>JACEVL010000333.1:120000-285000 GCA_020284085.1 Aporrectodea caliginosa | reverse complement strand
TCCCTAAGATAGACTGGGGCTTGGCCTGCAAGACAATTGCGCATAAGCATTAGGATCACAAACTCGAAGCTTTTCCCATAGGCAGCCAATACAGTTCCTACTATAATGTTCAAGAAACACAAACATTTTAAAATTTGATATTTTGAAATTTGAGAAACAACACTCGAGAGAAGCTAATTTAGTTGTTCAAATATAATATCTTTTATTTATGTAGGCTATGTATCATTTTGCTTTGATAGCTAACAAAAGGAGCATCACTTAGTGAACATTGTCTACTTGGCGATGGCGCGGTCGCCACGGAAATAGCTCCAAATCCAAAATTTCAAATGGGGGTTCATATGTATCTCATGGCCGGATTGGCCCCCTGGATATCTAGGGCCTATACTACATATGCAAATCTATCTATCATCTATTTAATCTATCTATCTATCTATCATAGATGTATATGTAGCATACTCATCATATAGTGGTACAAGTATCTATCTATCTATATATCTATATATTATATCTATCTATCTATCTATATAGGACATCTATCTATTATCTATCTATCTATCTATCTATCTACCTATCTATCTATCTATCAAGCCCCTTTCTTTATCTTTCTCTTTTTCTCTCTATCTGCCTATCTAAAATTGACTGTCTTTAACAGATTACCATTGATATTGTGACAAATATCGGACGGGCCCACTTCTTTGCCTCTTCTCTCAGGATGGCGAGGTAAGGCGCGTGTTGCTCAGGATGGGAGCACAAGTACGGCCACCGTCGTCTATCGGTGGGCTTCGCGTCTGCCAGCCGATGAGCCGTCGCAGTCAATGTCAACCACCGAAGGATTCAACACAGGAAGTTAAAATAACGATCTCTTTATTAGTCACAGACGTATTACGTCATCACAGTCACTCGAACACTCAGAACACAATCAACTACTCATAACCACAGCCTCAACAACAACCCACAATGCAACGCCGAACCAACTTAATTATACAGAAGCGCTCCTATTTATAACTAACCCAGCCAATCAGCGGAGCCCTCCAAAGAGGCCAAGCCTAAGGGGGCGGAGCCTAAATGAGGCCAAGCTAGAGAGGCCAAGCCAGAGGCCAAGCCTAGAGAGGCCAAGCCTACGAGGCCAAGCCTAGAGAGGGGCGGAGCCTAAATGAGGCCAAGCCTAGAGAGCCAAGCCTAGAGGCCCGAAGCCAAGAGAGGCCAAGCCTAGAGAGGCCAAGCCTAGAGAGGCCAAGAGAGGCCAAGCCTAGAGAGCCAAGCCAAGAGAGGCCAAGCCTAGAGAGGCCAAGCCTAGAGGCCAAGGCTAGCAACCCAAAGCGCGCTACCGGCTAAGGCGGGGAGGGGGAAAAGCAGGAGGCCACACCGCGCCAACAGGGGGCGCCACCGGCGGGGAAGGGAAAAGGGACCAGGCAAGAAGGCCGACCCGGGAAACCCACCCGGGCGCCACACCCTCCCCCCGCTACAATAAGAGATGACCTCATCTCTCGAGGCTCCCCAAGCCCCAACAACAACAACGGCTTAACTACGCGGCCAACGGGCCAAACAAAAGTCCAGATCTCTAAATTGTCGCAGCCAATCTTGGCGAATTCAACGCGGCCCTCGGGCCAAGTCTCTAAAGACATTTCACAGAAAGTCCTCGCTAAATTTCGCGTGACCAACGGGCCAAGTTTCCAAATTTCAGCCAGAGTCCGGCTAACACGAGCGGTCTTCGGGACCAGCAAAGTCTCTGAAGCCTACTTCAGCGGCCAACGGCCCAGACAATTCTATCACAATCGCGGCCAACGGGCCAACAAGAAAGCTTGGCACATGAAAATAAGCAAGGACTGACACAGTGAAAACAATAAAGGCCGTTTCTCGGCAAGCAAGCTAATACAATCACAAAAAGGATAGTTCACAGTCCTTGAGAGGGGGGCCAAGCTTTCATTCTTGGGACCGGCACTGTCAATCGCAAGGCTAGCGCTCAAAAGCGCCACAGTCTCAGCGTTCGTCATCGTTCGGGAGGACGGCAGCTCGCTTACTGAAAGCGGGCAGGACGGCGAATCGTCCTCTTCGGGCGTCGAGAGTTCTGGCTAACTTCCGGCAGATCGTCTATTGAAGCGTCGTCATGAGCGGCGTTCTCGCCGGCGTCGTGCAGGCCTTCTTCGAAGCAAGGCCTCAGTTTATCGACGTGGGCGACGAATGGCTTGGAGTGCGCAGACTTGCGGAGCCTGTAGTTGACGAGGCCGCAGCGCTCCATCACCGTGAATGGGGAGGCGGCCAGGTACCGGCGCGGCGTGACAAGGGAAAGAACTTCAACCCACACCCTTTGATGGCTGCGTATAACTTCCCCAAACATGGCGTTCACGGTCTTGGGTAGGCGCCCACTTAAGCCCTTCTCCCTGGGATAGATAGCTAAACGCTCTTCGCCGATTGATCCCATAAACCTCCCGAAACAGGCCTCCCCGAAATCCCGTACCCTGATCGGCCAGTATTGGACGCGGAGCCCCAGACCTCACAACTACGTTTCCCTCGAGGGCCCCAGCTACCAAGGAAACCCCCTGTTTGGCCCTTGGAATAACCTTCCCTCTCTTAACAAAACCGCTCATGGTCATCAGGAGAAAGGGGAACAGCATCCCAATCAATTGCCGATAACCTACGCAAAATCTCCGCGAGCCGTCCTTCTTGCGTGCCAACACCACGTTCGCGGCCCTCTCGCTTACAGCAGGTTCAATTATCCCGTCGGCTAACATGCTGTCTAGCTGAGTATCGATCGTGACCCTATGCGGCAGCGGCTGTCGTCTTAATGGCTGTCTTACGGGGCGCGCATCGCCGGTCTCTATCTTATGGGTGCATACAGAAGTTTTGCCTAAATCGCGGTCAGTAGCGGAAAAGACATCATTATATTCAACAAGCAAAGCGCCCAATCGTTCCCGTATCTCGGGCGTCACTTCTTCGGGCAAATCCGCGAGTAATTTCTCGCTCGGGGAGGCATGGACAACCGCGTCTCCATTCTCGCGGTTCCTTTCGCTCAACTCAACCTGCACCGGGTGCAAATCCCCTAGTGGCTGATTCTTCGGCAGCCTGACCGGATCCTCGCTTAAATTTACCACCCTTACCCGGGCATCTGCGTGGTCACCGACAACTACGCGGGCAAGATGAACCCCAGGTTGAATCTCCCTAGCCTCCGTCATCCAGGCTGGCGCTATGGTCGTTAGATCCCCGTACATTGTCTTAATCGGAATATCCCTCTGGGATTTAGGGGCCACCAACACCTCCTCGGCGACGATCACGCGCCGGCACCACGTGGACCCATTGCCCCTTACCAAAGAGATACGCCTGCGCCTCACAAATAGGGATCCCATACCAAATCCTAAGCGGCAGCGATGTTCCCGTAACCAGTCCATGCCTAACATGGGCTCGGTAATCTGATCGGACACAAGGAAAGAACTATGGATGTAAAACCCGTCAAATATCTTAATGGGCACCCGCACCTCTCCCAGGACATTTATATCGGACCCATTAGCAGCCATCAAAAAGCGATTGCAAGAGCGAAGTTCTAACCCGTCGACAGTAGATGAAGGCACCAGGCTGACTTCCGATCCAGTGTCGATCAGGCATAGCTGCGGTCGTCCGTTGATCTCCCCGCGAATGTAGACGGCGTTGCTCGTAGCGCGGTCCGGCACTTTCGGGCGTGTCGTATGGTTCATGACCACCGGGTCCGGTGGCGTCGAAGCATCGGGCTCGGTCGTCGCAGTCTCGTTCTGGCGGTTCTGGAATCGGCGAGCTTGGCGGCAGTTGCGGGCGATGTGACCGGCTCGTCCGCAGTTGAAGCAGGTCATTGAGCGTCGCTGGTTCTCCGGAGGGCCCGCGCGGTCTCGTTCAGGCCGGGCGTCTCGGGCCGATTCTTCAGGCGGATTTCTCGGGCGGAGTTCCCGGAGTTGCTCATCAATTCTTTTCTCAATGTCTCGCTGAAATCTCCGCTGTTCGTCCTTCTGCGTCGCCAGAAACCGGTCCATTTGCGCCTGGAGCTGGGCACTCAGATCAGTTTCCTGAGTCCCGCGCACTCGGTTTGGCTGTCTGCGGCGATCGTCGGAGTCGTTCGTTCGCTGATAGGCCTCCAGACGCAGCGCGGTCCGGTACGCCTCGTCCAGATTCTTGGGTTCTCGCTCGCGTACTTTGAGCGAGAGCTCCCGGTCTCTCATGGCTTCCAGGAAGGCGTCTTTCGCGATGATCTGCGTGGTCTCGTTGGAAGGCACCGGGTAGGCCAAGACAACCAGACGTCGGATTTCATGCAGCAGGTCGCTCAGGTTTTCTTCCGGGCGTTGGCGTCGGTAGTACAGCTGGGCACGGAAGGTTTCTGCCTGGCCTTCCGTCCCGTATCTTTGGCGGAGGCGTTCCACGAGTTCTTCGTAACTTACGCTCGGTTGAGCGCCAAAGTCCCAGAGAAGTTGCGTAGCGGCCTTCTCTAGCGAACATCGCAGAAAGTCGACCCGGTCCGCGGCCGTCCACTGGTTGTGCGTCGCGCAGACCTCAAACTGGACCAGGAACGACTCCAAAGAGCCCGTCCCATCGAACTTGCCTGGCTTCATCGGCGTCGGGCGGCTTCGCAGCAAACCGCTGACACTTTCCAGCAAATTCGGCATCGAAGTCTCCCGTGCGTCCGGTCTTTCGGTCTCTTCGCGGAAACTCGGTTTCAATTTCTTCTTTTCCGTCGTCGCTTCGCCCGTCTTTCCTCGGAAGCTCGATCTCTCCGGCTCCACGGTCCTCTCTTCTTTCATCTCTTCGCGGAGGCTCGCTTTCACCGGCTCCGGGTCGTCGAAGTCGATCTCCGTCAGCAAGCGGCTTCGGTCCGGTCGCGTCTCGGCAGTTGCTCTCCCGGCAGCAGGCGTTGACGTCTCGGCCGGCGTGCGGATCTGACTAGGCATCGGATAGGCGATCGTATCGTCGTCGTCTCCCTGGAACATCTTCGGTCGATTCTGGCTTCGTCGGCGGCAGGAACTCTCGGACAAAACCCCACGGCTCTGGTACCAATGTGACAAATATCGGACGGGCCCACTTCTTTGCCTCTTCTCTCAGGATGGCGAGGTAAGGCGCGTGTTGCTCAGGATGGGAGCACAAGTACGGCCACCGTCGTCTATCGGTGGGCTTCGCGTCTGCCAGCCGATGAGCCGTCGCAGTCAATGTCAACCACCGAAGGATTCAACACAGGAAGTTAAAATAACGATCTCTTTATTAGTCACAGACGTATTACGTCATCACAGTCACTCGAACACTCAGAACACAATCAACTACTCATAACCACAGCCTCAACAACAACCCACAATGCAACGCCCGAACGCAACTTATACAGAAGCGCTCCTATTTATAACTAACCCAGCCAATCAGCGGAGCCCTCCAAAGAGGCCAAGCCTAAGGGGGCGGAGCCTAAATGAGGCCAAGCTAGAGAGGCCAAGCCTAGAGAGGCCAAGCCTACGAGGCCAAGCCTAGAGAGGCCAAGCCTAGAGAGGCCAAGCCTAGAGAGGCCAAGCCTAGAGGGCCAAGCCTAGAGAGGCCAAGCCTAGAGGCCAAGGCTAGCAAGGCCAAGCGCGCTACCGGCTAAGGCGGGGAGGGGGAAAAGCAGGAGGCCACACCGCGCCAACAGGGGCGCCACCTAGCGGGGAAGGGAAGGGACCAGGCAAGAAGGCCGACCCGGGAAACCCACCCGGGCGCCACAGATACATGTTAAATATCTTTCTGTATACATTATTCCAACACACATTCAACTGAAAAATCCAAAATAGACATCACATTAATATACATTTATTATTTGTATACTGTAGGGAGGCTCAGGCTAGGCTTCAATGGATCGGAACTAAAAGTTATATTTTTCCATAAGGGGTAAGGATGAGGTTTCTGTAAACTCTCATTGAATCTGAGCAATATCGATGGTTCCAAGTTCAGAGGGTACGGACTCGAAGTCCAGATCCCACGAATCCCTCTCCTGGCCAGCTACAACGCTGTCATCGAGCTTTATTGGAACTGATATATATTGTAATACATACCCGGTTTTTTCTTTTTGCTGGAACTGAAACTCAACAATGACTGTCTGAGACGTTTGATTGAAGATGCATTAGAAGTAGAACCCATGACTCGTCAATAATGGGGTCTCAATACACTGAACAGTGGCTTGGTCTTGCTCTCGATTTGAGCCTGTTGTCTGAGACCAAATTTAATATGAAGAACAATAATATTGTTCCACGCAATACGTACAATATCATTGTAATAATATTACAACGATATTAAACCGTTGATCGTATGTGCGTGGCTGCCGACATGCAGTGCTAGACTAAATAAAGAGAAAGACACAAAGACAGAAATGCGGAGAGAGACACACAGACAGAGACAGACAGAGACAGACAGAGACAGAGGAGGCATATGATGCTACAGGCCGGCTAGCTCGAGAGCAGATGACTAAGATGGAATCCCGAGGCACGAGGAATTTTGTGGCCAAACAACTTGCTACACAAGATCATGTTTCAAGCGACAACCGAGCCTTGGAGCTGATGGATGTAACCTGTACAACCCTAGATGATGGATGAAAGCGATGCTAGTCTTCTTTGTAATACACAGAGGCCTTCCGAGCCACATTACAGACGAGAGTTTCTTTGAGAATTGTTAGAAAAAATGTTTAACTTTGGGGGGGGGACAGTCAACACTGCTGTCCCCCCCAGTCAAAACTTTGGGGGGGACAGTCCCCCTCTGTCCCCCATGATTTACGCCACTGACTGCAGACCTCTTATATAACGACAGAGGCGAGATGTTCAGCGTAAGGCGTAGGCGTGCAATATGATATGAATCAAAAACGCTTGAGACGGACGACTCAGTAAACAGACGCCATCTGGTGAATGAATAGCAATAAAAAAACGCTTAGCTATAAACCTATATTTGGATATAATATTTGAATATGCAAATGCAACACGTTTTTATATAGCGACCGTACTACAAGTATGTCCTCCACCCTGCTCATAATATCTCAATGAATTGATCAGGTGAGATCCTTCACCACCGCTGCCCGTTTGAATGCCCGCGTTTTAAATCTCTGAAATAAGTCACCGCCATCGGGGGGGGGGAACCGCGACCCGCCCGCATCTTGCTCAGAGGTGCGCGAAATGCACCCTAGTCTAATCAATGTACCCGGTAGCTAACTGGGCAGCGTAGCCTAGTACTGTAATGATAGTAGCAGCATAAAGGCTGAGATAACGAGAAATTTAACTCATTGTTAAAATTGTCCACTCGAGATAACAGTAAAATTTAATGCACGAATTCCTAGTTAGAGTGCATGTAATGATAACTGATTCTAAGTTGCCGACTTGCCGTAATACTCAAGGCCTTGCGCAACACAGGCACGCGAGATTAATACTCTAACGCTGCAGGCCACGAGTAGGTCTAGGGGCCGTCCATAAATGACGTCACGCTATTTTGGCCGATTTTTGACCCCCCCCTCGTCACACTTCGTCACAAAAGTCACACCCCCTGAAAAATGACGTCACAAAGCTCTGACCCCCCCTAAAACGAAACTTCCACATGATAATAAAACATGTTTCAATGCCCATTTATTGTCATTGTAATAAGTATTTAAAAATCTTATGGTGACAAATATTTAAATAATTAGAAAATTATTAATAATGGTGCCCATATACATTAAAATAATCAAAAATTATGAAAATTTTAATACTCAAAATTAGAGCTGTTATTTTAAGATTAAATTGTTGTTAATTGTTAAATTTAATTACACAGACGTGATGTGACGTCACACTTGGCTGACCCCCCTCCCCACGTCACACATCGTCACAACTTTCCGACCCCCTCCCCTAGGTGCGTGACGTCATTTATGGACGGCCCCTAGCGTCACATCCATAGGTCTACACACAGTGCAGTTTTGATAAGCCGCTCAATTGGTTGCATAGTTGTTCTTAGGGCATTTGATGACTAGGCCGACTTACCGAAACCTAAGCCATGTCCTGTTAACATCCAACAGATGAAAGCCTTCAAAGGGGGGTGTGAAGGGCCTCCTAATCAAATTCCGTGGCCCGTTGAAGTGCCCGTGCTCTACCTGAACGGTCTGATTAATGACGTCATTTCCTATCGTTACCGTTGCACAGGTATTAGAGCACAAGGCTGCGTAACAGAGAGACTTGCAGCATGCAGCGCGTTTTGGACTGAACGTATTAAGTTTCTGTCTCCGTAGATTTTCCGATTGGCTGCGGTTTCACGGATCGTTGCATCATAAAGGTTCCCTGTTGATTTTCTTGCTTTGTTGTTTTCGGCGCGTTGAAAGGGAACCGCCGCAAAAGGGAAATATGTAGCAGTAGACGCCATATTGTTTCGATTGTATACCTGAGCCCACAGGTAGTCGGCGAAAGTGGGGCGTAGGCAGTTCATTGAACTGGTGGAGCCCTATTCGCTGGAAGATTTAGGCACGGGGTTTTTGGGCGCTGAATACGATCGACAATGACCCCTTTGTGCTGAGGACGTAGGGGACTGATAAGCCATGGGCTGGATAGGGGGGATTGAGCTGCCATTCATATGTAAATATTAGAAGTGTGTCACTGCGTGTCGGTCTGTGGGTGGGGGTTTGTTGACTAAGACCGGTTTACCCGTTTGTTATAGGAGCTGCTTTCTTACCCAAACAATCAAGAACCCCCTCTGATGCAGAGGTGCTTTTGGCTTTCTGTTCATCCCAAATGGCCGTCGTTATGAATGGTTGATGATTTCATATTGCCCCAGTTTAACCAAATTTGTTAGGTAGGCTACTGAAGCAATAGAGTTACGGCAATAGAGGCAGAATTGCTTTCTTCTTCTGTACAACCCAATAACTATGAATGGCAGCTCATTTGTATTTATAAATGGAGCTGTGTGCACTTAATGATGTGTGCACTTAATGAAGTGTGCACTTGAGTGCTACTAAGACTAGCTTGTAGACCTGAAAGAATATGAGTTCTTGCAGAGGAGTGTGGCTGTTTTCAGGCTGTAATTGGCTATTTTAAAAGGACTTATGGATTATTCCATAAAGGACTTAAGTTCTAACTTGTGTAAAAAAAGACTTGTGCCATAAAGGACTTAAGTTCTAACTTATGTATAAAAAAGACTCATGCCATAAAGGACTTAAGTTGTAACTTATGTATAAAAAAGACTCAAGCCATAGAGTACTTAAGTTCTAACTTATGTATAAAAGAGACTCGTGCCTAAAGGATGCTTGTCCATTTTGTTAACACTGCGAGTGATGTCGCCATAAAACGGCTATGAAGTAGAATATGGGATCCTTTCTAAGTTTGTGGTGTTGTAGCTTGATTCAAGGAGAGAAGTATGGCCAAGTTGCTCCCATGGACTCATATTTTTATATATTTTTCTTGATCTGACTAAGGTACTACAAGCGAGACAGACTGTTCAGGGTGAATTATGCTTTAAAATTTGAAATAGTTCTGTTGCATGATATTGAAATCATCGATTTTCATATGAAGTTCCTTTGTGCTGATAAACTTTAAGAGAGTATAATAAGATAATCTTGTTCAGGATATGTATTTATTTTGAAGAGCCAAGAATGGCAAACGATGGTCTGTACCTTTGCCAGCATGCCCATGAACATTAGATGGACCCATATGGGGCCTAACGGGTACTATATATAGAAGAATTGATCCTATATGGGCCCATATGGGCATGCTTGCAGGGGTTATACTTATACAGCTCCTCCTGAAACACAAAATTGATCATATCCATCAATACTGCAGTATGAAAGGATTAGTGTTCATCAGTTAGGATTTGAAACTTGCATTTCATACATCCAGTAACATCCAGTGTATGAATATTAACATCCAGTGATATGACTATTGATGTGCATAATTGTGAAAACAGAGAGATCCATTAGACATTGTTTAGCATATTGATATATGTGTCTACTAAATGTCATAGAAATTCATTCATTTGTATGGCACCCTACTGTGATGCCTGCCTGTGTCAATACAGCCTAATTTTTTTATAAAGAGAAGGTCAACTTAAGCAGCAGAAGTTATTGTTCCTTGTTGGCACAGCATTGACTGCCTAGGCCTTGGTTCTTTGTTGACATATTTATTATTTAACATAAAAATTATGACGAATGGTCTTAGAAAGAGTTCCAAGGGATGCCACCTGTTAGGGATGGCTGTGATGAAAAAGGACTGTAGTTCTCTGACTGTATTCAGCAGACCAGGTACAAGATAATCCACTTATGTGTATTATCCATGTATTATGTGGATTATCTGACTATATAATACAACATTATGTGTATTATCCGTTTATTATCATTGTATTATCCGACCGGGTTATACAACATTCAGGTGGGGCAGGTTATGGGAGAATGTTGGGTGGGTGGACAATCAGGCAGGTAGGTATCATGAGTCATGACAGTAGGTTAATAACCTGAAGGCCGTGAAGGGGCATAACACTTTGATAGTGACATCTAGGAAATTCGTCTGTCATTTCTGGAATTCTAGTCATTACTGAAATTTACTTCAGTAATGTCCAATTCCTTTTAAGGGAGTTATGTTGCGGCTTCCTTGTCATTTAATTCCGTTTCTTTCATGTGCAGCCTGGTTATGTGATTTCATTCATCAAACTCTGTTTGCTGAATGGTTGAATGGATCCATTCATCCATCAATCCATCCATCTATTTATCTATCCATAAAATACATGCATAATTAAATCCATCCGTCCATCCATTAATCCATTCATCTATCAATCTATTCATTCATCAATCCATCCAATCATACATACATGCATACTTAAATCCATCCGTTAATCCATTCATCCATCAGTCCATTCATTCATCAATCCATCCATTCATCCATCCATCAGTCCATTCATCCATCCATTCAGCTATCAATCCATCCATCCATCCATCCATCCATCCATCCATCCATACATACATACATGCATACAACAAGCCGTCTGTCCATTCATCCATCCATCCCATTTTATAATGTTGATTATTTATTTTTATGGTGTCACAGAAATAACGTAGGTACAGTCTCAAACTATACTCCTGCAAAATAAATTTAAATTTCTGACTGAATTATATGGTTTGAAAACTCTTCACTCTGTTCTAGCAACAACTGGATTATTCCGATTGTGGGCTTGCTCTTTTAAATTGCCTTGTAATAATCATACGTCTTGCCTAATTGCATTGTTAATCATTTACTGTGTAATATGTACTATACTGTTTGCATTGCTGTACGAAACTTGATATTGCACTGTTTATCAAGGGTTTAGCTAATTCATATTTCTGAAATGTTGTTCTAGGTGTCCCTAGTTAGCGGGATCTTGATCCCTTTTACTCCTCTTGCGGCCAATCCTGATACTTTATGTTGAAATGTTATGTGTTTTTTTTCATTTGGCTTCAATAAAAGAGATTTGATTGATTGATTGATTAAAAACTGCATGAGATGCTATAATCACGCTTTAATTAAACTATTTTGTAATTCCTGTCTACATTAAACATGAATGATGTTTTTCCATTTTTAGGAAATGCAAAATGGTCATTCTTAGTAAGGTGAGTTTTATGTGCTTGAATGTTACAAATGTGTTTGCTCTACGTACATAAATCCTATTGTGTTGTATAATCGTATTGTTTAATAGTTTTGAGACAGTTACAGGTGATACGACTATAAGAAAATTATGGGTTAGTAACTTGGTACTTGGTATGCACAACATCAGAAACAGGTGAATGAGGAGGTAAAAATAGAAGAAACCAAATATTTGATGAATAACATTTCTGCAGTCTTAGCCACAAGCATTTGGTTTACGATACTATGTGTTGAGAGGTTATAAAAATAAATCTCAACATATCAAATGTCCCGGTAGGTTCGTTCTGACAATTAACTGTTCACGTGACTCTGAACTGACCTGCAATTAATAGATGGCCAGTTCACTTAATTGATGGACACTAGTGAAAAGTTTGTCATACAGTTATCAGGCCGGAGTCCCGTTGTCTAGGCCCAGAGGAACACCTAAAAAGCCATGGGAAATGTCTGACTGCCTCGGGGGTTGTGCCTTGTACCGATAGAAATTTCAGTGTCATCATCGGTAGGGGCTTTGTTCTTGATGACCATTTTACCTGTGTTGATCAACCCTCTCACAAACATTTAACCTCTTTGTTGTGGCTTTTGGGATGAGGTCACAATATTTGACTGTTAGCTTTCTTTGTAGCTTTTGAATTTATTTCCAATGCTTTAAATGTATTGTTGTTTGCCTGTATCCTTTGATGGCTGTTCAACTTGAAGTGACTTTCAGCTGATGATAACTTGTGCATTATAGGATAATCGTGCAATAGAAGTCATTACATTGGATTGGAAGCCAGCTTGATGGCCATGTGTACAGCACTTGAGAAGTACAAAGTACTTCATAAAAGGATGAAGTGCTTATATGGTGCTATATGAAGTTATGCTGAAATACACACATACAGTCATACATAAATACATACATATACAACATGCATACCTCAGCTAATTCCCTTCGCCCGCTCTGCTCTTTGGAGCGTCTTGACCTTTTGTTCCTCGTGTGAGATCGGCCATAGTCCAGTCCCGTGCATTGGCCCTTCGTTATGGAATCAACTTCCCCCTTAGTTAAGTAAGTATATTCTTTAATTAATATATTCTTTAGTTCACACCACCATACTATCTGGTGGCCCTGCTACATCTTTTTGCTACCTCAAAACTTGTCTTTATATTGGGCACTGGGAGCACCTTTGATTGCTGTGCACTGCGAGGGGCATTTTATAAATCTTTTTAACAAAATACAATAAAGACATACCATACATACGCACATACACACATTATATCTACATACATCCATAAATACATGCAACATGCATACATGCATGTATGTCTGAATTCTGAGGTTATTTGTTTTGTTGTAGGGTGATTGGGTATGGCTGGACCCTGACAGTCCAGGGGAATTTGCGGTGGCTGTGGGGGCGCAGGTCAAAGCGGTCGATCAGTCTCGAGTTGTCCTTGTTGACGATGACAAAAGGGTAAACACCGTTCAGTTCTAAATTTTACAATGCAACAACACTGTTTTTTATTCATAATTAAGCTAATTGTTGTGAAGAAACTCATCAAAGTAGTCTAGGGTGCATCTTATGATAATTTTAATTTTTAAAATGATGACATGAAAATTTAAGTGTATAAATGCAGGACTTGCACTTTGCTGTAAAAATTTCAAATCAGTTTTATCTATTTATTAAAGCACCTAATACATGCACGTTAGAGCTCTACCGATATTGCTTTTTGCCGACTATGCCAATACCACGTATGGCCGATTATTAAATTGCCGATACCCATTATGAGACCGAATATTTAATTATTTGTTTAGTCAAAATGCTCGGTTCCGAAACATAAACCAGTAATCTATCGTCACAACTATAATGGTGAAAGTTTAAATTAAGTTGGGATGTTGTTAACGATATGTTTTAATGCATAAATAATAAGGGACATAAAACGATAGATGAAAATCGATTTAAAAAAACGTGGAATATGAAAAAATTCAAGTAAAATTATTAAATTATAACACAATTTTGACATCGACACCGATTAACCGATTATTTCTGCCGATACCCGATTATGCCGATTGTTCTAATAATCGGCCCTATTACGTGTATGGCCGTTTAATCGGTACAGCTCTAATGCACGTGGTAAGTAAAATCTGAATCGGAGGCATAGTACAAGATGCAACAGGAATGAAAGTGTTGTTGATGAAAGAGGTGGAAAGTGAACAAAGATTGGTTGGATGTTTTCAATTTATAACTAGTCGACATGCATGTGATCATGTAAAGATTAAGGACTTCATCGATGTTGAAGGTGTTGCACTAATTTGAAGCATAGCAAAAAGCATATTTACAAGTGTGCATTTGTTAAACCTTTTCCGCAGAGGGAGAGGACTGGTCACCTGCCGTCATATACTGAGGCTAAGAAAATGAAGTCGCTAACACTTCATGCACATGGTTGCCTCAGGGCTAGCTCCAGGGACTGCTCTTCTCACATCTTCTCTTCCTCTTCCTCTTCCCCATCCTCCTCCTCCTCTTCCTCCTTATCCTCTTCCTCCTCCTCCTCCTCCTCCTCCTCTTTATCCTTATCCTCTTCTTCCTCCTCCTCTGCCGCCTCCTTCTCCTCCTCCTTATTCCTCCTCCTCCTGCTCCTGCTCCTCCTCCTCCTCCTTCTCCTCCTCCTCCTGTTCTTCCTCCTCTTATCAGGTTAGGTTATTTAAAGTATTTAACCCTTTAGCGATGAGAGTATTAAAAGCGACTCAGAAACCAATGCAGCTCGCCATTAAAGTGTTAAAGATAAGGCAGTTTAAAATAGAATGATGTATTTTTTTTTTGTTACTTTTTTTATTAGGAGCGGACTGCGAAGGCCGGAGCCAAGTTTCGGTCGATGCATCCCTCATCAGTCGAGGGAGTGGAAGACATGATCCAACTCGGAGATCTTAACGAGGCTGGAATTCTGAGGAACCTTCGGATGCGCTACTTCAACAATCTCATCTACGTAAATATTTTCTTCACAACTACTTCTAGTCACAGTTCTAAGTAAGTAAGTAAGTGTGTTATCAAATAGTAGCAGAAAAGTTAGTAAACGTTAACTAAAAACACACTAGCCTAGCTGTACCGCATCCTAGCTAGTTCTATCGTGTGACTGCTAATACTGTCCTTCATCAGAAATCCTCAAATTCATGTTGCATGAAGAAAAAATTCATTTAGGGTGAAGAATTACCCAGACAGTCCTTTTAGGAATTATCGTGGCGAGTCTCGACTGATTTAATCCAATGGATTGTGATATAGGAACAAGGTTTTAATTAGAAGTGACCATCAGTTGATTATTTGCACATTAAGATAATGGTGCTATAGAAATTTCCAGTATTACAGTACATTAGATAAAGTATGGTAGCTGCAGTAATAATGTAATTATGTAAATCTTCAAAAATTTCTCAGTGACCACTAAAGCCACGTGAGGGAGACCACCGTATACGCTGGCGCTATATCAGTTCAATTCTGCAGTAGCCAGGCTGCTCTGTTCGTTCTGATGCCAGGTCAGAATCTGGGTGTACATAGGTGATGACATTGGTGATGAAAACAAATGAATGAATTATGAGCACTATTTAGATCCACCTTATTTTTAGACCTATGTTGGTCCAACAATTACAACGGTGATATAGATAATGGAAGTAAATAAATGAATTTGTGATTACTATGTGAATACGTTTTGTTCTAGACTTACACTGGTTCGATCTTGGTGGCTGTGAATCCCTACCAGATTCTTCCGATATATACAGCAGAACAGATCCAACTATATAAAGAGCGGAAGATCGGAGAACTGCCACCTCACATCTTTGCAATTGGAGACAATGCGTATCACAACATGCAACGATATAAACAGGACCAGTGTATCATCATCAGGTTAAACAACAGTGGAAACAACCTCTGCCTCTTCTGTCTGGTCTCTGCTTTGCTCTCTCTCTGGTCTCTGCTTTCTGCCTCCTTTGTCTGGTCTCTCTGGCAACTGGACTCTGATCTCCATTCATCAACTCTGCCTCTTCTCTCTGGTCTCCTCTGAATAAGCTGATGCCCTGTGCTTATCTCCTCTTGGCACTTTAGAATTTGGAGTTTACGATTACAGTCCAATTATCTGGTCTCTGCTTAGCCTTTTTCTATTTTCAGTCTCCTACTGCCTTCTCTAATTATGGTCGTCTGCCTTTGGGAACTCTCTCGTGTATATGCTCTGCCTCCTTATCTGAGACCAAATTACAATCTTCTCTCATCTTCCTATCTTCTGCCTTAAACCTTGTGATCTCCTCTGCCTCTTGCTGCATCAATCATAGAGTATGAGCCTTTTTAATGGTAGGCCCGGTGGTCTTTAACTGCCTCCCTTTTGAGCTGTGCCTGCACCCTGGGACTCTATCTGAAATCTTCTTTGCTAAACTTAAAACTGTTCCTTTTGAGTCTGCTGGAGTCGGGAATGCCTCTGAGTAGGTTCCTTAAGGGGCGCTATATAAATTTCCAAATTAATTAATTAATTAGTTTATGGTTTAAGTGGTTTTAATTTTCTGTGTTGTATTTTTTCTGGTATTTTTAGTGGAGAATCGGGAGCAGGCAAAACGGAGAGCACCAAACTCATATTACAGTTCTTAGCAGCTGTGAGTGGACAACATTCATGGAT
The DNA here is from genome assembly GCA_020284085.1 of Aporrectodea caliginosa. Taxonomy (NCBI): domain Eukaryota; kingdom Metazoa; phylum Annelida; class Clitellata; order Crassiclitellata; family Lumbricidae; genus Aporrectodea; species Aporrectodea caliginosa. Next base: position 268,798 of record JACEVL010000333.1, on the reverse strand, counting down.
AGAGCAACAGATCCTGGAAGCTAATCCAGTCATGGAAGGTGTGTGGTTAAATCTTTGATATACAATGTATTATTGTAATCGAACATTTATAAAGCCCCACTCAGCAATTCATAGGTGCTCCCGACTCATCTGCTTCACTTTCAGCTTGTCTTTGATTTAACATGCATTGTATGTTGTATGTAGTTGCATAATATAGCACCTTTAAAAACCTCACAAAAGTGCTGCACTAATTACTATCTGCCTCATCTAAACAAGTGCGTTTTGGAACAGTTTCTTCCTGTACAACTTGATTGTTTTTTTAATGCAGCCTTTGGCAATGCTAAAACCATTCGAAATGACAATTCAAGTCGATTTGGAAAGTACATCGACATTCACTTCAACTACAACGGATCAATTGAAGGCGCCAAGATAGAACAATACCTCCTGGAGAAGTCTCGCATTGTCAACCAGGTAATTGCTATCATGAACATCTAAATCATAAATTTCTGAAGCTCTACTTATTATTATTACGGCATATTAAATATGCAATATATGATTAAAATCACATCACATATTTTCTTGACATTAATATTACATGAGTACATCCAGGAGTTTAATGCAGCCTGATTTGTTATTCTCTCAGCCGTTTGCAATGATGTTAATGCTGTTTTGCAGAGGTCGAAGTGGAAAACAAGAGGTGCTGGTATGGATATAAGAACCATTCCCCCTTCCCTACCGGTATGGATTTCCCGCCTGGAGAAATACCGGTATGCTTTGATCCGGCCAGGAGAGGTGCTGGTATGGCATACCATTTCGTACCGTCACACTTCGAGCACGGCTGTTTTGCCAGATGGATAGAATCGTTTTCTTTAGGAAATTTACGCTGCTCGTCAACAAGAGCCTAAATGTTCATCAGCTTGACAACAATGAAGTCCAGAGCCTCTTGATTATCAATGAACGTGATATGATTTTAGCTCATTAATGACAAGCTTAATTGGTTTCCCATTCGCTTTTAGTATGCTCTCGTCGTTAAAGTGTTAAATGCCTTAGTTTGTTTTATGATTTAGAATCACGATGAGCGCAACTACCACATATTTTACTGCATGTTGGCCGGATTAACACAAGATGAGAAGAATTCTCTTGAATTAAGAACTGCCAGAGATTATTTCTACCTTACACAGGTAATGCTTATTCTTAGTAGTTAACTGTGAGTGTCCTCATATTTTTGTGTAATAAATCTGGTCTTCATGTATTGTTTGTGTGTCGATTAATCGTGTTTGTTCCATTGCTTTCTTTTGTAAATTCAAGGGCTTATGCTTTTTGGGACATCAACGTGTGGGAACAACATGCATAGATGCTTCTTGGTATCTCTCCACAAGTCTTCCACTGAAAACTGAAAACACTGCTTTTTCACAAATCCTATCCCAATTCCTTCTCTTCCCCTCACCTCCCTCGCCATTTCAACTCTAAGCATCATCCACCTTAGCCGTCTGACTGTCTGCCTGCCTGACTCTCTGGATTTTGACCCCCTGCCTATCGATTCTGTTTTGATTAAGCGCCTGTGAATAAGCTGGTTCCCGCGACTTCGCTTTTGTGGGCGCTGTAGAAATCTCGAGATTACGATAACGATTGGATCGTGCTGCCATATGGCTTTATGTTATAAAAGTGTTACCTTCTCTTTTTTCTGCATTTCCTGGTAATCAAGGATACTACATGAAGCTTTTTTTAAGTGAATAAACTGTAAGAAATTACTTGTACATGACGTCTTGCTTTTCTTCTTTTTAGGGAGGAGATGTGACCTGTGAAGGCAGGAATGATGCAAAAGAGTTTGCAAACATTCGCTCAGCCATGAAGGTTTTGAATTTCAGTGAAAGCGAGATTATGGACATTCTCATGATCCTGGCTGCTCTCATACATATCGGCAACATTCAACACATAGGTTGGTTCTTCTTTTGGCTGTCTTCAATCTGTCCTTTCCTTTGTAGGTAGTTGTAACCTTAAATGTGCATTTACTCATTACTTCTATACAGCGTCACAGCCTGTCATAAGCACACAGAGGTACTACTCTGAAGTTCTTATAGCTGCAACATCATATAAATTTAATTTTCATCAATAATAATAATTTATTAATGTTCTGATGAGAAATGTTTGTGGTTTATTATTCCTGTTGATTTCTTTGACAGAAAATGTGAAACTTTTGCCATACTCTTTCTTTAGCTGTGGTGGAGCATTTAGATACTCCTCAAACTAGTACAGCTCATGATCTAATACTTCTATAATTATATCTACCTAAGACTGTTATCAGTATCCAAAACTTATCAGTATCCAAAACTATTATAATTTACTGAAACTATTATCAGTATCTAAACCTATTATCAGCATCTAAAACTGTTATCACTATCTAAACCTATGTTTGTGTTTTTGTGTCTTTTCCATTGCATTTGTGTCTTTCGTCGATTGCTTTGCCCTTAAACTATTTTTCTGATGCTTTGCTTTTGTCATTGCTAGCAATTATGGTAGACAACATCGATGCAACAGAGATTACTGGGAAAGACAGCCTACAGAGAGCCTGTCGCCTTCTACAAGTGAGATGATCTTTGTGGCTTTGAGCACGGAACTGCTTAGTCATAGATTATGCTGAAGCTTGTGGGAGATGTAATGTACGTAATTATGTACAGGTATTTATGTAACGAGTAATACAGTGCCGTCTAAGTACCTGACAGAATCGTAATCGTAAATTTATGTAGCACCAGATTTTCCTCAGAGGCGCTCCCGACCTGGCAACATCAAACCACGATCGAAAAGAATGGTTTTCAAACGCTTGTGGGAAAGGGGCAAAGAAAGACAAAGGAGTTCATTGTAGAGGTTGCTAGGCAACCTATTCCAGAAAGATGGACCACCTGCCTGTGGTAGGTAGCATAAGTGGTGGTCAAATTCATTAACAACAAAATTTATCATTAAGCTAACTGCTGTTGTTGTAAGTTGCAACTGATAGGCCCTGGCAGAATTCCCCTAACAATTATATTCCAATTTTGTAATACTACAAATGGGGTTTCTCATCTTTCTCTGGTGCTGAGCCTCCTAGGGATCATTTGCAAGATGTTGCCAGTGTGATTCTAAGGTGAAATTTGCACTGTGCTGTGGTGGAGGATACAAAAGAGAACACTACTTACCCCAACTGATTTCATGCACAAAATGATTTCAATTGACCTACTTTCATATGCTGAATAAATTATTCTGTTAAAAATGAATTTATGAAAATATGAAACACAAATGAATAAACTTGAATTTCTTGGTGAATTTGGTTTGTTTTCTATTGTAGGTGAAGTTAGATGACCTGAGCAGCGCGTTGACCACGCGTACGATATTCACACGAGGTGAGAGTGTCACCACAACGATGGGAACAGAGACATCTGTTGACGTGAGGGATGCGTTCGTCAAGGGAATCTACGGAAGAATGTTTGTGTGGATGGTGGATAAGATCAACCAGGCCATCTACAGACCATCTGCGGATTCAGAGCACGATCGGAGATCCATCGGAGTGCTCGACATATTCGGATTTGAAAACTTTGACAAAAACAGGTAGCCACAGACAATGCTTTGTTCTTCGTTCTTATATTTTATGCAATACAATACAAGTGTGTTTTGATATTGCCCTCCATCCAAAGTTCAGAAGTGCATGCGACCATTCGTCTGAGCATCGATGGCACTGAGCAATTGTGTGTGAAGGACTTGCTCAAGGTCCCTAAACAGTAATTAACTGCCCAAATGGAGACTTGAACCCGTACTCTCCGCATTACACGCTGAGCACTCTAACCAATTGGCCTGATTGATCCCCATTTGACTTGTCTTTAACTGGAAAGTTATCGTTGATCGATGCCTTGTGCATCATGAAATAGAGCTACGTAAATCCTGTGTAATCGATTTAACTCTAAATCAGATATTTTAGAAGGATTATACTTTTCTGTAATTTTATATGGCTTACATTTATCTATGCATTTATATGTATGTATCTAGTGTGCTGTTAAATAATTTATGTAACTCTCAGTTTTATCCTCAATTTTTTGAATGCTTTCTATAATGATCTTTAGATTCTTGTAAAATTTGCCCCTTTTCAACCTCATATAAATTTCTTCAACATCCTTTTGGTTTGTATGTTCCAGTTAACCAATGCATGTTGCAGACCATTTATACAGTCATGGGAGCCTGTGTAGTATGGTTGAGTTGGTAATGCTTCTGAGTAGTCACCTTGAAGGGGCGCTATATAAATTTTTGAAATGAATGAATGGTTGCCATCATAGTTATATAAAAGTCAGGATCGTAATTGTACAGTGGTACATTCCTTACCACTTCCAGCATCTTTATTTTAAATGTTCAGATTGGCAGAGCTTTCCGAATCTCTGATGGATATTTGTTTGATAACGACTGTTGCATTTGGTTATTTTAGCTTTGAACAGCTTTGCATCAACTTTGCAAACGAAAATCTTCAGCAGTTCTTTGTTCAGCACATTTTTAAGCTGGAGCAGGTCAGTTTTGTTTATTATTTCCTTCATAATCAAAATTCAATGCTCATTCTGCTATAACCTTTAATAAATAAACGTATTAATTTTTACTTTTTATGCATAATTCCTTAAAAATGTGACACCAAATAGTTTTTAACAGTAAGCATGCTACAATCAATCTCCAAGTAATGTTTTTCAGTATTAATTAAATCAATCAAAGGAATAAATCAATCAATCAAAGGAAACTTGTTATAGCACCTCTTTAAGATACCTACTCAGAGGTGCTCCCGACCCAGCCATGGCTAAGAACGGTGCTTAGAGATGAGTAAAAGGCCGAGGAATTTATCCTTGAGAGCAAACAGCGCCGTTACAAATGGTCGGGGCCCACGACAGAGAAAGCCCAATATGCTTTAACATAATAGATCAGATGTGTTTTTAACAGGAAGAATACAACAATGAATCAATTAATTGGAAGCACATCGAGTTCATTGACAACCAGGAAGCCCTGGACCTTATCGCTGTCAAACCGATGAACATTCTGGCTCTCGTTGATGAGGAGAGTAAATTTCCGAAGGGAACCGATTCCACTCTTCTGGCGAAACAGCATCAGCATCATCGCAACAACAGGAACTACCTTCGACCAAAGTCCGAGTTGATGTTGTCCTTTGGTCTCAACCATTTTGCAGGCGTTGTGTTCTACGATGTTCAAGGTATGTCAGTGATAATCTCAAACAGACCTTTAGCGACGTAGACAGAAACATAGACAATACATACACTAGTGAGTGAAGTTAAAATCTTATGCAGTCAGTGCTGTTGAGAATAAGCAAGTTCCCAAGTTCGAATTAAGGTTTCGTCTTCACTGATAATTCAGGTGTATATTTAGAGTTAACCTATGTTTACAACTTACTCTAACAACTTTCGTATCATTTTAAAATGTTACGATAATTTTTGTGCTTTTGATTGTTGTAGGATTTCTGGAAAAAAATCGTGACACATTCAGCCTTGACCTTCTGCAGGTCATCCACTCATCATCGTTCAAGTTTCTCATTACCATTTTCCACAGTGACTTGGCTATGGTAAGAAACTGTCTTCAAAAGGAAGTCCGATGAAATTGGATTTTATGATGTAGTGACTAGTGAGCCTTTTACTTGAAAATCTAAATTTGTAGATCTCAAATTTATTAACAGAAATATTCTAATGAAAATGTAATGTAATGTAAGTAAAGTAAATCTTCAAACTTTCTCAGCTTATTCACCGGTGCTATATCAAGTCCGCAATAACCAGGCTGCTTTGTCCGTTCTGGTGCCAGGTCAGAATCCAAAGAGGTTAAACCATATATGCCTAAAGTGTATGATAGGAATTGTACAGAAGTGCTAAAAGAATTCATAATTGTACAGCTGAATCAGAGCAGATGTTTGAGCAAATAGGCTTATGGGAATGAGAAGTCGGCTTACTAACTGGAGTGAAACAACATAAGTAAAGAAACATGACTGACCAGTGTTTTCATCAAAGAAAAGAAATTTATATAGAAAAGTAAGGCATTTTTATTATTGTCGTACCATTGGTAGATCTGTGCCTTTTGCATTGAAAACCAGCACGATACAAGTTACTAATTAATAATATTATTACCAGTAAGAAGTGTATGATGTGTACAAAGTCGTACAGAAATGTGAATCTGAGGTTTGGATAAATTCTGCTTCTGTATTTAGACGATTTTTCATCGTTTTCTTATTATTGTTTTTAGGGAAATGATACAAGAAAGCGATCAGCAACTCTGGGTTCACAGTTCAAGCGATCCTTGGATATGCTAATGAGGACTCTGGCAGCTTGCCAGCCATTTTTCGTGCGGTGCATAAAGCCCAATGAACTGAAAAAGCCATTGGTCAGTTTAATGTTATCATGTACTGTTATCTGTTTTAATATTGCTGTGAAAGCTAAAGTGAAGTTCTACGTCACGAATAATTTTCAGATTGCTTGATTACCTTGAATCTTAACCCTGAATGTTGAATTTCCTCCAATACAAGTGCTTATGGGAGACATATGAGATTGTTGTATAAACGCTTTTCTACCTTTACATTACATTGGATTCATGTTACAGTCATTGTCAATGCAACATCGGGCCTTCTCGGTCGTGGAACCGAGTATCTGGAATGGGCTTCCTCTAGAGCTCCGTCTCCTACCTAGGAACTCTTCACCTGCATTTTATACCTCTCTGGAATCTACTATTTCAGCCATGGTTTGGCCAGGAACGCCTCTGAGTAGATATCTTGAAGGGGCGCTATATCAAGTTTCTTTTGATTGATTGATTGATTGATTGATTGATTGTTTTACTGTTTAACAATTATCCCTGCATGCAGATACAGAGTTAAAGTTGTTTAGCTGTTAATTCATCAGATCTTTGTCTTGAACATTTTTGCCATTGCTACATTTCTTTCCAAACATTGTAATTGCAAGAGAACACTCCAAGAGTATCTCAGAAATATTAAAATACAGAGATATGCTTCATGAATATAACGACTGTCGTAGAGAAAGCTCAAATGTGACACTCGATTGGAATAATTTTCGTTGTCTGTTTGATTTTTCTAGGTGTTTGACAGAGTTCTCTGCGTCAGACAATTGCGTTATTCGGGAATGATGGAGACGATTCGCATTCGGCGTGCTGGATATCCCATCAGGCACTCGTTTGCTGAGTTTGTCGAGCGCTACAGTATCCTGCTCACTGGTGTCAGTCCACATCAGAAGGAAGACTCCAAAGCCTTGGCAATGAAGATCTGTAAGGCGGTTCTTGGCAATGCTGACTTCCAGCTTGGAAGGACCAAAGTATTCCTCAAGGTCAGGACCACACTAAGTGAAAGAAGGAAGTTTTTAGTTGAAAATCTTGAGTGCTTCAGTCAGAGTCATACTGAGTAATAGACAAGTTTAAAATTAAATTTCATATAAAACATTGTTCAGATCTCTTAACCTTTATTTTTTCATATTTCACAAATTCTATCCTGATTCCTCCTCCGCCTTAGCCGTCTGACTGCCTGCCTGTCTGACCCCTTTGGATCTTGACCTGGAACTGATTTCACTCCCTGCCTATCGATTATGTTTTGACTAAGCGCCTGTGAATAAGCTGCTTCCCGCGACTTCACTTTTTGGGCGCTATAGAAATCTCGAGACTACGATTACAATGTTTCACCATTTCTTAATGTTTTGATCCTCTGTATTTTGCAGGATGCGCAGGACGTCTACATGGAGCAGGAGCGCGACCGAGCACTGACTAAGAAGATTACGATATTACAGAAAGTAATTCGAGGCTGGCATTACAGGAAAAGATTCCGTAAGATGAAGCAGAGCGTTATCACTCTCCAGAAGAACTGGAAAGCATATCTGGACAGAAAACGTTACGAACAAGTTAGTTTCCGTCGTCACAAGTTTGTTTCCTTTCTGATGGATTATCGTGGTTGAAATTCTCAGTTTAATTAACATTAAACAAGTGATTGCCAGTTTTTATGTTTGCCTTAGTTATTGCACGGTAAGTGATTGGTTAGAGCACTTGACCTCTTGTTAGTCCTCGTCTTTTTAACCTTTGTTCATAGCTTGCAGGTTATTACTGGCAGGGGGAGCGGTTGTAATAGCTTTCAGTTAGTTCAGTTAAATTGCATTGAATTTATCTGTATAACATTCTATCATTTTAAAAGTGTTTTGTGTGAATTACAGATGAAGAATGGCTATCTGAGGCTTCAGGCTTTATGTCGGTCTCGAACTCTCACACAGAAATTCGTCAATTTGAGGTTTAGGATGATGAATTTTCAGGTGAAGATCTTCTTCCTTCTGCAGCTATATTATAACTCTTCCATTATTAGAAATTTGAGACTTGAGTTATTACTCCTTAGGCACTCGTCTGCAGAGGTAATTGACAGGCCATGCTTCCTGGGGGTTCTTAAAGTGACACTACAAATCCTCTAGAGCAGGAGTACTTTGCACAAGCGGGATAAATCGTGACTCGACTTGGTCTTGTTTCATTACGAACACATAGAAAGTAATGCTTACCAGCATGACAATTTTCAGATTATTGTGATAAATTGCCAAAGTCGGTTGGTGAACACTTATATCAGTGAATCCGAGTGTAAAATTTGACATATTACACATTGGATCAACAAAAGAGTTGATTGATTGATGATTGATTGATTGATCGATTGATTGATTGATTGATTGATTGTAGCAGCTACTGTCGTGGGTTTTTCCAACGTCAGACGTACAGGATGCAAAGCAGAGTATTTCGTTCTTCAGTCGGCCATTCGTAGGATTTTCGCCCAGATGCGATACAAGCGGTTAAGAATCGAGGTTTGATTCTGTTTCTGCAAAAGTTTTGTACAGTGCTGCCTTTACTTTATTGGGACGCTAGCAGATGCTGCAAAGTTAAACGAGCCTTTTTAGTATGAACGCTCTCTGATTAGGTAGTACTAAGTACTGTGAGAGGCACTTTACAAATCCATAAATACAATACAGTTTACTGAATTTCCACTAGAAACAGATGTATCGCTACTGTAGCTGCTTGGTTTTGTTACAAAACTCTAGCAGATGCAGCGAAGTTAGACTCGAGCCAATTTAGCATTAGGATGGGCGACTATCCATGGAATTCCTTGGCCACCTCAGCCTCCATCCTTTAGCAGTCAGTAAACCAAGCATTGAGGAGCTCGATAGTGTAGTGGTTAGAATGCTGGACTGTCAGTCAAGAGGTCTGGAGTTCAAATCCCTGCCAGGGTGTGAATTTGGTTCGAGATTTCTGCTCCACCTGCACCCCCTAGCCACCAACTCAGCTATAATGAATACACTGACCATACACTGTCAGTGAGGGAGAGTATTGGCCACCCACCCTCATAGGTCTAGGCTGAAAATAAAGTCACTAAAACTTCATATTCATAGCTGCCTGAGGGCTAGCTTAAAGGACAGCTCTTCTCTCATATGATGACTGTTTTCAGATTGCAGCAATGAAAATCTGACTTCTTCTGCCAGAAAGTTGCCTTGGTTTACTGTAAAACAGCAAAAGAGTTACTGAGTGTATCATACCTACCTACTCAATCTTGTTTTTAATTTTAATTTGGATAATACTTTGTTGTTATTCTTATTAATATTATCATGACTGCGGTCATCGTCAGAAGAACGGTTGTTTGTTATCACCACGACCTGACGGATGTTTTATTCAGGATGCCAAGATGAAGGAGGCTGAGAGAATTCATGTGGAAGAAGAGGAGGTCTTACGTAAGCAGATGAATTCTAAGAAAGCGAAGGAGGAAGCAGAGAGACTTCACCGGGTAATTATTACACATCAACTCTTTTGCTTTTCCATTTTGCTTCCTACGTTGAAAGCCAATAAGTCGATAACTTTCAGTTGCACCATTATTTCTGTTTCCTGCTGTCTCAGCAAATATAAATACTTGCCATCAAGCTCTTCTTGCAGTTTTGCATGAACAACTTGCCAGTGTAACAATCGTCATTGTTGTAATCCTCTAAGAATTGAAAATCTCTAGGACGATACCTTAGAATATAAGTGCAGCACATCAGCCCATTCACTAGTACCCTCAGCGTTACATGTCCCTATCACTAAGCAGTCTAATTTGGTACCGGCATAAGCGGGAAGTGAACGGCAGGTCCCGCGATGTGCTGCCCCGTGTCCTGTGATACACTGGCCCATGTCCTGGGATGCACTGGCCCCATGTGCTGCGATACACTGGCCCCATGTGCTGCGATGCATTGGCCCCATGTTCTGCGATGCACTGGCCCCATGTCCTGTGATGTGCTGACCCCATGTCCAGGACCTTGGGATTCGTCCATTGCCAACTCAAGGGCCAAGTGAAGGATATGAGCACCTCCTACGTTCCACTTCGGATTTGGGAGCTACGCTTTACTACAGCTTCCACATTCTCCAGACTCTGACATGAAATTGTTAAATCTGAGGCATAACTGACTTAAATTATCGTTACAGGTGTGGTGTTGTTTTTTCCCTGCAGGAGCGACTGGCGCGTATAGAACAGGAAGCCGTGGATGAGGAGAAGCGCCAGCGCCAAGATGCAATGCACAAGGCGAAGCAGATCGAGAATGCGGAACGCAGGCGTCGCGCTCCGGTCGACGACTCGCAGATGGTCGACGAAATGTTTGGATTCATCGATACGCAGAGTGATGTCTCAGAAAATGCTGGTCCGACTGCCTTCAGGGTCTGAATCATCTCACCTTTGCAGGGGATATGTCTCGTTAAGTCTCTAGATCTGGCTATTTAAGCTCTTCATTTTCCCCTATGACTAACGCTAACTCTTCCTCCCCTGTGTTCCCCTTGAGATACAATACTTGTCTCATTCAATTCTTGGCTGGTATATACAGATTTTGGTTTGTTTGTTTGAATGTATTAAGTACTAGTGTTGGTGGTTAGCATGCTAGACTAAATAAGACCATCAATCAAAAGGTCGGGGTTCAAGTCCCCACCTTAGCAGAAATATTTTAGAGATTTCGGCTTCACCCTCTTGCCTACTCGGCCATAACGAGTAGGCTAGAGTACACTGACCATAATCTGTCAGTTTATGCACTTGTTGTGGGCTAAGATAATGAAGTTACTAACACTTCATACCAATGGCGCCTCTGAGCCTACCTTGTTCTAAGTGCTGTAAACGCTTGTGGAAGAAACTCGGGGCTTATTTTATGCAATCCAGTTTGTATATAACATGAATAGTTTGTAGTATCATCCATAGCAGAACACTGCATGAAGTAAAAGTATGCTTGTCAGTTTCTATTTATATAGCACCTTTAACAATCCTTACAGAGGCATGGCTATGTAGCTTGAGATCTACATAAATATGACTTAGGATATGTTGAATTAAAAATATTGCCGTTATTTCTTATTGACTGTTTAAAGCAGCTGTACTGTAAATTTGAAGTGTGATTTGTATATATTTGGTGTTAGGACTTGGAAGAGCAGCGCCGTCTAGCGATAAGCCAGGGAACCAGTATCACCGGTGATGTTCGCCCTCCAATGCCGGACGACGAAGAAGATATTTCACAGTACAAATTTGCCAAGTTTGCTGCGACCTATTTCCAAGGCAACGCGGTTCCATCATACACGAGACGCGTTCTGAAGCACCCTCTGTTGCCGCTTAAGAGTGAAGGGGATCAGCTGGTCAGTTCTTGTCTCATCTGCTACCATGATTTTACTTACATCTTTTGTCATTCATGTCTTTTAATCATTGTGTATGTCATGTTAAAGACGTCATGTTGAGGCCTCATCGTCGGCGCATGCCTGACGGAGAAGAAGAAGAGTGTCGTGTGTTCATTTACACTGTGGGTCGTGGATTATATCGTTTGCTGTTCACATCTTTTCTTATTATCGTCTATGTCATAGTATTTCGTCAGTTGATCTCTATGGGCCATGGATTTTTTTATTAATTTTCTTATTACCCTCCATTTGTGCCACTAATGCTGCATGTGGCGATATGGTTTTCTCTAGACTCTTAAAGACATACTTTTTCAGCTGTTTGATGGCCACATGTTGAGCGCTTCAGAAAGACTCTTAAGTGGCGCTTTATAAATGTCTTGTTACATTACATTACATAGATGTCATAATGTGTTGTCAGTTAATCTCTAGGAGCCATGGTAATACCCATTTTTACTCGTACAGTTTTAAAAGTGAATTATACTACCGCCACCACCACTTATTTTGGTATTATTGTTACTTCTATTTTCCGTTTTAGCAAAATGATAGGTTTAATTTCTTTTAATTGGGTGTGTTGCCTGACATTCGTATTGAACATCTTTTTTGCATAACTTTTGTAAATGTTAAGAATATACCTGTAGCATTGGTTGAATACAGCGTTTGTTTACTTTACAGGCTTCACTGGCTGTGTGGATTACCATCCTACGGTTCATGGGCGATTTACCAGAACCAAAATTTCATACATCTATATCGGACATTAAGGTTCGTCTTTGCGATGTTTGTTGTGTTGCATGTAAAAAGTTATACCAGGGTCGACACGGAGCTTGGAAAAGCAGAAAAGTCATGGAATGAGACTTTAGAAAATTTAAGGTCTGGAAAACCTGGAAAAGAGGTGTTTTCCAAAAAGTCCTTGAAAATCATGTTATAGCTAGGTCATGGAAAGTCGTGGAAAATGGAAAAATCATTAATAGACATGTTTCTAATCATATTTCTAAATTCGATAAATATTACATTGATAATACAATTAAAAAGTAGGCCAGTTTTCGTCTAAAATAAGTCTTAAATGTCATGGAAAAATGTCATGGAAAGTCATGGATTTTTGTTTTATTAGCTTTATACGAAGGACTAGATTAGGGTGTCCGTAGAAATTGTGCATTTTTAGGTTTTAGGTAATTTTAGGACATCTCCTCTCATGTGGCTGCAGATATAGACCGGTCAGAGACAGCAGACTACAGTTGAATGACCTTATGAGTCATGGTAAGTCTCAATTTTTTTTTTTTTAATTTTTCAACTTTTATGTTTTTTTCTTTTGATCAATGATTGTTGTTAATTAGGACACGACTCCAGTCATGACAAAGATCTACTCTACGTTGGGTCGAAAATTCAACAAGAAAGATCTGGAAGAAGCTCAGAGAATGGGACAGGAACTCGTAAGAATCAGACCCTCATACTTTTTCTACAATAATATCTCCTATATTGTGCAATGATTAGCTGAGCTTGGAATTTGCTTATTCAGTTTCCTCGATTGTCAGTTAGTAATAATAATATCTTTTCTTTAATGAAGCGCCTGACAAACGCACTGCGCTGTACATTTACATGTTATGACAATTAAACAATTCACAAGAACATAAATGACAGAAGACAGAAATCTTAACTACTAACAGAACAGACAGCCTGCAATACACGGCGCTAATAGCAGCTGGTACAAAGCATGTCCGCCCTACGGTACTTGGTACCTCTCGCTCTCTATGCCAGTGTGTTATCCAATGCGCTACCTCGGGCCCCCTTGGCTGCAAAGATAAAAGATGGAGAGCAGAAGTGACATAAGAGAACCGTCTATTGTTTTCTGAGATGGTATTGTTCATTTTTTACAGTTTCCAAATATTCACTTATGAGATGGAAAGCAGAAGTGACTAAAGAGAACCCCTATTGTTTTCTGAGATGTGATTGTTCACCACTGCTGTGTTGAACAGAAAAATCTTCAAGTGATCTATGAAGGGTTGTTTCAAAGAGGTTCTGATTGATCTGTGTTCTGGTGATGTCTATTTATGTAGGAGAAGGAGCCAATTCCAACCGCTAAAGAGGCAAAGCAGACTGTCCAGAAAAAGAAATTGGTGTCCCTGACACTGAAAAAGAAGTCAAAGATCACGGAACAGGTTGCAAGTAAACTGAAAGACGGGGAATATGTTGGGAGTGGCAATGCTTTACTTGAAGAACGACCGACGACGAACTTAGAGAAACTTCACTTCATCATTGGCCACGGCATTCTCAGACCGGAACTGAGGTCAGCCACCCCCTATATGTTATCATCCATCCTCAAAGTTGTTTCACGATTTTTATTGTTTTACATTACATCAGTTGGCTACTGGGAGAGGGTTTAGGGTAATGGTGACACTCTGGCACGAAGAGCAGAAGATCAGCACAGATGCAGGATCGCTTCCCACTACCCTGCCAAAGGTCGACTCAGCCTTTAATTCGCCGGATGGAGTTGGTAGAATGAGCAGTAGGACATGATGCATTGCATGGCTGTCAAACAGTTAAATTCGACTCCTGTAATAACTTGTGATCATCCGTTCATACTATGAATTGTAATCATACTGTGGTGTGTCGGTTTGAAATAATAAACAGAGATATTGTATATATAGTATATTATGTTAAATGATGCTATTTAATAACAAAGTTGATAAACGTTACCCTCCTCCTTTATCCGTTACTTTTAACGCAATCCATATTTTTCATTTCCATCTTATAAAGTGAATAAAAGTCACTTATATTTCCATGTTTGTTTCTTACAGGGATGAAATTTACTGTCAGATTTGTCGCCAGTTAACACAGAATCCAAACCGGAGCAGTCACGCTCGTGGTTGGATACTTCTGTCTCTGTGTGTCGGCTGTTTTTCTCCAAGCGACAAGGTAGCGTCTCCTCCAAGACTTTTTAATCTGCCAATTTACCGCACTTACAGTGTGAACGAGGTCTTTGAATCTGAATTTGAATCTGAAAAATGAGACGGAGTGTGTGCGAATGGGTAATCCAGAGTAAAAGATAGTGCCAGATGCTGGTAGTCGTTGATAATATGTAATAAGAATGTCTTCGGGAACAGCCAATGGGAAATGGTTGTATATTCTATCAATCAATTAATATTCATCTATTCAAGAGATCTAGCTGACATAGACACAACTAGTAACATTTCGCTAGCAGGAGAATCTTCATTACTCCGTTGTAAAAAGGGGTGAAAGAATGTTACAAACATTTATATTCATTGTTTTGCTAACTTTTAATAATAATTATATTAATTCATAATGACATTTAACATCATATTGGCTAGTACAGAGAAAGTGGATATCTTCAAGGGGTGCTATAAACGTTCATTTACATTACATTACATTACATATTAGAAGTACAGAACTGTAGTTGATAATTTTTCATACAGTTTGTGAGGTACCTGCGGTGCTTCATCAAGGAAGGCCCGCCTGGCTACGCACCATACTGCGAGGAACGTCTGCGTAGAACATTTGCGAATGGAACACGCAATCAGCCGCCATCTTGGCTGGAACTACAGGCGACAAAGTCGAAGAAGCCTCTGATTCTGCCGATTACGTTTATGGATGGAAACACAAAGACGCTGCTCGCCGACTCTGCCACGACCGCTCGAGAGCTCTGCCAACAGTTGGCGGATAAGATAGACCTCGTCGATCAGTTCGGATTCTCTCTATACATTGCTCTTTTTGACAAGGTACAGTTTATCTCTCTCTCTCTCTGCTGCCTTAAATCTTCTTTCTTCTCTCGGAGTTCTTCGCACTGGGAGTGCCTCTGATTGGTCTGCACAGCAAGAGGTGCTTTAGAACTTCTTAAATACAATTAAATACGATGTTGATGTAATAAGCTTTGATGATGCATTTATATTATAAGAAGACAATAGTTGGACCAGGTTAAATTTAATTTAAATTTGACTTCTGTTAAACTTTTTATCATATGTTACTACTATATATTATTACTGCACACTTGTCAGTTTCAGTTAATAAACGAACATTACTATTATTATTTGGCTTATTAAAATTTTCCATCATTTACTCAAAGTTTTTGAGTTTGTACTGACTGCTATTATTGTGATATTATGGTGTTGATGCTCTGTTCGTAAATGGCGTACTTACTTACTTATTTGCATAATTACTAAGGTCTCATCGCTTGGAAGTGGAGGTGACCACATCATGGATGCTATCTCTCAGTGCGAGCAGTATGCCAAGGAGCAAGGCGCTCAGGAGCGCAATGCTCCATGGCGTCTCTTCTTCCGTAAGGAAATCTTTGCTCCATGGCATGACCCAAAACTTGATGGAGTGGCCACCAATCTCATCTACCAACAGGTGGTTCGTGGAATCAAGTTCGGAGAATACAGATGCGATAAGGTATGCTCCAGCTGGAAACTGTTTGTTTTTATAAAGAAAAATTGTGGCTAATTGTAATTAGTTATTAATCCTATAGGTCTGATAAAGCTGGTTACTAGTTATTTCAGTTTTAAAGGCAAATGTCAGTGTTGATTTGGTTGATTAAATATATGAGTGATAAATGTATATGAGGTTAAATATACAGACAGTGCTGATATTTCAGGATAAGATCAAAAATATGTGCTCAAGGTTAAATATACAGTAAGACCCGATATTAATTATATACAGTTTTGGTATTTGATCTCGTGTGCTTTCACAGATTTCCAACTATTTAATTGTGCTAAGTTCTGAATGCAATCAGTTTGAGGGCCACAAAAAGGAACGTCCTTTCACTCAGTGGCAACTTAGTTATATTAAGTATTCGCGTCCAAAATATGGTTGTGTGATCGGACTGTGAAATTTTAGCTGTTTACAGTGTATTTACAAGTCTAAAACATGATCTTGCTGTAGTTGCCCATAAAGTAGATAGACTCTAGTGATTGAGTTGTAATCTAATAAATTGTATAACTAATTGAAAATACTCTGTTTGTCTGTAGAATGAAGATCTCTCTGTGATCGCTGCCCAGCAGTATTACATTGACTACGGGCCAGAGATGTCAGCTGATAGGTTACAGTCACTTTTGTCGTCGTACATACCCGACTCTTTCCTTCAAATGCCAAAAGCAGTGCAGAGTTGGATGCAGGTTGGTTCTATTTATTTATGAAGTTTAAGGGTAGGAACAGATTTATTATCATAAAACATCGTTTAAATTATATTTAACGCAGTGGTTTCTTTGGCTCAATAGAAGCATCTCTATAGGTGTTTCCTAGAGGATACCTTTGGCAGTATTTTATTTTAATGTATAATTACAGATTAGGGCTGTGGCACAGTGGCCGATTGGTTAGAGCGGCCGGCCTGTAACGCGGAGAGTATGGGTTCAATCCTCGTCCGAGGCGGTTACTGTGTAGGGACCGTGAGCAAGTCCTTTTTGCACAATTGCTCTGCAGTATAATTGCATCTGTGCCTGTGCACTGTGCATGTGTTGTATTGTATTGTATTGAAATCGACACAAACGCTTTATTCATTCTTCATTCATCAACTGTGGAAAAATAGCAATTAGCAAAATGCAGTTGTATTGTATTGCGAGTGAAGGACTTGCCCAGGGTCCCTATGCGACGGCTTGAGGTGGATTCGAACCTACGCCCCGGCACGGATAGCTATTATATGTATGAAGGAGCAGAGCCAACCAATGAAGCCTGGCCAAGGAGGAGGATCTTGCATTTCGTTCTTTTCTCGATAGGGAAGACAGAATCAGTTTGTGTGGATGTGACTTGCAGTTTGTTCCATTTATTTTTCATTTCTTGGTTTTACAGGGTATAACGAACACTTTCCGCAAGAGTTACTTTGTCCTGGAAAGAGTTCCTCCTCTCCATGTGAAGGAAGACATCGTTAACTACGCCAAGTACAAATGGCCGCTCCTCTTCTCACGGTTCTACGAAGCCTACAAGTTTGCGGGACCAAGCTTACCAAAGAATGATGTCATCATCGCAGTCAACTGGACGGGGGTCTACGTAGTGGACGATCAGGAACAGGTCCTTCTGGAACTGTCCTTCCCTGAAATCACGGCAGTTTCCAGCAGTCGGTTAGTTGTTTACTCCATTCAAATTGGCGCCCTTGTAATGGCTTGGTTGTGTTACGGCACCATATAAATTGTCATTGTTATTATTATTATTGTTCGTTTGTTCATTTTGTAGCACCTTTTAAAAGCAGGTGGTTCTGATTAGAGTTTTGCCTTGGTCACTTGGAGGCACCCCAACCCATCTCAGTGAAATCAATCAATCAATCAATCAGAATTTATGTAGCGCCCCTTCAAGTTCCCTACTCAGAGTCGCTTCCGACTCAGGCCAAGCAGAAAAACATAGTCTTAAGCAGCAAATGAACTGAGAACAAGTAGCGCTCGGGAGGTGGTTTATAGCAAATTATAGTTAAGTTTTAAATAAATTTTTATCGACTAGTGACTAGAATCATACTTTGCTGTAAAACTTTTAATTTTTTGTAAGTTTGTTTAAAATGTGAATCTAAGCAAATTTGTGACTTGATTAAGAAGTTATGCATTTTTATTTACATTTTGAACACGTTCATTTTTAATAGATGTTTACTTGTTGTGAACATTTCATATAATTCTGTTGTAATAAAACTTTTAAATGAAGTCCTTAATATGTTTAGAACGGGTAAGATGCATGGACAGAGTTTCACCTTGGCGACTGTGAAGGGCGAGGAGTACACGTTTACATCGCCTAATGCGGAAGACATCCGTGACCTTGTCGTGACGTTCCTTGAAGGTCTGAAGAAACGATCAAGATATGTCATTGCCCTTCAAGATTACAAAGCTCCTGGTAAGCTAGAGCCAGTCTGTTCAAGTCTTTAAGGGTAATTATGAGTTGAAAGATTTGGAAGGTCATATGTTAAAATTCAAGTTTTAAGTGTAACTATGAATTGAAAGATTAAAACAGTGATATGTTGCCCTGTGTTTTCTTTTGCTTTCTGTTATCCATTCTTTGGCCTCATTATACTCTGACTTGCTGACTCCACATGCAGTCTTCATTATGGTAAAGCTGATTATCCAGGCAGACAGCCTGGGTTCAGGCATGCTCTCTTTGCTTTCAGTTGTGTAATATTGGTAGTCATCATCATCATCATCATCATCATCATCATCATCATCATCATCATCATCATCATCATCATCATCATCATCATCATCATCATCATCATCATCATCATCATCATCATCATCATCATCATCATCATCATCATCATCATCATCACCACCACCACCACACAGGATGTCTTTCCTTTCTGAAGACCATGTCTTTTATTGAAAATTGCTCCACTAACTGAGCTGTTTGTCATGTAGCACAGGTATCGGCAGCTAAGGATCTGCATGGAAGAGACACTGGACTGTCTCTGGTCTCACGATTTTACTGTTGCTTCATTGTTTCAGCTGATCGAGCTTCATTCCTGAGTTTCCAGAAGGGTGACCTGATGATCTTGGATCAGGACAATGGCGAGATGCTTAAGAACTCCAGCTGGTGCTTCGGTGAGTGCACACGCACCGGTCAGAGCGGCGACTTTCCAGCAGAATGTGTCTATGTGCTTCCGACAATTACGAAACCGCCACCCGACATTCTGGTAAGTTAACAGTTTCCAAACGGACATTGGACATACATGACATAAGGTCTGACATGTCAAGGACTGTGGCCTGCTCTCTTGTCTGCTTTTGCTTCGATTTTGCCAACTTGATTTTTGCAGGTGTCTCGGATCTTGAACTGAACAGGCTTAACACATCCAACATTCTCTGGCCCATGTGTGCTTCATGCATCTTCAAGACAATGAACTATTGGCTCCAGCTGCAAATGTTGGCTCTTGGCACCTCTAAGACTCTTTGTCTTGAATGCAGTCAGAAATTTTAATGCACATTTTTATATAGCGCCTGTTCAGCAGTTGAACTTCTGAGGGCGCTCCCATCCAGACAATGTGAAAACATAATTGAAGAGGCTGGTTTCTAACTGCTAATTGCACAGAAAGTTCAGGAAGATCAAGAAGCTCTTGTTGGCGGTTGCTTGGCAGCCTTGTCTGGACTTATGGGATTGGTGGAGACTGGAGAGTGGAGACTAGCAAAATCCATTTTGTTAAATGCCTCTTTGGAAGAAGTGCTTCAGTTGGCAATATATGCTTGTGTACTGTTTAAGATAAGTACTGAGACAGCTTCATAAAGCTGCATTGGTTTTCTGTAGAATTCAGAATAAAACTTAAACTGGGCTCTCTGGCATAAGAAATCCTTGTAAAAAGCACTGCTACCTACCTTCAACAACTAACTACTTATTAGATGTACGTCTCTCATTAGCAAAAACAGTAATTAATAAATTCTAGCGTGAAAACAGGTACAGGTGATGAGTGTGCATAGTGTAGGCTTATGCTTGAATGTCTCTTTTTCACTTGCTGAGATTCAAAATGATTTTTGCTTTTCTGCTTCTTTCATTTATGTTTTCAGAACATTGATTCACAGTTTGAAAATAACAGATAGTAATACTGTTAGTGCTTTAAAGAAAAGTGATTTCGGTCTTAATTCTGAGTGTTAACTATCTGTGCACAGTAATTTTTATTGTTATAACTTTTTGTATTGAAATAATGTTCTAGATGTTAATTTTCATATTTTCTGTTCTTTGTTGAACCTGTTATCACCTTTGACTAGATAGAAGTCTGTAGCTATGAACATAGTTTGATATTCTGTGATGTGTAGCTCACATGTGAGATTAGTGTTGTCAATGGTAGGCACATCCGCTAAAGTGTTGCTGACACTTACAAAAGTGTTGCTGACACTTACCAAAGTGTTGCTGACACTTACCAAAGTGTTGCTGACACTTACCAAAGTGCTGCTGACACTTTAGAGTTGTGCTGCACAGTTAGATTGGAAAAGCACGCTGGGATAATAATGATCTGTTGACTTTCGTTTTGATTATTATTGTCAGGATTACATTCGTGTGGTATGTAACACTTCCAGAATTCTCACCTCCTGGCTTCCTGCTTTACTTTCACACATCCTCATCAGCTTTCAACGCTGGATGCATCATCACTGCTTTTCAGCATAGCGTAGAATATCTGTGCATCTTTAGGAATATTGGTTTATTTCTGTTTGGAAGTAGAAATACTGTCACTTTGTAGTAAATATTTTTGGTGTGAAGTAGCTACTTAGTTTGATGTGTAGTTACACTTTTAACATAGTTTTCCAAAAATTATTAATTATGAAGTGAATCGTATGTGAGAATTTTTTTTCAAATACCTACTAAAATAAAGTGCTGTAAAAAGTTCGTGGTGAAATGTCAAGCTGTACTTGTATAATCTTTCTAAGTCATCACCCATATCAGGTGATGGGATGGACACAAGGGAGGAGACATTTGTTTCGTATTTATAGACCCTTCAGCAGGCATTGAATGAATCCAGAGTTCTTGGCTGTTGTACATGAAGATTTGAGGTTTACCTGTCAGCTTGAGGATGTATCAAAGTACATGTATGCTGCTTTGTAAGACTAGTCCTCAGGATCATTGCATGGAGTGTATACACAGGAATCTCAAACCCACAATCGGTGGATTACAGGCCACTTTCCTAGATACTTGTGATTTGGTGGTCTGTCGGTGGGACACAGTAGCTCACCTTGTAATGCAGAGTACGAGTTTGAGCCTCCTCTGAGATGGTTACTGTCATGGGACCTTGAGCAAGTCCTTTACTCACAATTGCTCAGTATTATCGATTGATGTTTGGTGATTATATAGTGACACTTAATAAATGCATAATAATGATGATGATAATAATATTATTATTATTAATAATAATAGTAATAATAATAAAAATAATAATCATAATAATAATGTCTTTGCCTAATGTCTATTTGATCTGTTCCTAAAGTTATTCCCAGTATGTATTTCCATAAGAAGCAAAGCATACACCCTGTCACTGTTATTCAGCGGCCTGTCAACACAAACTTTGTAACTGAAGTGAAACGTGTCTTGTTGGATGTTTTTGTTACTGTTGCTTGTGCTTGATCTTTATTGTGTTCATTTGAGTTTGGTGATTTTGAGTAGTAGTGTCAATTCTTTTCTGTTTTTTTCTGTTTATTGTTTTTATTTATTGTGCAGTTCTGACATGTGTACTAGTGGTATCTGACTATTTATCTTGAATACGTGCAAATAATATACTGTCTTTTTTATCATGGTGTCCTTTTGTGTGTTTTTTTTAATTAGAATTTGAAGCTCAGTATTTATACATTATTTAAGTACTTAGTAATTTTGGAATATGCTTTTAAGTTGGAATTTTTACACCTGCCTTAGAAACATTTATTTACATGATTTTAAAAGTATTGTTGGTTTAATTTTGTATGACTAAGTCAGAGGATCAGGTAAACAAATAGTTAGCTGCAGAATGTAGGCGTGTATTGTTTCATGCACGAGAGTTTATATGATGCTAGTCATGATTTTCTGGATTCTTAAAATGCATGACCGTGCTGATACTGAATTTAGCTGCTATTTAAGTCACATTTTAATGATCAGCTTATCTATCCAATCGCTTGATACCAAGAACACAGTTTGAATTAAATATTTGTGCACCATTCCTTGCCATTTTATTACCATCTTATAATATTATCTGCACTACTATCAGTATCAGTTAATATAATTATATATATGTATGTATGTATGTATGTATGTATGTATGTATGTATGTATGTATATATATGTATGTATGTATGTATGTATGTATCAAAACAATTGACGAAGCACCGTTTAAGTATCTTTTAAAAGCACTGCACACATGACTGTCTAAGTGATATGTAACAAGCGCGTATTAACAAAGTTTTAAGAATGTATGCTGAACAGTGTTAAGTGTGACAGTCCATTTGAGAAATGGTAGACTTTGCCAAGATACGAAGCCCACAGAGCAGGAGGTATGATGGACTCTATTTGATGTGTGGAAGTTTTAGCATCTGCATATCTCCAGTGGCAGCAGAATGCAATGATCACAGACTCAGATGACTCAAGACTGTATAGCTCACTGTACATGCTAGAACAGAGCCAGCCAACGAGGCTCATTCTAGGAAAAGAATCTCGGATATGTTTTGTAAATTTGTAGTTATTTCAATAAATTTATTAAGTTGATACTATTTTGCATGGTATTTATATATCTGAATATTTATATATCTGAATATTTATATGTCTGAATATTTATATATCTGAATATTTATATAGCACCTCCAAAGAATAGAGCCTGTTTTGTTTGTTCTGTTCAGGCTTAGATTTGTAGAAATCTGACTGTAGTAAAATAGCCAGGAACATTTTAAATTAGATCAAGGCCACAACTGGGGCAGGCAGGCAGACTGCAGTGTGTCAATTGGTTAACAGGTAATTTGTTTTGTCGTTTCTTTTGTTTGGTTCAGAGTTTATTTGAGCAGCAGTCTTTTGAGAATTCCGATCGGATCTTCTCATCGTCGCAGACTTCGCTTGTGGATGCTTTGGAATCGCCTGACAGGCCTTATACCCTCGAACAATACTCCTACGACCATTTCAGGTATGTAATCGTAATCGTAAACTCCAAACTTCTAAAGCTCCACTCAAAAGCCAAGCACAGGGCTCCAGCTTATTCACGAGCGTTGCGTCTAGTCAGAAGGGTTGTCCAAAAGAGTAGTCCAGAGGAGGTGTGTTTGCAAATGTCACTCGTGCTTCCAATTCTTTTAATTAAATAAGTTAAGTGATTAAAGATAGTACCGTATTTTCGCGGATATAACACGCACGCGAATATAACACGCACCCGAATATAACCCGCTACTTTTAGGGATTTGAGTAAAAATTGAATTATATATCACGCACCCGATTATAACACGCATGCATTTACGTGCGTCCACCTACGAGGTAATAAACGAATGTGTGCGCTAGAGTTAATGTTAATTTCCTTATATAACTTCTTACTGGATATAGTCCTAACTCATTCTATTATACGCCAATTAAAATCGTCTATTTGATAAAAAAAATTCCTTTTGTAAAGAAAGTGAAGATTCTTGCAAAAAATGAACATTTAAAACCTGTAAGCGAAAATTACCTTATTCCTACTTCTTTACTGGTATCTTCACAAGGTAAGGTGTTTCCAGTTGGGAGATTATAGCGAATATACACGAGTAATCATTTCCGAAATTCTCAAGAAATTAAAAGGCCAAACCTTGTTCAAGTTTGTGCTGCTTCTAGACGTTTTGTCATTAAATCTTGTCCAAATGTTAAAAATTGGAAAGTTAGTTTTGAAGGTCAATCTCCTAAAGTTATAAATAATGTACATTACTAAAATCCGTCAAATTCAGTGTCAGAATCATCACTGGCAAACCTTGGACTAACAGTCCCATGGAAAGCAGTTCATTTATTTCTTCAGGTGCTGGTTTCACTTAGTTATAGAAAATTTTTATAATTGACAACAAAAAACTATGAGGATAATCAAAAGTTTATGTTTGAAACCAATGTTGTAGGTTCTATAAATTGAACACATTCACAAATTTGTAATAGGCCTATATTGGCACTTGATTGACGTAAAATATGCACATGAGGCTGTTGTTCACTAGAGATGTACGGCCATCCTGGAATTTAGCTGGAAACGTCATCCTACCATAAGCAAGCCATAACTAAATTGCAACATATCATAAACGAGTAAAACGACCCTATATATACCTAGGAATATATGAGCGATTTCATTAAAATTCCCGTATTATTGGTTGATTATCAGATTTGCTATAGGCATGAAGCCGTAACTTACAAGCCATACGTGTGCTAGTGCTTCTCAATAATGACTACATACGCCTTACTTACAATGACAACAGCGGGGAAACAGTCTACCGGAACTACGGGGAACCAGTCTACCGGCGGCAATGTGTTTACAAACTAAAATAATGGCCGTTCATAGCGATCGAATATAGTTTTAAAAGCTTCAAATGACTCCAGTAGGTTACATATTTTGTCTAATAGAAGTTAAATTTAGATTTGTCTTGAATATATCGCGAATATCACAATTACTGCTCTGAAATTCTCCATAAAAATCACGATAAACTCGATTATCTACGGCAAAGGTCGGACGGCAAAGGTCTTGTCGATTCGTCGCCGTCCATGCCTCTGTATTGCCTGTAGGAAAACTTTTTATAGCAGTTTCTGACCATAACCTGAAAATAATCCACTACAAGATTTGGGTGTGTAAAATTTAATCTATATAACTCGCCCACGATTATACCCCGCAGCTAGGGTGCGTGGTTTGTAAAACTTTGTATACCCCGCGTGTTATATACGCTAAAATACGGTACATTGACTTTTGTTTTAATTAAGCTGAACTGGTCATCAAGAATGCTGAACCAAAACAGACATTCGTGTTTAACTTTGGCAGGTGCTCACGGATTTAGAGACTGATTTAAATCTAGACGCTTAATATTGGGCCTTTTAAATACCAGGGGTATGTTCTACATAAGCTGCTCCCACCAATACCTATGCTCTTCGCCCATGGTCTATTGATTTTGTATTTGTCCTACGATGTCTGTACACCAGAGTGCAGCTCTTCTGCAACCGGTTTAACAAAGAATATACTTCCTTACATACCTGAGAAAAGCACTGTCTACTCTGCTGTAATTGGTGTCGAAAATTCTTTTATGAGCAAAAAGTTTATTATTAAACACACTAATAGGAGAGACACCACTGGTGGGCTTCCACATACATGTATAGCCCAAGTGATGTATTTCTGTATTTTACATGATAACAGACTCTGTTGATTGTTCCAGACCAGCGCCTAAAAGAACTCTTTCCAAGACACTTTCATTGTCTTCTGCCAGACGACATAAGCAGGATGAACTGTGGCGCTACTCAAAGGAACCGATTAAACAACCGCTCTTGAAGAAACTTCTCGACAAGGAAGAGTTCTGTGCTGAAGCCTGCCTCTTCTTCCTCTATATCCTTTCCACCACTTTTATTTCAGGCGATTAGTTAACAGGAATTGCTATTAAATAATAATAATAATATCTTTTCTTTAATTAAGCGCCTGACAAACGCACTGCGCTGTACATTTACATGTTATGCAATTGAAACAATCTTAACTAGTTAACTACTAACAGAACAGTCTGCAATACACGGCGCTAATAGCAGCCTACAAAGCATGTCCGCCCTATGGGACTCGAACTTGGTACCTCTCGCTCTCTACGCCAGTGTGTTATCCAATGCGCTATCATGATAGTTTAAAACATTCCTGCCATTAGTGTTTTAGTGTAACTGTTATGGTAATATCTAACTTATGTAGTGCCTTTTCAAGAGGTGCTGGGAGATGATTGAGTGGTAGCATGCTGGCATGCAGATCAGAAGGACACTGGTTCGATACATGCTAGCCCCATAACAACCTTGTTAAGGTTGACTCAGCCTTCAATTCCATTGGGGGCAGCTGTAAAATGAGCAGTAAAACAGATGGGTGCCATGCAAAGCAGGGAACCAGCCTGCATGTGCCGACTGTGAATCTGAGAACCAGTCTGCAGGTGCCATGTAAAGTAGGGCACCAGCGTAGGAATATTGCAGTTTTTAAGTATCACTTGTTTTAAAGTTGTTTAGATCAGTTAGAAAGCCATGTTTTATGCATTACATTGCAATTAACTGAAAGTTTCCAAAGTGTTTAGGTAAATGATGCAGATGTTAGAAGTGTCTGTAAAGGGCTTATTGGGGCGAGTTGACATGTCCCTTAACTTGCTTACCTGTGATGAAGTATATGGGAGACCATCCTTCGAAAAGAAATCGAGCCGGGAACGAACTGACGGATCAGATATTCGAGCCTGCACTTAAACACGTAAGCGCGATCTATCGGGCTTTTTGTGCTGTGCTGTTTGTATGTGCTTTTGTTTGTTTGAGTCTCTCAGTGTCTTTATTCCCTGTTTTATTTCTCTGTATGTCCATATTCATACCCAAGTCATCTGACCCTTCACGTTATAGTTCTCAACCTAAACAACACCTGCCTTAACTTTCTGACACTTTGGATACCGGACTCGAACCTCCTTCTGGCTACCCTACGGACAACCCCTCTGACTCGATGCAGTGCTCGTGAATAAGCTGGTACCCTGCTCTTGGCTTTCGGGTGATGCTTAGAAGTTTGGAACTTGCAATCATGATTACGGTTATGATTACACGATTACGACTACAATTAAGGTTACGACTACAATTAAAGTTACGGTTACGATTGCGATTACAGTTACATCCATGTCTTTAATTTTGCTGTGTTTTGTGTGACTGCTTTTCGAGATGAGAATGTTTCCTGTCCTGATAACTTACTGAAAACTTTTATGATTTTTGAGCATACAATTTAAGAAATAGACTGTTTATTGTGGTGATTTTGTCATTTGTAGGAAATTCTGAGAGATGAACTATACTGCCAGATAATAAAGCAGCTAACAGACAACAGAAATAAGTAAGAATTGTTTTTCTTAATTGTCTCCACAAGCATGTAGTGTATTGTCTGTTAACTTTTCAGCATTTGGCCAAAGCGAACTGTATTTCTGAAGCACATAAAGTGCATTGGGGTGCTTTTAATTCAATTTTAACAGCACGGCAAAGTAGAAAATGTTTAATTGTCTAATTAAATGTGTAAATGAAATTGAATGACTTGTACAGTGTCTGCATCTTAATGTCTGCTTGCATTGCAGCATCAGAACTGATCAGTTGTGACGGAACATGTTCCAGCTAAATCAAGAGATCGACATAACATAGCGTAACAAGTTTACTTGCTTCTCTAGACTCGAGGGCTTTTCTCGGGTGTCAAGGCCGATTTTAAATTACCTTGCCACAAAACAGGTATCAGGTGATTCGAGTGAATCTTATGATGAAGGTTTCCGGTTAGATTAAAAAAATTCCGAAGGATGCGAGGAACGAGAATAACGTTTGTTAAGATTGTTACGATGTTTTTCGACTAGAATGTCGGATCAGAACTCGGCTGATGAAACTAGCAACAATTTCCAGGTCAATTGGAAGATCATCTTTGAGAAGGCTAGGCGGTGCTTAAAGGTTTGGTGCTTTTAGCAAATGCATAATATGTGAATGTTGGGTGACAGTGAAACGTTTGCTACCGTAGTCCTAGTGTAGTGGAACATATAGTGAACCATCTGATCTGATAATGAATCACAAATGTTACTTGATCAAGAAGTCCCTTGAATTGAATTGAACACTGAAGTCCTTCTCATGTTAAAGACTACTTTTAAATGTTTTGAAGGTTGAGTTTTGGGAGATTCGTTTTGTCTCCACGATTCTGCTCATAGTTGTTGACTTGTAACTATGTTGATGTAACCATTTCTTAGTGTTCTGATACTATGTTACCTATAGTAGTAACTGTAGATTATCACGACATGAAATTTTCATGTACAGGTAGCATTTGATTAGTTCCTGTATTAGATTTGCATATTAGTAGTTAATGAACTTGTATTTGTTACAGTGCCTCACCATGAAAGCTGCCAGACAGGCAAATGAAATATGACACTAGTTCTTGTTAGGCTGGTTTTATTCACAGTCTTCGAGGAATGAATGTGGGACTGTCCAATAAGAACGTCCTGCAAACAGTAAGAGGAAGGGGCCACCCCAATGCGGACAGTGGGGAGGGAGGGTTATACACAATACGGACTTTCACGTGTAAATTTGGTACTTGGTTATTTCAGTACAGTCCGTGCCTTAAACATTAACTTAAGTGAGACTGCATACAGACTTTACTGTGTTGAATCTAAGTAGAGTTCCGTTGTTAACACGAGAGTGTATTAAAAGCGACTGGGAAACCAATGCAGCTCGTCCTAACTTCATGACTTTTATTTTCTTTGTGCATTTTTTCATGCATACCCGAGGGCCAGTGACCTCCAAAGTCATGGGTCACTTTACAAATTACATTATGCAATAACAAAAAACGATAAATCGCATATATAATTTATAATTATATATAAAATATTAAGAATGCGTCAACTCAAGTTATAAATCAATTTATTCGGACTCACTGTGATGGTATTATTGCTGTTTATAGTATTAGCAACTTCTTTAAGCCGGGTGCCATTTCGGCTACATGATCTATAATTGTGTCATTATTCAGTTCACTTAAAACATCGGTTTCTGTTGACATAAGCATAAAAGCTTCAAGGTGTGTAGATGACAATGAGCTTCGCAAGCGATTCTTAATGTATTTCAATTTAGAGAAAGATCTCTCACAAGCTACTTGGGTAGACGACAGAGTCAATAAAAGTTTATATGCACTAAAGAGATGCTTGTATGCTTGCCCATAGAAACTGTATTTATGTAGTACAGAAAAGCAGCAAACAGGACATTTTTTGCAAAATTTGCATTTTCGAAGTTCCTCACTTTTATCCACAACTTGGTCGTCCCAGTGTTCATGTGGCGAATCTTCACTTTCACTGACGCTGTCCTCTACTGAATCATCGAACATTTGGAGAAGGTTTTAAATAAATCGACTAGATTTCGGCATTTAGCTCCATCTTTACCAAGAATCTTTAGTTTCTTATCTCTTACTTTCTCCGCACCACCTTTACATTTACGTTTCGGATTTATATCACTCATAACCGTAACATATCTTATTTAATTAATATTACTTATTACTAACTAACAAATTTAAAAGAAATTTTATCAAAACAAACTCAGTGGAAGACGCCGGAAGTAGAATGGAAGATGTAAATTCTTATCTAACATGGCGGCCGCTGGCTGTACGGAGCACTGTAGGTAAGTAAGTATGCATTGCTCTTTTTCAGTTAATTTACAAACCGGTTAACCGAAACTAAAAACCGGTTAACCGATGCCGCAATTTTTTGTAAAAAAACCTGTATCATCTGTACTAAATTGATTAAATTATTATATCACCGGTCCTGGCGGCCCACCGGGAATCTTCCCGGTGTCCCGGCGGCCCAGTCCACCCCTGCACGAGAGTGTATTAAAAGCGACTGGGAAACCAATGCAGCTCGTCGTTAAAGTGGTGAATGTGGCTGTGGAAAAGTACCCAACCCCATGGCACAGTTAACTCTGTAGCATTGACAAGGGTTGTCTAATCTGGACTCTAGTACTCAGTTTGAGTACAGACATCTGGGAAAGGGGATGGGAGAAGGAAATGCCAAAATGTTTGGACATGGGGAGTAAGGGGATGCACATAGAGTCACTGTGGACATTATTTATGGATGGCCTTCGTTGCTTGTTAGAATTTACTTGCCACTTGTGGTGTAGGGTGAGAAACAGAATGATTGAAAGCAACCTTTTATTTTTTCATTGTGTTGAAGTTGTAAGATGGTCTGAGTTCGGTTTTAGTTAGGTTACAATGAGTTCAATATTTTTGGTTATGACGACATTTTATGGTAAGTGGTGTGGCAGTTTTTGTCTAATTCCTCGATATTACATGATCTTTTGTGCATAACCGTATCGCTTATCTTCGTCCTACCAAACTTAGATTGAACAAAGTCATAGACATGGTTCTTATATTTATCTTAAGATTTTTAGATTAAATACACTGAAATTATGAATTTGTGTAATTTTCTAACACTTTATTGTCTTTTTGGCTATTACTATTGAAAATGTGACATTTTACGTGAATTGCCTGAAATTGGATTTGTGTGGGTGCTGTTCATGTTGTTAGCAGACAAACTCCCAACCCACCGACAATTCAATCACCGTATATATATATATATATATATATATATATATATATATATATATATATATATATATATATATATATATATATATATATATATATATATATGAGATTCTGTTAGTTGAAGGATCCCAGGAAGAGCCTGGGTTTCTAGTGCCAAGGCAGTCAGTCTCTTGTGGTGATAAAAGGTCTCTCATCTGTGTGGTAGGACTTTTGTTGCCGTTCTTGAAATTCAGTATTTGATTTTACCGACGTTATGATATTTTTGTTCTGATATCTGTTGTTTTCAGTTCTGAGTCTACTTGAATCTATTTCTCGACTGTTTCGATAACGTGTGGTTTTTTTAAATCATCATTTCCAATCACTGAGAGAATGGTCGTTAATTTTGCTAGATGCTTTCCACTCTTGACTTGAATTACAGTTGTCTCGAATGAAATGCCGAGTATATGCCGTCTTTAGAAAAATTTGTATCATGACATAGTTGAAAACTGTCCATGAACATTGTGCTGTTTCTTTGGTAGGCTGTTGTGTTGTGCAGTTTTTGTGGAAGTTTTTCCTGCCACGCAGTTTCATATGCGGTTTCTAGGGGTGTCAAAAAGTTCTGTGACTAAGCTTTGTGCAAAACTGTGTAATCAAGAAACTTAAGGATATCTGTGTAATTTGCGGTAGTTTTTAGCTCCGAGTATAACATAGTCTAAGGCCGCGCCATCATGACTTCATTTTGCCAACAAAGGATGATTAAAAACTTTATACCAAGAGCCCTTTATCGAAACATAACTTCAGAACTTAACCCTGTAATCGATGATCCCAATGCGTAGGCCTTTTCAACCTCTTCTTCTCTTATATTAACGCATTTACCCTGTATGTACTGAGCTGCTGTTTGCCAGCCTGATTGGTTCTAATAAACGAATATATATATATTTAACTGATATCATAGTATAACATTTTGAATTGATTTTTCTAAATATCATGTAATGTGTTCAAAAAATGTAATGGGCTAAAACGACGTCTGGTTGGGCAGAAAAGTGATACCCTAATACATATAATTCATTGAAAAACGAGCAACGTCGAGGCCTTATGGTCATTATAGAAAGTGTGTAAATTTATAAATTGAGTTTATTTTGTAATGGAACTTATGGAAAGAAGTGTAACAGAAATACAGGTTGAATGTGAATGTGTGATCTTTGGAGTGAAGTGCTGCATTCCTAACTGCAGAACTACCGTTACTTGTGAGCGTGTAGAAACGAGCCTGGAAAATTTATGTAATATTTTGGGGACTACCACCAGAAATGGATTCATAAAATCGTTGGCAATTCGCATTAGTTTTTTCATTTGCTCATTTGAGGAGCAAGATTTTAAAACTGAGTTTGCAAGAAGTTGGATCTGTGGAATATCTATAAATTTGTTTAATGCTCTCTTTGTGGAGCAAGGTTGTAAAACTGAGTTCTTGCTACCGAGGACGATTTTCACGTTCTTTTCAATTTTAGTACAACTCGATTCAGTTGGATTAATTTGATCTTCATGCTTTCATGTATTTGTGTAATAGTTCAGTTGCAGGAGAGTGGACTTGGTGCTTCTGACAACAATAAAGTGCTGTCAAAGGATTTTGGATTTCTCTGTTTGCAAATCGAAATGATCTGCTCGGTTTCAATTTAAACTTTACCATGTTTCAGACTTGATTTCTAATATTTAGTTATTGAATTTATCTGGCATGGCACTGTTGGAAAGCTGGGTATTACCAAGTGAGGTTAGTAGTTGAGTAAGTTGCCTTCCATGGAATACCGGGCGGCCTTGTGGTGACCTCTGAGCACTAGATGTCTACACAAACAGCCACTTTCATTTGATCAATAGCTATTTGATCAATAGCTGCCCCACACGTCGCCAGCTGTGGGGGTAGTGTGGGCCCAACAAATGGGGCAGTCAAGTTCAAAGGGCAGTAAATGAGTACCAAGTAACTGTACCAACACTCGTTGGGAGGATTAAATTGTTGCACTGCTGTGGTACTGTTTGCACCTCAGATGGCAGAAGAATGGACTTGGTGCTTCTGATAACTTCCTTAGTTCCTCTGACATTAGCACCACTCTTCTGAAGAGTTTCTTTAACAGCGCTGACACCAGTAGGCTTATTGGCATTACCTTGTTACCTTTGCTTATGCATGTACAGAGCTAATCTTGCTCTGCTGTCATTTGAATTGGATGGCATGTCATTGAGTTGGTCGTGAAACAAGTTCAGGCAAGGGTTTCTAAACGTCGGAGGATCTTACAGGAGGGTCGATTGACGCCTTGGGAAAACACCAAAGTTCAAGTTCCTGCAATCTAAAATGTGAAGTTGAATTCTAATTCTCCATGTGTGGAGTGAAACGACATCTTAAGAAGTATAGTCTCCATCCATGACGTTTGAAAACACAATAAAGAGTGTCCATTAAGTGAGTCAAATCTCAAGCTGGTCAGACATAGGAAGTTCTCATATCAGGCAACCTGCTTGGTAAAAATTTGTTCAGGTACTTGAGCATGATAAGTTCAATTGATATAATTATAGTCCTCATTCATTCCTCTTGCCTTTCACTGTGCTTAGGCTATTACAGCCCATGAGAATTCTGAAGGCTGTTGCATGTTTATCGGGCAATCTGTGTGGTCGAAAACTGTTTCAGGTGCCTGATTGTGATGAATATTCTTTGACAGACATTCGTCATTTTAAGTCTTGCAGTTCGCCACAAGAATGATGAAAGCTGCTGCTTTAAAAGTAGGCCTAATAGCCATTGGTCTGCTGGCAATTGGCTCCAGCTTTGGTAAGTCATACAAATTGGATTTCAATAAGTAATTGGTGCCTTCCCTTCTTTGACCCAATTTCTACGCCTTGGCGGAGATGAGCGAACAGTTAGTTTTCTTAGCCTCGGATTTTAAGGGTGCACGGGTGGACTATCCTTCTCTGTCGCCGCCTTATCCTTCCCACGGACAGCGTAAGGTCATTTCTAGCTGGGTTGGGGTGCTCTCTGAACTGGTTGGGATTTGAACCCCAATGACTCGGTTGATAGTCTAGCACTCTATACCACTTGACTATTGCACACCCAGAGTTTTATAATAGCTTTAAATTGGCTATGTTGGGATTTATATCCGGCCAACATGTGCATGGGTCGCACGTGAGATTATGTGGGTCTCATACAGACTCCATCTGCGTGCTGGCTGGGTAGGCAAAAGGAGACACTTCCATATGCATTCATCGGCATAGATACTTTTGATTTATTTCCCGGCTAATACTGGACCCCTTCTGAGATCTAGTTCTTTTTCTGAGTTCTTCCAACCACAGATCGCGCTCTCTGTCCTGTAAGCATCTCCATGGGCATTATACTGAACCCATTTGGGCTCTATACGGCTCCCATATGGAAAAATGGTATATATGGGCTCTATACGGGGATGCTGGCACGGTACGTGTTTGGTTACATAATCGTGCAGACAAGTCTAAAAAGAGGTAGGCCTACACATAATTAATTATATGCTTTCCTTTGCGAATCGCTTCAGGAGTTGGAGAACAGCTGAGGGTCATAGTTCTTGGAGACTGGGGAGAGATAAAGCTACGCGGGCAAGCATGGGTGGCTGAAGGAATGGCAGCCTGGGCCGAAGATAACGATCCTGCTTTCATCATAACCACGGGCGATAACATATACCCCAAGGGTTTACGTACGCCGGATGACATACAGATGGACATAAAATGGCGCAACGTGTACAACAATTACACTTCTCTTGCCAGCCTGCCCTGGTACGTCACCCTCGGAAACCACGATTACGGCGATTGGGAGGGAGAGGAGTGGAATGAAGTCGAACTGTCAAAGATAGACCCTCAGTGGATTCTTCCACACCTTTGGTACGACTTCGTGGAAGATCTCGGCGACAGTACCGTACACTTCGTCGTCATCGACACAGAGACGTTCACGAAACAGATCGTGAGGAACAACTACACTGATATGATCGAATGGTTGGAGGATACGCTCAGGGAATCGACAGCCGACTGGAAATTCGTTTTTGGACATCGTCATGCCTTCAGCGCCGGTGAGTACGGACCCGTCACCGGGGATATCTACGACGTGCTCATATCCATTATGAACCGCAACAACGTCGACGCATACATCTGCGGCCATGACCACAACCTTCAGCACATGCGTAATATATCAGAGGTTGGATTGGATTACGTCTTATCTGGGGCCGGCGGGTCGTTGCTCGCGAGACGCTCGCTGGCTAACGAAGACTACATTAGAGACAATTACAACATTGATACAATCTTCTTCGAAAAGACCTATGGATTCGTTACGCTAACCGTCGAGAAAACCTACGCCCAATTCGACTTCTTTAACCAGAACGCGTCTCTAGTCTACAATTTCACGCGCTTCAAATAAGATTTGAAATATTTTAAGGGCGTCGAAAAGTAATCGTGTCGAGCAGTATATGAACTTTCCTGATTTGCTTCATGTTTTGCATAAGATATCCTTCAAGATAAACTCAAACTCACAGCCCATATAATATCATAGACCACCTCACAGCAACTTAATTGCTCCTCCTCTTTTTATGCTATCAGAAAACTCAAAACCCATGGCCTTTCTTCCTCATCCATCCATATAATGTAACCAAAGCCACTACCGTTGCTAAACTTCTATATGCCTCCCCATCCTGGTGGGGGTCTCACCCTGGCTTCCGATAAAGAACGCCTGGAAAAACTCCTAAAAGAACCAAACGCCTAGCTATAGGTTACCTAGAACAATCCTTTCCAACAGTCTCTGAATTTGCCAATATAGCCGATGCGAAACTCCTTTTCTCCATATTACACAACCCCAAGCATGTACTTCACCAACTCCTACCTCCACTCCGACTCCTCTCCTCTCACCAATTAAGACCTAGAGCACACAACCATACTAGCTCTCCCATCCAAAGACAACTCTCAATTTATTCCCAGATCCTTATATAAAAGTATTTACTAGTTTATTCTAAAATTATGTAATTAACTTTAATTAGGCCTATCCATTAGGCTAGCTATCACTCATGTAAGCATTTCTGCGTTGTTATCAGATTGTTTTTCTCAATAAACGAATAATTATAAGACGCAGCAAAAATAATATGTCATAATTATACAATCTACTGTCTTGTTATTATGCAAAGTGCAAAAAAGCAATTTATTACCTTTTCCACGTGGTCATTGAAGTTGATGTTATTTGATCATAGGCCTATAGCACTGCAGTGCCTAATAGGCCTACACAAGGCATCAACCGATGGCCCACCAAAACTAAGCCGTAGGCTATTCTGGTCAACTTCCAGAAGAGCAGTCCACTGAGACAGAGGCAGCCTAAGTATGGTGTTAAGCAATTTGAAAATGGTAACTCTTCAACTAAAGTTAGGTCTATAGGCCTACATCATGTAGGCCTATAAGAACAATGTTAAACCATGCATTGTCTAAATGACGTTAAATGAATCAATTTTCGTTGATTCCTTCCATCAAGCTGACATAAACGCAACATGTTACATAGAGAGCGTTACACTTAAGAATGTTTGTGAAGAAAAAATGTTCATTCGGCCAGCGGAGCTCTGATTAATTTAAAAAGTGACCAATTACAAACTTTTGTACACATGCAGATCCCAACCAGCAGATTCCCAAAAAGAGTAGATAGATTGTACCGTTTTCAGAGTAGGCCTAGCTGAGTATAGAAGTAGCCGAGCTGAAGAACAACAGAATAAAGGATCGACAGATCGAATCCAATACATGAAGTCGGGCTGAGCCGCAGTTAGGGGGAGGCTAAGCCCCAGAGCTTCTCATTTGAAAACAGAAGGCGATTGGAAAATCGATCGCGCTGGATTGCGTAGGCGATCGGTGCGCGATCGACCTCGAGAGCTTTTGTGTACAGCGTATTTTGTGTAGGCCTATCGTATTCGTATCGCTGCATATTATATAGTAGCCTACTAATTATTAATCTAGTAGGGCCTGTCTCAGTTCAGTTCCGTAATTATTACTATTGATTGTATTATTAATTAGTTTTCTTAAAGCGCCCCTTCAGGCAGTGTTATTTCAGTTATGGTTTTTCAGTTACAGTTACAGTTAAAGTTATCTAATTTATGATTTTTCAGTTAAAGTTATAGTTACAGTTAACTGAAATCAGATTTTTCAGTTAAAAGTTATTTTTTTTATTTTTCAGTTACAGTTTAAGTTATTTCTCTTTATTTTTCAGTTATGGCATCAGTTATTTTTTCACAAGTCATGACTAATGACACACTGACCACAAGTATTCTGAACAGTTACCAGAAATATTTACACAGGAATTGACGTATTGTCGGTTTACTTTAACGAAAACACGACGTTCCAGATTACGGTAACATTTGCTCTGTTCCGACAATTAGTGTGCCACACTCGTTGTTTTCAGCATCCTTGAAAGCAACAGTGCGAACACAACATCGACTTTTGTCGTCTGCGACTTCATAAACAAAATGTTCCCACACACCACTTTCTACTTTTCGACCACTACTTGGCTTAAACATTATTCTCGTAGTTGTGGATTGTTTCACGAATTTACGGTTTAGCGCCAACGACAACATAACGAAAGGAAAAGGAACCGGAAGTGAATCGAATATAGAAAACTGAAAAGTAACCAGAAGTGACTAGCATAGAAGACTGAAAAGGAACCAGAAGTGAAACTAGCATAGAAAACGGAAAGAAACTAGAAGTGAAATGAGTATAGAAAACTGACCGTAGACTAGAGTAGGATTACCATTCAAAAAGTAAGTAAGAAAAACACTCATGTTTTATTTTTCAGTTAACTTTTATTATTTTTCAGTTATACAGTTTTCGTTTTTCAGTTACTATTACAGTTTCAGTTATTCAGTATTTTTCAGTTTCAGTTACAGTTACAGTTAACTGACCAACATTTTCCAGTTATTTTGCTATTTCAGTTACAGTTACAGTTAATATAAATAACACTGCCTTCAGGTGATCGACTGAACAGAAGCGATCCTAGTTCAGCCACGGCTAAATAAGACAGTCGTTAAGTTATTAAAGTATAATAATTATGTGACCGTGTGAACTCTATTCACTAGGCGGAGCGCAACAGGAAGCTCATTCCAGTCCTAGGGCCAGCAACCGAAAACGAGCGCCGTTGCTTGTTATCCGTCCCACATCATTCATAGTTGTAATAAGTTTTAACATGCTACTGCCTACTTGGCTATCTCGACTACATCCACATCGAACGAGTCACTTAATTTCCATCACAGAAACGTGCGAAACTGTACATTATTATTCCACTTCGGCCCCATCGCCGCCATTGTTGCTTTCAATAATTTCCGAAATTAGTGACGTTACGAACTTACAAATGACATTACCCGGGAGGTGTCCACCGTGTTGTTATGACCAGTCATATTGCACGATTTTGGAGCGATCACTCAGCAGTCATTAGGTCGCGAAACGCTGCGTTCCGAACGCATTCACCGCCGCCGCAAGTAAGCAAAAATTAAAGTAATGTAAATTAGGCAAATAAAATAATGGCTCCAGTTTCCTCTGGAGTAAATCGATCGCGCTCGATTTGCGCGATCGATTAACCGATCCACCAGACCTTTGCTAGGCGATCGACCAAGGAGATCGATCGATCGATCGCCTCAAATGAGAAGCCCTGCTAAGCCCCCTTTCCCCCCTGGCCCCGCCACTGACAACCCACGAGAATTCTGAAGGCTGTTGCGTGAGAATTTCCCTTATCAGGCAATCTGTGTGTTCTAAAATTGTTTCAGTGCCTGATCGCGATGACGATTGTTTGAAATCTATTATTTTAAGTCTTGCAGTCTCGCTTATTACAGGCACGCTCGAGAATGATGAAATCTGCTGCTTTAAAGTTAATAGCCATTGGTCTGCTAGCCATTGGCTTCAGGTTTGGTAAGTCGTAGCCTATACAAATATTCGGATTATGATAAGTAATAAGAACTTTTTGTCTCGTATGATATATAAAAACATTTATTAGTTATAACAGACAGCTGAAGTAACTAGGTAAAATCTGTTTCATAACTGCTACATCCAGAACAATTATTGTCACTTGTTGCGTTCTGACAACAATCTTTGATTCAATAAACGAAATACAAATACATACATACATCTTCATTAACGTTAACTCATCTTCTGCGCCTAAGAACCAGGGTCATAGGTGAGTTAAGTGTTCGCTTTTCTTAGCCTCGGCTTTTAATGGTGGGCGACCAGCCCCTCTTTCACCCCGTCTTATCTTCTCAAGGACAGTGTAAGGTCATATTTTATAGCTGCGCGGTTAAGCGCGCTATCTGAACTGTTGGGGATTTGAACCCCGATGACTCGGTTGACAGTCCAGCACTCTATAGCCACTTGAATATTGCACACCAAAGTTTTACAATAGCTTTAACTTGGCTATGTTGAACATAACATTTAATGAAAACAATGTTAAGGGTGGGATTTATATAAAGCCAATATGCTCATCAACAATAGATGGGACCACATGGGTCGCATATATGACACTATATGGGTCTCGTAGAGACTCCATCTGCATGCCGGAAGCGTAGGGAAAGGAGACACTTAATACAAGCACACACCATTCTCATTTGGATTTATTTTTCGGCTATTAGCCTACCATGGCCCCTCCCGAGGTCGAGTTCTTCCGCTGCGTCCAACCACAGATCGCTCCTTGCCCTGCCAGCATCTCCATGGGCATCAGACGGGACCCACTTGGACTCTATACGGGCCCCATATGGGAATATGGGGTCATATATGGGCTCCATTTTGGACATGCAGGAAAGGTACGTGTTAGCTTACATAATCGTGCAGATCTCGAGTCTTTACAGACTTACACATAAGCCTACTTATGCTTTCCTTTGCGAATCGTTTCAGGGGTTGGAGAACAGCTCAGGGTCATAGTTCTCGGAGACTGGGGAGAGATAAAACTACGCGGGCAAGCATGGGTGGCTGAAGGAATGGCAGCCTGGGCCGAAGAAAACGATCCTGCCTTCATCATAACCACGGGCGATAACATATACCCCAAGGGTCTACGTACGCCGGATGACATACAGATGGACATAAAATGGCGCGACGTGTACAACAATTACACTTCTCTTGCCAGCCTTCCCTGGTACGTCACCCTCGGAAACCACGATTACGGCGACTGGGAGGGAGAGGAATGGAATGAAATCGAGCTGTCCAAGCTCGACCCGCAGTGGATTCTTCCACACCTTTGGTACGACTTCGTGGAAGATCTCGGCGACAGTACCGTACACTTCGTCGTCATCGACACGGAGACGTTCACGAAGGAGATCGTGAGGAATAACTACACTGATATGATCGTATGGTTGGAGGATACGCTCAGGGAATCGACAGCCGACTGGAAATTCGTCTTTGGACATCGTCATGCCTTCAGCGCCGGCGATCACGGACCCGTCACCACAGAAATCGCCGATATACTCATACCCGTAATGAACCGCAACAACGTCGACGCATACATCTGCGGCCACGACCACAACCTTCAGCACATGCGTAATATATCTGACGTAGGATTGGATTACGTCTTATCCGGGGCCGGCGGTGCCCTGCTCGCGCGACACTCGCTGTCCAACGAAGACTACCTTAGAGACAATTACAACATCGGAACCATCTTCTTCGAAAAGACCTACGGATTCGTTACGCTAACCGTCGAGAAGACCTACGCCCAATTCGACTTCTTTAACCAGAACGCATCTCTAGTCTACAATTTCACGCGCTTCAAATAAGATTTGAAATATTTTAAGGGCGTCGGCAAAGTAGGCCCTATAGGCCAAGACTAATTGTGTCGAGCAGAATGTGAACCTTCCTGATTTCCTTCATTTTTTTGTAAAAGAAAAAGTAGCACAGAGTAATTATCGCAATTGTTTGAAACCAACTGTTTCATAGCCTATCTGTTAGGCACTAGCCTACTGTCGACCGTCATATCTTGGCCGATCAAATACCGCATCAACTGCTACAACTACGCATAGCATGTGTACTGATGTACCTAATGTACTGTTACTCGAGCTTTACTTTTTAGGGATTTAGAATCATTGTTATTTCTTTGCCTATTGGAGCTTAACTGGTATAGGCTACTATTTCATTCAAAACTCCTTTCCTAAAGCTAGTATAGGCCTAATCAACACCAAATCGTGTACGTGTGTTAGTGATAGGCCTATAGCTTAAATAATAATCAGGACCTATAGGGACCTATAGTAACAAAGTTGAACAAGACGTCATGGCCACTCATGGGACTAAATCAGTAATCAATCCATGTATTGCCGAATTAGGCCCTATATTACATATAGTTCAAGCACACTGCTCATTTATCTACAATTTCACTTAGCCTACTTGACAATCATCAAGCAATATGCCGGTTAGGCTATCAAGCAAGCATTACCTATATAGGCCTTCATGTAGGCTACACTGCAAAAAATAATATAAAATAATAGGATATGTAGGCTATATATTTACATATACATATCTACTTGTTATTATGCAAAAGTGTACAAAAGCGATTTATTACCTTTTCCACGTGGTCATTGAAGTAGAATGTTATTCGATCATATAGGGCCTATAACACTGCAGTGCCTAATAGGCCTACACAAGGCATCAACCGGGCCCACCAAAACTAAGCCGTAGGCTATTCTGGTCAACTTCCAGAAGAGCAGTCCACTGACAGAGGCAGCCTAAGTATGGTGTTAAGCATTAACCGATAGCTCACCAAAACTAAGCCGTTTTCCATCTTATTCTGGTCAACTTCCAGAAGAGCAGTCCACTGAGACAGAGGCAGCCTATGGTGTTAAGCAATTTGAAAATGGTCATTCTTCAGCTACAGTTATGAACAATGTTAAACCATGCAGTCTAAATGACGTTAAATCAATCACTTATCGTTGGTTCCTTCCGTTAAGCTGACATAAACGCAACTTAACGGACTCACTTACAAGGAGATCGTTATACTTAAGAATGTTTGTGCTCAGTTTGTACTTAAAACAATCTCATACACCACTAGTTTTAGGTCTACCACCTAAATAGACTATAGTTCGGACATCTTATAAAATTCCAAAGATCGGAAGATTACCGAACGAAGTGCTGATTATAAAATGCGTAGGCTATATCCAAAAACACTGAATATCCTTAGACGCTAGGTTTTGGTTATGTGTTTTCGTTTTGGTTTTCGTTATGTGTTTTCGTTATTTAGTTTCGACTGCTTTAGTTTTAGATTTTATTTCGTTATCGTTTTTCCTCTAGTTTTCGTTTTAGTTTTAGTTAACTATAACCTTTTGTTTTTTAACGAAGGTTTTCGTTTTAGTAGTTTCGTTAACGAAAACAACACTAGACTGTAACCTCAGTTGGTCAAGAAGTTCTCGTATCAGGAAATCTGCTTAATAAAAAACTTTTCAGTTACTTGAGCATGATATAAAATGCTCGATTACGATAAGCTTCGTTGATATATATTTTTTATTTATTGACCTTGCATTTCACTTATTACAACCCACGAGAATTCTGAAGGCTGCTGCCTGAGAATTTCTCTTATCAGGCAATCTGTGTGGTCTAAAATTGTTTATGAACAATTATCGTGATGAAGATTGTTTGGCATTCATCATTTGAAGTCTTGCAGTCTCGCTTATTACAGCCACGAGAATGATGAAGGTTGCTGCTTTAAATTTAATAGCCATTGGTCTGCTAGCCATTGGCTTCAGCTTTGGTAAGTCCTTATTAGTCCTACAAATATTTGGATTATGAATATGTCATCTTCATTCATCTTCTGCGCCTAAGACCAGGGTCCTATAGGTGAACTGTTAAGTGTTCGCTTTTCTTAACCTCGGCTTTTAAGGGTGGGCGACCAGCCCCTCTTTCAATCCGTTTCATCCTCCCATGGGCAGTGTAATGTATTATATAGATGCGCGGTTAAGCGCGCTATCTGAACTGGTGGGGACAGTGGCGTAACGAAGGGTTTCAGCGCCTAGGGTCAAAGGTTGATGACTGCGCCCCCTTTTAATTTTCTTGTTGGCTTTTAATCGTTCTTTTTATCGTAGGGTAGAGTGGGGCGTTTAACGATTTTTGCTAGATTAATTACAACGTCAATAGCAGCATTTTAAGCATGAAATTATTGTAAGATCTAGTGCTGAATGTCCCAAGTAAAGTATAATTAGCCTATGTTCGAAAGAATTCCCCAAAAGATTACTTTAGAAAATAATAAAATGAAATGCTTCAAAGGGGGCGTTTTGCCCCTAACTTGGGGTAAAACGCCCCCTTGTATTTTCCGAAAACCGTTGTGACCTTTAAAGCCTAAAATGTGCTCTTAAAAGATGTACAGAACTTAAATTTAGCCCCTCAGGGTATTTATGACTGCCTTCTATACATTTCAAGACACACACAACAATTGCTTAATAAGGATAGACCTGCTATAGCCTACATGTAAATGACATTGAGAAATATCATACGGTTATCGTTTTAAACACCTGAAAAGTCAATGCATTGATACAACAATAACTATAAGAAGTAAAGATCTCTAGAATTTTTCTAAAAAGGATGTCATATATGGTATACTTTAATTTTAAAATGCGTTTTACTTCAGGTGAGGGGCAATGCCCCCATGTCAACATTTTCCATAGGGGCGTTTTGTCCCGCTTGGTGCTACCCTGTGAGATTGCCCATATCATTCAAAATTTACATGTAAAAGCCTCATTTATTGTGCACAGTAATTCGATGTAATGGTATACTTTAAACCTATATTTGTATTATTGGCTATATCTGGCATTTTGGCACCATTAATGATATAGAATTGGCGGCAAACTCTTACAAGGTAACACGAAAAAATCAAGCTTAAAAAACACAAAAATAAGCAACCCATCAAAAGATAAATAACTGACGATTATCTCACTAGGGTACAACTAAGAAACCACAGAACATTCAAACAGTTCATTACATGGCACAGGGGGACAGGGCCGGGAGGGGGCGTTTTGCCCCACTCTACCCTACTGTTTACTTGTGTAAGCTTGCGCCCCTCTGGTGCTGCGCCCGAGGACGGTTGCCCCCTCTGCCCTCCTTCGTTACGCCACTGGGTGGGGATTTGAACCCAGATGACTCGGTTGACAGTCCAGCACTCTAGCCACTTTACCATTGTACACCCAAAGTTTTACAATAGGTTTAAGTTGGCTATGCTGAACATAACATTTAATTAAAACAATATGTTACGGGAAGGATTTATTTAAAGCCAATATGCGCATAACCATTAGATGGGACCACATGGGTCCCAAGTGAGACTATATGGATATCATACAGACTCAATCTGCATGCTGGCAGCGTAGGGAAAGGATGCACTCATTAGCACACACCATTCGCATTCGCATTTATTTTTCGGCTATTAGCCTACCATGGCCCCTCTCGAGATCGAGCTCTTCCGTTGCTTCCAACCACAGATCGCTCCCTGCCCTGATAGCATCTCCACGGGCATTAAACTGCACCCAGTTTGGCTCGATATGGGACCCATATGTGGACATGCTGGCAGGGTACGTGTTTGGTTACATAATCGTGCAGATCTTGAGTCTGGACAGACAGGCCTACACATAATTAATTATGCTTTCTTTGCGAATCGCTTCAGGAGTTGGAGAACAGCTCAGGGTCATAGTTCTCGGAGACTGGGGAGAGTTAAAACTACGCGGGCAAAAATGGGTGGCTGCAGGAATGGCAGCCTGGGCCGAAGAAAACGACCCTGCCTTCATCATAACCGGGGGCGATAACATATACCCCAAGGGTTTACGTACGCCGGATGACATACAGATGGACATAAAATGGCGCAACGTGTACAACAATTACACTTCTCTTGCCAGCCTGCCTTGGTACGTCACCCTCGGAAACCACGATTACGGCGACTGGGAGGGAGAGGAGTGGAATGAAATCGAGCTGTCCAAGCTCGACCCGCAGTGGATTCTTCCGCACCTTTGGTATGACTTCGTGGAAGATCTCGGCGACAGTACCGTACACTTCGTCGTCATCGACACAGAGACGTTCACGAAGGAGATCGTGAGGAACAACTACACTGATATGATCGGATGGTTGGAGGATACGCTCAGGGAATCCACAGCCGACTGGAAATTCGTCTTTGGACATCGTCACGCCTTCAGCGCCGGGGACGTTCTGTACGGCACGTTCGGAGCCGTCACCACCGAAATCTACGACGTGCTCATACCCATTATGAACCGCAACAACGTCGACGCATACATCTGCGGCCATGACCACAACCTTCAGCACTTGCGTAATATATCAGACGTCGGAATGGATTACGTCATATCCGGG
This sequence comes from Aporrectodea caliginosa, assembly GCA_020284085.1. Lineage (NCBI taxonomy): Eukaryota > Metazoa > Annelida > Clitellata > Crassiclitellata > Lumbricidae > Aporrectodea > Aporrectodea caliginosa. The sequence continues at coordinate 224,184 of JACEVL010000333.1, read as the reverse complement.
GCCGGCGGGGCGCTGCTCAGTCGCCATATACAGTCCAACGAAGACTACATCAGGGAATTCTACAACATTGATACAATCTTCTTCGAAAAGACCTACGGATTCGTTACGCTAACCGTCGAGAAAACCTACGCCCAATTCGACTTCTTTAACGAGAACGCAACTCTAGTCTACAATTTCACGCGCTTCAAATAAGATTTGAAATATTTGAAGGGCGTCGGGAAAGTAATTGTGTCGAGCAGAATGTGAACCTTCCTGATTTGCTTCTCGTCTATTATAATACTATAATTATTGCAATAGTTTAAAACAAATTGTTTCATATCGGTTAGGCTACTATTATTATTGTCTGGCCGTCGTAATAAGTTGGCCGATCAAATACCGCATGAGCTGCTGTAACTAGCACAGCATGCTACTTAAGTTGCGGTTATTCAAGTTTGTTTTAAGGATTCACAATCAGTAATTTTTATGGCAGTAAAGTGACTTCCCTTGCCTATTGCGGCTTGATAAGATACTATTTAATTGATCATTACTTCAGTCCATTCATTTTTAATGGTTATTTGTTAAAATTGCGATTGGACCAATGCATTTTAAAGAGCTGAAGGCGTTTGATTTCGGTGTATTCGAGGTTAATGAAGAAAATTGCGGAAGTCCATCGTGGGGTGATATATGGCAGCAGCAGTGATGTCTTCAGAAGAAAATTGGTGGCCATAATAAGAAAAGTGAAAAGCAAAGAAGGAAAAATAAAACTAAATAACAATGGATGAGAATTTAATGGATCAAACAAAATGCTCATGAATTTAGAACATAAAAATCAAGCAAAATAGTGAATTACATTACAAGTTCTATAATTATGATATGTAAGAATAAATTACATGAAATTTACAAATATTCATGACAAGTTTTGCAAACAGAAGCAATTGAACTTCAAATATCAGGCCCTTCCTTACACTCTAACCATACGAGACAATTAAGGGTAAAACAGAAAAGATATAATAGTATTGCTACTGACCATGATCCCTTTAAGTTCCAGCAATACAGCAACTTCTGTCATCAACAACTATCAACTTCTACAACAACCTGAAACTTGCCAACTCTATCTGGCATATTATAGTATACCAGGCAGATGAACACCTGTTGAATCGACACGACAAAATGGTGATTAACTTTACGAATGTAATCAGAAGCTTAGCATATAATTATATTCAAAGTTCATAAAAGAAAGAGACATTATGTGACCTTTAGTGACTTGGACTGTGCACGGATACCTCAAAGAGACACAAGTTTTGCCCATAGCCACATTAAGGAGACATATTTTGTCCTTAGCTACCTTACAGAAAGACATCAGTTTAGCCCTAAGCCAAGAAATTTTTATATCCATATACAAACTAGCAATTTCAGTACATTCTGCTTTCGAGTGGAACAAATTGCAAACAAGGCACAGAGGCACGAAACATAACCAACTTTACATATTTACCAGGCAACTACATTGTAATACACCAAATGAGGTTCTAATATAATATATACATTATATTATTCCATACACATTATGTACTTGCTAATGTATAGGACACTTCACTATGCAAAGCTGTAACTTATGTTAAATAAGAATCATTCACTCGGATGTCTTTTCCCCAAACCAACATTTCACCCCTAATTTCTCAGGGTCAGATCACATAACTTTAACCTTCCTGACAAAGACTCACGAAACTGTATATCTTGTATGTTATTCCTTAACTGTTACTAAGCTATTACTTCATGCTATACTATACTATCTAGTTTTTTTCTATGTACACCTACAGCATTATGCCTGTTGTTAGCACAATAAACGAATATATAATGATATGTATATGTATATATATATATATATATATATATATATATAATGTATATATATAATATACCAGGCAGATGCAGTTGAATACACCGTACACGAGGTTCAAGGACGAGCCTGGCCAATCACTTCACAAACCTGGCACAGGACAAATTGTTTAGGTCTAGGTCAAGACAGGGCATATGACTAGGCATGAATTCCTGTAATCTCTCTAAAAATCTGTGAAGTACTTCACCAATGTTTCAAGAAAACGCCAGAGAGCTCTCTGCAGAGGTTCCCAAAAGGCGAAGTAGAAATGGTCAGCTACACACATAGAGTGGAATTGGATTCAGTAGAAAAAGTGCAAGTAGAAATTTCTAGACAGATTCCAGCCTTGAACAACTAAATACTGAAAAGTCATAACGCCTGAATATACGCTGACCAAAACCTATGATCCATGGTATGAAACCACAAAAGGAAATAATAAATAAATGGCTTGCACTCAGCGGCATAGTTATTGAATTAGATACTGTGATTGTACTTGTAATATTTCATATAATTTGAAGTCCATATGGAAGCATTTAATTTCCATAGAATATATCCAACAAGATATATGTCAATCACAAATTATGGGTTTCTGGTAACTGCACTGAACAGAACAGATATAAATGCAATCTGCAATAAAGCTATAACAGTGCTAGACTTTGTGAAACAAAAGTCTTCAGCCAAGGCCATGGATAGGAGGGAGTCATGAGTCGTGACTTGATGCATTCCATTGCTGAAGTGGAACAGAATAATGCAGGAAATATGACTGAAAAACGGGGAAAATAGAAGCTGCTGGTCTCTGGCGATGAGAAGAAATCAGACATCACAGCATGAAGTGCAGATGGTGATGTATGTCTGAGATAATTATGGCGATAACAATATTTTACACATCTGTTATTGCAAAATTAAACAGTACTGATAAATTACTGATCATACAAGTTACATGTACCTAAAAAGTAACTCCCGGAAACCAAGGAAAACACGAGGTAATATACAAGCTCATACATATATTACAGAATTCACCACGACTGTTAAAATTATGGGTTAAAAAATAAATTAGAAAAATCATCAAAATTCACTGACAAGAGAACATGGAGACATTACAAAAGAAAGCCTAATATTTCATCAGAATCCTAGACACCACAATTACATGCATTACTGCAAAACAACACACTGCAAATTTTTCACCAAGTTTCAAATTAAATCAAATATGGTGTCCTATACAAAACTGCTTTCCTAAAGCTATTAATCGACACAAAATTGTGTGTGCTAGTGATATAAATATAGCAACAAAGTCTGAACAAGATGTCATGAGAATATATCAGTAATCAACCCATGCATTGCCGAATTAGGCCCTACATTAGGAGTCCAAGCACACTGCAAATTTATAGACAATTTCCAATTTCGCTTGCTTGGCAATCATCAAGCAAGTTGCCGATTATCAGGCAATCATTAAAATTTATACATGTACACTGCAAAAAATATATGTTTATAGGCCTATTTACATATGCATGTCTACTTGTTGATACATAAACGTGCACAAAAGGAATTTTTCCATGTGGTCATGTGAGAGATGTAATTAATTTGACTTTGAAAATAAAATCTGGGGGCAATGAATAAAATCAAAACTGCTAATCCCAAAACCGTAGATAATGGAGTATTATTACGAGTGAGCTGTTGTATGTACAGGGAATTAACATAGACAAAAAGTCTTAGCCCCAGAACCCCTACGACCTCGGCCGCAGCCTTCCTATGGAGCCTTGCCCAAATTATATGAATAGCATCGCATCTACACTATGTATGTGGCCTCTTCACATACACATGCTGTGAAACAAGATGTGATGGTGAAGTGCAAGTATGTACACTTTTTGTAAGATGGCATTTGTGACTCTTAGTTGCATTACGAGTAAAATCTCAATAATCTTATATTGCATCAGTAATGGCCTAAATAAACATTCATAGACAGTGAGAGAATAAAATGAGGGAAGAAAGACGAAGTGCAACTACAACCGCAGAGGAAAATGAGAACATAAATACCATCCAGATTTCAACGTAGCCTATAAACATATTTTTAGAATTATTTTTTTCAGTCTTAACTTCAATATTAACAATGATCCATTTTACACAGACAGATTCATAACATATGAGGGTTACAGGAAAGAAATTCTGACACATATCTAAAAATTTGCAACTTACTTATTCTGTAAATATTAAACCTGATTTCCACGTATAGCACCCAATCACAAAACGACTAGACTGGTTTTTGAAAGTAATACTTTGCAGGGTAAAGTCTGCGCACAACATATGATCCTCCAGAACACGGAAACATAAATGTACACGTGTTTCTATGCCGATCGTATAGCGTCGACCCTGCTGAGTTTATCAGGTAATTATTGACACCTCACATTTCAATGGATGCCAACCCATTTAAGCTTCTAGCTCAGTGCTTCCCAAAGTGGTGGTCCGCGGACCGGCACCGGTCCGGGAGCCCTCAATTGCCGGTCCGCAGAGTGAGTCAAGAAACTGGTCAAATTGTCTCGGAATCAGGAAAGGGCTATTACAAATTTTTTAATTAATAAAACATACTCTTTATACTAGCAGTTAAAGGGCAATAGAGTCATAGAATTGGCTATATATGCATTTAAGTAAATTTTAACACATATCTGAGGAATCTATTTTAGGTTATCGAAAAACAGAAAAAATCAATAAATTGGGCACCGGTCCTCCTGCAGAGGAAAAATTCCTGCTGGTCCATCACACTCAAAAGTTAATTCTGCCGGTCCGTGACACTCAAAAGTTTGGGAAGCACTGTTCTAGCTTACAGACTCCTAGCCCGAGATTCAAATCTCTGAAACATTGTCACGATCGCTATGCAAACCATCAACCTCATGCCTGGAGGAGTCTTGACATATGTTTTGACCAATGTAGTTATAATTTGGAAGTATAACCCCTAAATTAAACCCCAAATTTGTAAATAATAATTATACAAATATTTGCTTTAACTTGCACATAGAGCACAAAAAACAGATACGAAGATATGTATCAAAGGAGACAAGTTGTTTCTAAGAAACTGAATTCTGTGAACCAGGTAAAAAAGGCTTCTGCAGTCTCTCGAGACGGCCGCTGTCCAGCCATACATATGACTATCACCATCACAAGCAAAACAAATCTCTAACAGAAAGCTAAGGTCTGTTCATTAAATTATACAAGCACTTTGGTTTAACAGAGACGTGGACGAACGTCATGCTACTGAAACATGACGCACACATTTACAACTAAGAAGTGGACTTAGTGAGCGGTAAAATACAAGGCAAAGCCTTCGAAACGAGTGATCTCTAAATTCCGTATCGCTTCTGGATTAAATAAATAAAGGCAGTGGAAGACAAAACATTCAGCATTCTCTTCTTCTCCATCTGTCCAGCACAAAAATTTGCAGAATCTTAACGGAGAATTCAGTGTCGACGAAGCGTTTTCTGTTTGCTCATCGTTGTCAACATTAGGCTAATATACGAGGTCAAGAGGTCATCCATCTTGTAGCCCTTGAAACAACAATCACATTGATCGTGATGTAAAGTAACAGGGTATTTATAGTGCTATATCATGATGTCTACTCAGTAAAGTGCTAGTAACGTTTGATTATTGATTGGTAAGAAAATAATCATAAACCTGTAGAGTGCTGCTTCAGGAGAAACTTATAAAAAGTTTCTTTATGCTCAGCTGTTATTAATTAATAATTATTAATCAGTAACTTCTATAGCACTGGTGCCCAATACACAAGGCATCAACTGATGGCACACCAATTCCAAGCTGTATTCACGTCAACATCCAGAAAAGATCAATCCACTAAGACAGAGGCAGCTTATGATGAATAAGCAATTTGAAAATATAACTCTTATGCTAAAGTTAAGAACAATGTTAAACTATAGTCTAAATGATGTTAAAGTTGCTGAAAAAAGGTCACCATTAGGCAAGCAGAACTAGAATTTATTAATTTAAAAAGTGACCAGTTACAAACTTTTGCACACATGCAGATCCCTACCAGTAGATTCCCATCATGGGTTTAGAGAAGCCACCCTTTTCAGAGTAGTTGAATAGGCTACAGAAGTAGGATTCAAGTAGCTCAAGAACAATATTTGGAATGAAAGAATCCCAACACATGAAGCACATAAATTCACATCACACTTTAACTTGTAAATGGACTATACATATACCATGAGAAGGAGAAGAGCACTCTCTTACTCTGGCCTGAGAGGCAGCCATGGGTATGAAGTGTTAGTGACATCCTTTTTTTCTTAGCCTCTGCAAATGAGGGTGGGTGGTCATCTTCCCCACCAACAGTGTATGGTCAGTGTACTCATAGAAGTGCTGGCTAGGGGGCACAGGTGCAACAGAAATCTTCAAACAACCCTAGTGGGTTTGAACCCCCTACCTCTCAGTTGACAGTCCAGCATACTAATCACTAGACTATTACGCAACCCCATATGCATCATAAAGCGAACAAAAATATGCATCATTAAAACTAACGCCTCCTTACCAGATTTGTTTCACAAAGCAGCTTACTGCCATGGACTAAGTTTCCAATTGTCATGTGAAAGTAGGTGTTTCCACTGCTCCAGTTTGATATCTTAGTAAACGGATAAACAGCAAGAATATCCTAAAAAATAAAAAGGCACTTCGTTTAAGAAATGCTTGATCATCTGGCAGGTGGCAGGAAGGCATCTCCATTCAAATAAAAACTGACTGACTAAAAACTGATTAACTGAAAACAAAGCATAAAATTTCACAATTATTGTTAAAAGTAAAACAGTGAATAGGCTACTGAACTCAATACACTAGCTACATACAAGAAACACATCTTTATAATTATTTCAATGTAATAGTTTAGGTCACTTACTTTAGTCTGGGGGTGAATCAAATTGACTCCATACTTGTTTATAGCGATCAGTAACTGCTCTGGAAAGTTTGGTTCCGTTGTTTGCTGTAAATAAGGATAAAACCAATTCTTCATGGTTGCTAACAGACAGAAACCCGAGTGCAAGCCTAGCTAGAAGAGTAGTCCCTTAAGCCATCCCTTGGGTAGCCATGGGAATAAGTGTTAGCAACTTCATTTTCTTAGCCTCACCTAATTAATGACGGGTGGGCAGAACCTCCCTCACCATCTCATCTTCCAACCTACAGTGTACGATCATTTATAGTCGAGTTGGTTAGCGGTACAATGTGGAGCAGAAATCTTGAAACAAATTCCGCCCTAGCGGGGATTTTAACCCCGACCTCTCAGTTGAGAGTCCAGTATACTAACCAGGCAGATTAGCACACACCCCATAAGTCTAGTTAAGGTAATAATAATATTGCCATTACTTGCTTCTACAAATATAAAATAAGCACTGCTGAATGGTAGTCCAATAAAACTTGCCTCAAAATGTTGCCAGGTTCTGCAATATTGTTAATTTGCAGTCACACAAAATTGTGATTCTGAGGAAGATAATCTGTTGTAGATAAATATAAAATGTCTAAAATGTCAGCAATTCAATGCAATAAGCTGTAGATTTAAGGCAATATTAAAGGTAAAAACCTTGACTTCAAAAAATGCAGATCCGAATGTTGGCCATTTGTACATCAACTTGAGAAAGTCGATCTTGACATCTTTGTCCGATTTACCAAAGTCTCGATTATGGTAGACAGCAATTTGCTGAAATAAATAATAAAAACAACATGTTAAAACTGTCACAGAAACAATTTGCGCTGGAAGACTAAATTTTTTAACTTACATTACACAGGGCACTCTGTGTAGCCGAGAACGTGCATAGCGCAATATAATAATAATATACGTTTATTCAATTCCAACTGACAAACTGCAGTATGATTTCGTGAGATGGTAATCTAACCAGCCATTTAGGTAGCTCCCTTACAAAGGAATTAAGCTCTTTATACATAGCCAAATAGCAAAGGTCGAGGGTCGGCCTGTCACCATACACTCCAACTCAAATGAACTCCCGCTATTTGCGCTCACCTTTATCCATTCTTCTGGTGACTGTTGCCGTAACAGATCCGCCTGAACGAGTTCCTTCAAAATCATCTTATTCTGCAGGGCCGTCTTTTCGTCTCCGTATCGGACTCTGTAGATGTAGGCGGCCAACTGGGCAGCGTCTTCCATCGTGCACTTGTGATAACCTCTCAACAGCTTTGGAAGTTCCTAATAAAGAAGCAGAAATGAAACTCAGAGGTAACGGTACAGAAAAGCATGTATAACTCGAGTGCTTATCTGTTAGACTGGTGAAAAAGCCAGAATGGTAAAACACTGAGTTATCCCTAAAGAAGAACGTTTTCAAATAAGTGTTCGACTGAATCAAGCCTTAGTAGTGCACATGTACCGAATCAAGCCTTAGCAGCACATTAATCAAACTTGTACTGAATCAAGCTCCAGTAGTGCATGTGTACTGAATCAAGTGTTAGTAGTGAATCAAGTCTTAGCGCATTAGTCAAACGTGTACTGAATCAAGCCTTAGTAGTGCAATGTACAATCAAGTTAGTAGTGCACATGTACTGAATGAAGCCTTAGTAGTGTACACATGTACATGTACTGAATCAAGCCTTAGTAGTGTACAATGAACCTTAGTAGTGCACAACTGAATCAAGTTAATAGCTATTAATCAGGCTTGATAGTGCACTACTGAATCAAGGCTTGATAGTCAGAATCAAGCATGTGCACTACTAATGCTCGATTACTGATGACAGAAAAGTTATTGCAATTGTACAGGTTAATCTGTGTAGTGCTGCTTCAGGTGAAACTAATCAGAGCTACTCCCTAAGCAAGTCTATTATCAATTAGTTTTTAATTAGTAACTTCTATTGTGCCTGTGTCTAATGCACACCTGGTGATAATGAAAAATGATGTCTGCATTTCTGTCCTTTCCAGGAACTGTATTTGTCCACAGTTTCTTCATGAAGAAAACCTGATACGTGAACTGTGGAGTCGTGCCATCCTTCACTGGCCGAGCTTTCTTGATCCAATCCGTCAAGTGTCGTACAAAGTCAAAGAAGAAATCACCCTCAGGAACACTAATCACTAGAAAACAAACACACACCGAATCATGACGAGTTCGAAATTTAGCACAGCCTAAACTATCCACCCATTCCATGGTCTCCTAACATGTTGCCAAACAAACTGCAACGAGAGTTTCTTCACCTTTCTGTGCTTCTAATTCAACATTTCCCAAAGTGTGCTCCCGCAACCCTAGGGCTCCATTAGGGGAAGACAAGGGTTCCGTGAAGAATTTGGATAAAACTGTTGTTTAAATTTGTTGTTACATTATAAATCAGATTCCGAGGCAAAGAAAAGGTTGCGTGGGAAAATTTCATTTAAAATAATTTCTAATCTAATTTTTACAATTAAAACAATATACGTGATCACTGTTTAGAAGCATTATACTAAAGTATGCTTCGACTAGGTCGGTTCAATCAACAAAATTTCAGATCAAAAGGGTTCTGTACCCAAAAAAGATTGGGAAGCACTGCTCTAATCTGTCCATACTCCACAGTTGAAATCTAGCCTCTTTGATCACAACTTAGTGTTACCAGGTTAATAGGCAAGTGCTAGTTATCCACATTTCAGATGAGTCGGACATGGAAACGAAAGACTATACTGCTTCGCTCCGACAAAATTGAACGAAGCAGCTATGGCCTGCGCCATTGATGAAGTACGAAGTGGAAGACGTGGGTAGCTCGTATCAAATAAAGAACCACCCTCCTAATCAACTTCGATGGGGTCATTAAAATGCTGTTCATGGTTTATTTTAAACAGTTTTACCCCGTATGGTGGGGCATAACGGGATTTTGGGACACACTATAGTAGGAGAGCATTATCTTCAGTCTGGGTGATGCTTAAGTGGATTAATCTAATCTATGCTGTACCTTACATCTGCTGGCGTGGTCTGAGTGCAAGAAAACCCTGAATTTTTATTAACTATATGGCGTAAATTTCAATATGCCTTAAGTATCCCATTATGACCCGGTCTCCCCTAATAGCCTAAGCACAGTGAAAGGCAAGAGGAATGAATGAGGACTATAATTATATCAATTGAACTTATCATGCTGAAAAAATTTTTACCAAGCAGGTTGCCTGATATGAGAACTTCCTATGTCTGACCAGCTTGAGATTTGACTCACTTAATTGACACTCTTTATTGTGTTTCCAAACGTCATGGCTGGAGACTATACTTCTTAAGATGTCGTTTCACTGCACACATGGGGAATTAAAATTCAACTTCACATTTTAGATCACAGGAACTTGAACTTTGGTGTTTTCTCAAGGAGTCAATCGACTCCTGTAAGGGGTCGTCCATTAATTATGTCAACAAATTTTAGGCACTTTTGACCCCCTCCCCTTTGTCAACAACTGTCAAACATTGACGGACCCCTAAAAATTATGTCAACAATCCCAGAACCCCCGCCCTACCAAAAATAAACACAATGGCTCAATAGTAGCATGTAGAATCCTTGAAAAAAAAAATTTACACTAAAATGCAATCTCAAATTTCAAAATATATGAGTTTAGTTTATTACCAGCTTTTTAGTAGTATTAGACATTAAGCAATTATACATTTTTAGCATTACTTAATGTTTTCGCTACCATTTTAAAGGGTCTGTGTTGATTCATTTGAAAAAATTTGTTGACGTCAAATTGTACCGAACCCCCTCAACCCCTTGTCAACAACTGTCAAACTTTTTCAAACCCTCCCCCTATTTTGTTGACATAATTAATGGACGACCCCTAAGATACACAGATGTTTAGAAACCCTTGCCTGAACTTGTTTCAACACCAACTCAATGGCATGCTACAGGGCTTCTCATTTGAGGCGATCGATCGATCGATCTCCTCGGTCGATCGCCTAGCAAAGGTCTGGTCGATCGGTAAATCGATCGCGCTCGATGAGTTAGACTCTCCAAGAGGAAACTGGAGCCATTATTTTATTTACCTTATTTACATTACTTTAATTTTTGCTTATTTGCGACGGCGGTGAATGCGTTCGGAACGCAACGTTTCGTGACCTCATGACTGCCGAGTGATCGCTCCAATTTCGTGCAATATGATTGGTCATAACAACACGGTGAACATATCCCGTGTATCGTCATTTCTAAGTTCGCAAGTTGTAACGTCACTAATTTCGGAAATTATTGAAAGCAACTATATGACTGGAATGAGCTCCCTGTTGAGTTCCGCCTAGTGAATAGAGTTCAAACGGTCACACCATTATTCTTTAATAACTTAACGACTGTCCTATTTAGCCGTGGCTGGACTAGGATAGGCTGACCAGATATTGGAAACTAAAAACCGGGACACTTCAATCACGAAATAAATTTGTCATGTTGTCAATAATTAATATAATATAACTTGCAAAAATATCTATTTTATGCTTATTATATTGGTATAAGTCTATGAGTCTATAAGACTAAGTGAAAGGTTTTATTCAAATCATGCTTTTAAGTTTAACATTAAATTCTAAATTTATCAAATCAATCACTCATATTTGGCGCTTGAATGTAGGCCTATGCTTGATGAAGAACTTGCTCTTGCAGTCAGAGCGACCTTGTGTTTCTTAGTGGTAATGTGGTCATTGATGTCTGACCTGCCGCCGTGAGCAACCGGAATAGTTGACTTACAGATATTGCAGAATGCAGTACTACCATCAGTCGCACTGCTGGATAAGAATGAAAACTCGGCCTTCAGATCGTCGTTAAAAGATGTATTTCATGTGCGTTTGTCGTGTGATGAAATAAAGGATAAGCTTACTTTACACTTTCGTTTTGACATTTTATAATTTTATTTTAGTAATTTAGTTTCCAATTATTATTTATGAAAATGTGTTTTATCAGAATATTATCACTACGACAATATGACGTTTAGAACCCGAAGAGGTATTATGCATGGTAATAAATAAAAGTGAGATTAAAAATGAATTTACTCGCCAGATGCCAGTAGTAAAATCAAGGAGACGATGATAAAGTAAGTAAGTATATCCTTTATTTCATCACACGAAAAACGCACATGAAATACATCATATATAAGATCGGAAAGTCAGGTAAGTTTTTAAAAACCGGGACATATTTAGAGTTTGGCCTACCTTTCCCGGCAGCCGGGACAGCTAGCAGAAAATCGGGACTGTCCCGGGAAAACCGGGACGTCTGGTCAGCCTAGGACTAGGAGCGCCTCTACGTCTGTAAACACCTTGAATGGACGCAATATGAAAACTAATTAATAATACTATCAATATTGTAATTATAACGGAACTGAACTGAGATAGGCCTCCTAGATTAGTAGCCTACTATATAACATGCAGCTATACGTAGGCCTACTATAATAGTATATATAATATGCAGCTATACGAATACGATACACAAAATACGCTGTACACAAAAGCTCTCGAGGTCGATCGCGCACCGATCGCCTACGCAATCCATCGCGATCGATTTTCAAATCGCCTTCTATTTTCAAATGAGAAGCTCTGGGCATGCATGATGCCATACAATTCAAATGACAGCAGAGCAAGATTGGCTCTGTACATGCATAAGCAAAGGTAACAAGGTTAACGCCAATATAAGCCTACTGGTGTCAGCGCTGTTAAAGAAACTCTTCAGAAGAGTGGTGCAGCTTGTGCTACAGTCAAAGGATCTTCCATCTGAGGTGCAAACAGTACCACAGTAGTGCAACAACAGGACAATTTAATCCTCCCAACGAGTGTTGGTACAGTACTTGGTACTCATTTACTGCCATTTGAACCCGACTGCCCCATTTGTTGGGCCCACACTACCCCCACAGCTGGCTACCAGTGGCACTGTGTGGGGCAGCTATTGCTAAAATGAACTTGGCTGTGTGTGTAGACATCTAGTGCTCAGACGTCACCACAAGGCCGCCCGGTATTCCATGGAAGGCAACTTATTCAACTACTAACCTCACTTGGTAATACCTAGCTTTTCAACAGTGTCATGCCAGATAAATTCAATAAATAAATATTAGAAATCAAGTCTGAAACATGGTAAGTTTTAAATTGAAATCGAGCAGATCATTTCGATTTGCAAACAGAGAAATCCAAAATCCTTTGACAGCATTTTATTGTCATCAGAAGCACCAAGTCCACTCTCCTGCAACTGAACTATTACACAAATACATGAAAGCATGAAGATCAAATTAATCCAACTGAATTGAGTCGTACTAAAATTGAAAAGAACGTTAAAATCTGTCCTCGATAGCAAGAACTCAGTTTTACAACCTTGCTCCACAAAGAGAGCATTAAACAAATTTATAGATATTCCACAGATCCAACTTCTTGCAAACTCAGTTTTAAAATCTTGCTCCTCAAATGAGCAAATGAAAAAACCAATGCGAATTGCCAAGGATTTTATTAATCCATTTCTGGTGGTAGTAGTCCCCAAAATATTAAATACATTTTCCAGGCTCGTTTCTGCACGGCCACAAGTAACTGTAGTTCTGCAGTTAGGAATGCAGCACTTCACTCCAAAGATCACACATTCACATTCAACCTGTATAGAAATTTATGTTACACTTCTCTTCCATAAGTTCCATAACAAAATAAACTCAATTGATAAATTTACACATTTATCTATAATGACCATAAGGCCTCGACGTTGTTCATTTTTCAATTAATTATATGCACTAGGGTATCACTTTTCTGCCCAACCAGACGTCGTTTTAACCCATTACATTTTTATGAACACATTACATGATATTTAGGAAAATCAATTCAAAATGTTATACTATGATATCAGTTATGCTCAATGTTAAAAACAGAGATATCCTTAAGTTTCTTGATACACAGTTTCGTACAAAACTTAGTCACAGAACTTTTTGACACCCCTTGAAACCACATATGAAACTGCGTGGCAGGAAAAACTTTCACAAAAACTGCACAACACAACAGCCTACCAAAGAAACAGCACAATGTTCATGGACAGTTTTCAACTATGTCATGATACAAATTTTTCTAAAGACGGCATATACTCGGCATTTCATTCGAGACAACTGTAATTCAAGTCAAGAGTGGAAAGCATCTAGAAAAATTAACGACCATTCTCTCAGTGATTGGAAATGATGATTAAAAAACCACATGTTATCGAAACAGTCGAGAAATAGATTCAAGTAGACTCAGAACTGAAAACAACAGATATCAGAACAAAAATATCATAACGTCGGTAAAATCAAATACTGAATTTCAAGAACGGCAACAAAAGTCCTACCACACAGCTGAGAGACCTTTTATCACCACAAGAGACTGACTGCCTTGGCACTGGAAACCCAGGCTCTTCCTGGGATCCTTCAACTAACAGAATCTCATATATATATATATATATATATATATATATATATATATATACATACGTGTATCAAGTCAATGCATTGCAACTTTGTCTGCTAACAACATGAACAGCACCCACACAAATCCAATTTCAGGCAATTCACGTAAAATGTCACATTTTCAATAGTAATAGCCAAAAAGACAATAAAGTGTTAGAAAATTACACAAATTCATAATTTCAGTGTATTTAATCTAAAAATCTTAAGATAAATATAAGAACCATGTCTATGACTTTGTTCAATCTAAGTTTGGTAGGACGAAGATAAGCAATACGGTTATGCACAAAAGATCATGTAATATCGAGGAATTAGACAAAAACTGCCACACCACTTACCATAAAATGTCGTCATAACCAAAAATATCGAACTCATTGTAACCTAACTAAAACCGAACTCAGACCATCTTACAACTTCAACACAATGAAAAAAATAAAAGGTTGCTTTCAATCATTCTGTTTCTCACCCTACACCACAAGTGGCAAGTAAATTCTAACAAGCAACAAAGGCCATCCATATATAATGTCCACAGAAAGTGACTCTATGTGCATCCTTTCCTCCCCATGTCCAAATATTTCAGCATTTCCTTCTCCCATCCCCTTTCCCCGATGTCTGTACTCAAACTGAGATTAGACAACCCCCTGTCAATGCTACAGAGTTAACTGTGCCACGGGGTGGGATACTTTGTCACAGCCACATTCACCACTTTAACGACGAGCTGCATTGGTTTCCCAGTCGCTTTTAATACACTCTCGTGTTAACAACGGAACTCTACTTAGATTCAACACAGTAAAGTCTGTATGCAGTCTCACTGAAGTTAATGTTTAAGGCACGGACTGTACTGAAATAACCAAGTACCAAATTTACACGTGAAAGTCCGTATTGTGTATAACCCTCCCTCCCCACTGTCCGCATTGGGGTGGCCCATTCCTCCCACTGTTTGCAGGACGTTCTTATTGGACAGTCCCACATTCATTCCTCGAAAACTGTGAATAAAACCAGCCTAACTAGTGTCATATTTCATTTGCCTGTCTGGCAGCTTTTATGGTGAGGCACTGTAACAAATACACGTTCATTAACTACATATGCATATCTAATACAGGAACTAATCAAATGCTACCTGTACATGAAAATTTCATGTCGTGATAATCTACAGTACTATAATAGGTAACATAGTATCAGAACACTAAGAAATGGTTACATCAACATAGTTACAAGTCAACAACTATGAGCAGAATCGTGGAGACAAAACGAATCTCCCAAAACTCAGCCTTCAAAACATTTAAATGTAGTCTTTAACATGAGAAGGACTTCAGCGTTCAATTCAAGGGACTTCTTGATCAAGTAACACTTGCGATTCATTATCAGATCAGACGGTTCACTAAACGTTACACTACACTAGGACTACGGTAGCAAACGTTTCACCGTCACCCAACATTCACATATTATGCATTTTGCTAAAAGCACCAAACCTTTAAGCACCACCTAGCCTTCTCAAAGACGAACTTCCAATTTACCTGGAAATTGTTGCTAGTTTCATCAGCCGAGTTCTGATCCGACATTCTAGTCGAAAAACATCGTAACAATCTTAACAAACGTTATTCTCGTTCCTCGCATCCTATTTCGGAATTTTTTTAATCCAACCGGAAACCTTCGTCGCAAGATTCACTCTAATCACCTGGTACCTGTTTTGTGGCAAGGTAATTTAAAATCGGCCTTGACACCCGAGAAAAGCCCTCGAGTCTAGAGAAGCAAGTCCAATGTTTTCTAGTAAAACTGTCATTGTGTAATATATATATATATATTGGTGGATGACTTGATCTAGCTGTATAACAAAAAGTTTCATATTACATATCCACAAATGGTACGAGTATTCTTCACAATAATTCACGATTTCTAATAACGAACAAAGACAATGAATAAATGATGACTGAATCTGGAGCATGTTAGTGTAGTTCGGTGGATAACAAAGGATGGCGGCGTCTTAGACGATTCCTTCCATTTCGTTTGTGTCCAAATGCTGGATCAACGTTCGCACAAAGCCCATCTCTTTTCGGGCGTTTTCAAAGACTATCTTCGGATCGGTAAGTCGACAACGCAGGAAGTTTGGTGCCATGACCATCGACAGGTTGTTGATGTCCATCTTGGTGACTACAACGTTCTCTGGTGCAGCAAACACCTGCACATAATAATATGACAATAAAACATGTACAAAAGTCACCTGCCTCATTTAGATCAGAAAGTAGATGAAATTGAAGAAATGTTCTAGAGTAATGTAAAAATGTGCTACAACAGAAATAACTGCAATAGGCAAGCTCCAAGTGCAATTGGTACATGAACAAACACAAGCAGGTATTTATTGGTACCTGGATATCAATGTTATTTGCTGTTTAACGACACTGTGAAATAGAAATGATGATTATCATCGTGGGGATATAGTTAGTATCGTCTTTAACCGGGAGTTTAACTGCAATAGGCAAGCTCCAAGTGCAACTGGTACATGAACGAACATATGCGTGTATTGGTATCTAGATATCGATGTATACAGTTACCTTGCTTCCTTGAAATCACCTCACTTGCTTAAAAGTACTTACCATGAGAATTTTGACAAAAGCAAACATTTACCAACACTGACAAGTTAACCAATTACTTCCAAAATGTTAATTTATTCACCTGCAGAATATTGACATTGTAAAAACCTGATGGGCAAGTAATTATCTTACATAAATTTTTAGAAGGATTTACAATCAGCTAACAATTTATCTCAAGAAATCTGACTATCTCAGGACTTACCTGAAGAAATCTGACTAGGTAAAGTAGAACATTTTTGTTAATTGTTGGCAGCTTATTGACGATGCTGAAGGCGCCGTCTGGATCAGCGTAGCTGTCGATGCACTCAAAGTAGAATTCGTACGGTATGAGCGGCTCGTACAGCTCTCGGTACCAGAGTTTCAGCAGTGATGCAGGAACCGAAGGATCTTTACAGTTTATGGGTGTATTCCACGTGTCGATCTGCACCTTCAGGCTGTTCACTTCGTCTATGTCACCAGGTACTCTGCGTGCACAGAGAAATTTCTATACTAATTTCAAGTTAGACATATTTATTTATTTACTTATTTAACTACACATTTACTAAGCGCCACTGTGTAATGACAAACCACCCATCAACGGCACTGAGAAATTGTGAGTGAAGGGTCTTGCTCTAGGTCCCTACACAGTAACCACCAAATAGCCTTCAAGAACCAAGATATTAACTCACCTAATAGCCAAATAATAACAACAATTAATAATAATAATAATAAACAAAGCCAAATAATATTCCAACAGCCTAGAATGTAATAATGAAGTCACCTAATAGCCAAATAACAAAAACAATTAATAATAATAAATAAAGCCAAATAGTCTCAAGAACCTAGATATTAACTCACCTAATAGCCAAATAATAACAATCATAATAATAATAAATATAGCCAAATAGTCTTCAAGAACCTAGATGTTAACTCACCTAAATATTCCTTCCATCCGCGCACCATTGAGACGCAGAACCAGTTCCGATAAGATCGTCTGGATCCACGGCAGCCTGTGGTTCGGAAAACGAGAGTTCTGCATCACCATCACTTCCGACAGGGTACTTCCAAACATGGATGTCATGTAAATGGATTTCTGAAGACCAGTTCAACAGAAGGGTCATTATTGGTCTAACTTGCAACATTCCAGATCAACATTCTACATTGGTTGCCATTTGGTTTAATCAATTTGTTTCTCTTGCCATCTGAGATTTCAGAATTATGCCCGAGTATCTATTCTCTCCGCATATTGTAGGCAGCAAGTAATGTATGTATGTATGTATGTATGTATTTATGTATGTATGTATATATGTATATATGTATGCATGCATGATGTACATGTATGTTAGTATGTATGTATGTATGTATGTATGTATGCATTCATGATGTACAATTGTACATAATAATAATAATTACGACAATTTCTATGGCGCCGTAACACGGTCATGCCGTTACAAGGGCGCCTTAGGCAACTAACAACAGTCGGGATAAGCCCTGGCGAACAAATGTGATTTTAGCATGATTTAAAAGAGTTCAATGAGTCGGTCAATCGGATAGCAGGAGGAAGTCTGTTCCAGCATCGGAAAACGGCGGCCGAGAAAGCACGATCACCGGCGCGTGCATCCTCCGCACCACGGAGATCAATCTTCCGAGCGATCGGAGCCGGAGCCCGGGCATCGATGTCCCAGTGCAGCAATCGCGCATTACTCGGGCGCAGCTCCGTGTAGTGATTTAAAGACAAGCAGACAGAGCTTGAACTTATGCGGAACGGAACAGGCAGCCAATGGAGGACATCGCGGAGGAGCGGCGTGATGTGGTCGTACTTCCTCCTATTGCAGATGAGCCTCGCCATTGAGAACCGACTGGAGTCCGTCCAAGAGACACGCAGGCGCGCATCTGCCAGCAGGCTGTTACAACGGTCCACTTTGGAAGCGACGAAGGCGGCGACGGCCGCTCTCGCAGCCTCAAAAGGTAAGGACTTGATGCAGCTCCTGATGAGGCGGAGCTGGCGAAAGCAAGAGCCGACGGTCCACGCGACGTGGCGCCTCATGGACATGTATGTATAACATTGTATGTATGTATGTATGTATGTATGTATGTATGTATGTATGTATGTATGTATGTATGTATGTATGTATGTATGCAAATACTATACGACAGTACTATAGTACAAATACTAAACTAACATCAATAAAATGTGCCGGACCAAGAACCTGGAATAGTATTCCCCATAATATTCGCTCTCTGCCATCTCTACGCCTATTCAAACGGGAGCTTTCAACCTACATTCAATTACAAGTGTAGAACCATGCACCCTATAGTCAAACTGATCACCCCGAAGAAATATCACTACAGTAAGTCATCCTAACCTGGGAGTGTGCACTTATTATGCTCTTATTATTTACGTTTTTTCTGTCGTTGTACTGTATGTACCTTGTTTTCTCACCTCTTTTCATGTTCATGTATAATTCTTTATGTTAGTTAAGCATTTACTGTGTTAGTTCTGTTACACCACTCTGATGGCCAATATGCATCTTTTTAACCTAATGATCTCAGGTGGCCCTGGCTTGCGGGACCTTCGGCCCCTTTTGGGTCTCCTGGGTAAACCGACAATAATTGTATAAACATGATGTAATTGGAACCTGTATTAAGTTGGTTACCGAATAAAACGTTATGTTATGTGTTATGTTATGCATGCATACATGCATGCATGCATGCATGCATGCATGCATGTATGTATGTATGCATGTATTAGTTCCGGCAGCAATGAACACTTCTTAAGGTCTAATGTCAAGCCACTTTTATTTGTCATTTTATCCAGTAGTTTGCCAATTGATTTTAGGCAATTCTTACCCTCAGAAGCACGAGATAAGGAAATTGAAAGACTTACCCGTGCATGCTCCACTTCTTCTACAGTTGGCTTGCAGAGTCCCTTCTTTGCTCCAGTTTGGAGGACTTTCTCCAGTCGCCTCTGGCAGTGCTTTCGACAAATCAGTATCTAAATAGAACAACAACATGCGCTGATACGATTTCCAGCACTGTGACACCATAGGGCTTTTAGTTCCTCACAAAAACCACCGCTCTCACAATAATTTTACAGTATATGGTGAATGTATGGATGAAGATAGAAGAGTCAAACAAGTGATGTCCTGGAAATCTGGAGGGAGAAGGAAGAGAGGAAGACCATGGAAGAACTGGCCGGAAACCATCAGAGATGACTTGAGATGACTGGAGATGTCATGAGCTGGCGATGGATAGAGACGAGTGGAGGAGATGCGTTGCCTGATGTGCAGATCTGCATTGGAAGAACTAAGTACTAAGTAAGTATATGGTGAATTATTTCAGAGTCCCTTCTGGGAAGAGATATCAGCACTCTCTAAATACTGGAAAAACCACTGAGACATTTCAACTCACGATGCCAACAACTATCAATCAATATTGTTGCTGTTACCTGATTGGCTGTTGACTGACTAGACATGCCTTGACTTGACACTGATTGGCTGGA
The DNA here is from genome assembly GCA_020284085.1 of Aporrectodea caliginosa. Classification (NCBI taxonomy): domain Eukaryota; kingdom Metazoa; phylum Annelida; class Clitellata; order Crassiclitellata; family Lumbricidae; genus Aporrectodea; species Aporrectodea caliginosa. Next base: position 203,893 of record JACEVL010000333.1, on the reverse strand, counting down.
ACTGCATTCGAATGGACTATTCAAGTGCATCTGGAGATAAGGCAGGAACATGTACGACGGAGGAAAGAACGACAGACAGATGCAAAGCATCTCGAATCCATGCCGTAAACTCGCTCTGCAAAGACAAACGTTCAACCACATTGGTTTCTGGAGACCCACATAAGGTTCACCTACCCCTTGCTTTATGCATACCCAAATAGGGGTAATGACACTCAGATAGGGGTAAGGACTATCAGATACAAGACAGAGGCATTCAGCCACCATAAAATTCCAGTATATTCCCAGACATACTTAAACATTAGCTTAAGATAATGCAACTTAAAGGACACTGACACTTAAAACCAGCTAAACAAAACAACCTTGATAATGTATGGTTCGACACTTCTGTATACCTCACAAGTCTTATGACCACAGTGCATATGTAGCTGTAGAAAAGAAGAGCAGTCACTTAAGCTAGCACTGAGGCAGGCACGAGTATGAAGTGTTAGCGACTTCATTTTCTTAGCCTCGGCATATGTGGGCGGGTGGCCAGTCCTCTCCCTCGCCGTCTTATCTTCCCACCGACAGATGCACTGTCATTGTACTCATTAAAGCTGAGTTGGCTAGGGGTGCAGGTGGAGCAAAAATCTCGAATCAAATTTCTGTCCTGGTGGGCATTTGAACCCCCGATCTCTTGCTTGACAGTCCAGCACGCTAACCACTACACTAACGAGTATCTGTCATACTTCACGTCCAACTGCCACACTGTAGGTCTAACAGTCAGTCATACTCCCATAAGTTCATAATTAAACCAAACAAACGTATCTTTGAGCACTCCTGAGTACGAGTCCTCAAAGGAGAGCTATATAAATCTTCGTAATGAATGAGTATGTAATTAACTAATTAACTAACTCTGTGGGGTTCTTTGTGGTCTGTCTGCAGAGTTGGATAAATATCTCATCTCTGAGTTCGACCAAAGACCAGCCCTTGATGACGACGTCCAACAGCGCCTGTTCTGCTGTGACGCCTCTCATTGTTCTGTCACCCATGTACAACTGAATCTTCTTCAGGATCTCTGGTGCATCCTTCTTCACTGTTTTGTTAGGTGTACGTATGAGCGGCTTCTTTATCGCCTCCTGAAGCATCATCATATTGTCAACGTCTTCAAGTATGCATCAAGACATTTAACCCCTTAATGACGAGAGTGTACTAAAAGTGACTGGGAAACCAATGCAGCTCATTGTCAAAGTGTTACTAGAGCAGTGCTTCCCAAACTTTTCGTTGTCAAGGACCGGCAGGAATTAATTTTCAGTGTCACGGACCGGCTGGAATTTTTCCACTGCAGAAGGACCGGTGCAAACTTTATTAACTATTTCTCTGTTTCGTTTTCGATCACTTAAATTCCTCAAAATTGAGTTCAATGGATGTTTAGCCAATTATATGACTCTATTGCCCTTTAAATGCTGTCTTTATAAGTCTTTTTGTTATGACTTTTAAAAATATAATGGTCATTTCTTGATTCCGAGACAATTTGACCAGTTTCTTGACTCACTCTGCGGACCGGCAACTGAGGACTCGCGGACCGGCACCGGTCCTCGGACTACCACTTTGGGAAACACTGTACTAGAGCACAGTTTTTAAGTACCTTGCAAAAGCACAATACATATGAATATTTTTAAAGCTCACCATTTGAATTATCATCAACAACATTTTAATTGCCAATTATCAACATTTAATCATCCATATCATTCAACTTGACAGCATCATCTTCATCATCATAATCATCATCATCATCATCTCCATCAATATTACAATCATCACCACACCCCTTCCTCACTGCTCTTTTTGTCTTCATTATCACTGATTATTGCAACCAGCATAATGTTGAATATTGGCATATCAGCACTGTTTCAACATCAATAGTCTATCACAATCCTTAGGCATACCATTAAATTTAAAAATTTAAATTCCATCAAATAAATTACATTGTCATTATAATTAAATATATCACTAATTAAAAATCAAACAAAATTTTAATTGCCAACCTATAAACAAGCTCTGAACATTATTTTGTAACCATTATCTAAATGGTAAAACATGGAGTGAAATTTCTTCAAAGGGAATGACAACACACACAAAAAATTATTATTTAATTATTTAATAACTTAATTAGAAATTAGTAGTTCTACATTCGAAACTCTGACTGACCTTGCTCCAAGTAAGAACGCTTTCTACTGGCAGAAGTTTACCAAGAAACCCTTTGCGGTGGTCGTTCAAATGCTTTGTGGCAAATTCTTCTATATCGAACTGAATAAAACGGTTGAATAAACAGTTAAACTGCTTTACTCCGTATTAGTCAACAAGAGAAAGCTAACTTCACTTAGCAAATGGCAAAGAAACTATCAAAACAAGTTTATTTATGAGTAAGACTCAACTGGTATTTAATTAATTATTCACATCATGCATAATCTATTTCTTTGATAGCTGCTGCTCAATGAAACTGATGAGCAGGAGAGTCCAGGCAGTGTTTCCGTTAATGCCCAAATGGCCGTTTTTACGTCCGTATAAAACATCCAAAACGTCCAAATTTTTCAGTGTGAGAGTCGGTCGAAAGAAATGAGCTATGTCCAAAAATTCTCAGTCAGGGCGTAAAAACGTCCTCTATTTGGACTCTAACGGAAACATTGAGTCCAGAAGTGGTCGCATTTAAGTCCAGCCGAGCAATACACGGGAACGAGAACTGAACTTAGGTTCCCAGGAAAGCCTATTGCATAGCACAATGCTTTCATGACGCTTGCACCACGGGCTGTATGTCATCTTAGGTCCACACTCTCTTTTAACTAAGGGGGAAGATTGGTGTACACATGATGCCTGTCTGACGACTAAATATTTCCATGATATCTCAATCTGGGAGTGTTATAGCAAGTTTGAGTCTTCACATACAGTACCCAGAGTCAGTATAAAAAACGACGTTTATTGGAGAAAAAAAACGAAAAAAACGTTTTTTACAACTATGGTATACAAGAGAAAGTTGTTACTTCAGTGAGGGAATGAAGTTCTGTATCGGTGTCTCTGCTGACTGGTGACGGTTCACTTGGTCGCACAAAGTGCTGACCGTCTCCATCGCTCTCGGAGTAGAACTTGATCGGCTGCAACTGTCGCAGTAACTTCTGGCCACGGAAAAGCTGCCAAGCAGAAATGACCCAGACAAGCTAGCTGTACTGGAGCTTTATACTTTGCTTATTAAATATATCCTGCTTATTTGCGTGCATGGACAATCTTTCAGTCAGATATAACTGCATTTCTGTGCCAAAAATGTCTGAATAGAGCATCAACTTTACAAGGGACTCTTCACAGACCGGTTTCTTCTTATCCGTAATTGTCTGCTTGTAAAACTCTCCAGCAAAGTACGTATAAATGTAGGCGGTCTACCCAAGTTGCCAATACACAATTCCCAAAGTCATGAAAATTTAACTTGACTATAAAAATCCGATGGAAATCACTCTGATCTGGCACCGAAATGCACCAAACAACCCTGTCACCTTGGCTTGACCTCCCCAGATTCTAACCTGGCACCGGAACAAACAGAACAACCCGCCTCTTGCAAACTTGATTTGATTCACTGCAGGCGAATACGCTGGTCTCCCTGACGTGGCTTTTGTGGGGTGCTGAGAAATTTCAGATTTACATTACATTGTTTGAGAGCATGAAAAACATTTAGGTAGCTGTAGTACAGTAGACACACAGACACACTCACACACACACACACACAACTCACACACACACACACTAGTACTAACAACCAAACAAACCTGTCCGTCAAATATAGGTGTCTGGTTTCCATCCTCCGGTCCACGTTCTAACCATTCTGAGACCAAGGATGTCTGTTGATAATCCGGATGACAGAGGAACTCAGGACGAACCCAGGCAGGACTCTGTCCCACAGATGGTGCCTTTATCGGAGGTGTGGACGAAAAAACACTGCTGCGGTCGGAAAAGCCATCATCACCTGCTCCTCCTCCGCCACCACCTGCCTCGACTCCAACGACATTCTCCAGTACATCTTCACCTAAGATTCAGTCAGAACAGAACAAAAGGCATTTTCTGAGTCAAATGAAAAAATATCTGTCCTAATAAAATCGTCAGCACGGTCAAATACACTATATCAGAGACTTGCAAGTTACTAAGAGAATCACTTCTGAGGAACTTCGTGAACCATGACACCAGTGCTATGTCTAACCCATCTCGGCTGCCTCTCCTAGTCCTCTTCGATCTCTGGATAGTCTTGATATTTTTGTCCCTCATGTGATGACTGCCATGGCTCAATCCTGAGCCTTTGCTTGCATTGGCCCTACACTGTTGTGAATGACCTCTCTCCCTCATTTTGCTCTATGATGCTATCACGAGGTCTTGCTGCATCTTTCCACGGTCTTCAATCCTGTCTTTTCTCTTGTCGTCTATCGCACTGAGAGCGCTTCTAATTGGTGTACACTGCGAGAGGAACTTTAGAAACCTTCAAATAACAATATAATAGAAATTTTTAAAATCTTCTTATAATGTGCAGTGCAACCATCTACGAACGGGCAGCGGGTTTTCAAAAGATGCGAAAACTCATTTGCTATGTGTTCCTACTAGCGGCTGCTTAAGCACATTTTCGGTGCATTTAGTTACATTATCTTGGACTTTACAAATCGACGTAAAATACTACTACTACCACTACCAATACTACTACTACTACCACTAATAATAATAATAATAATAATAATAATAATAATAATAAATAATAAAAATAATATCTCATTGGAGACTTGCACGTACACTCTGCACATTAGCACATCAACCAACAATAAGCCAAATATTAACCATTGCTACATGTCTCTGCGACCTTCATCTGTAGCTCAAGGGAATCTCTGGCATTTCTGTTGTTGCACTTGAGAGTGTCTGTATTGGTGTCTGTTGTTCCGTTGCTGCCTCTGCCGACTGGTTCCCCGTCCCTCACTGGCAGATTCACATAGAACGGCTCAGAATTTCTCCTCAACTGCGTCTCGTCATTTTGAAGTCCGATGGCAGCCAGTCGTGACTTCACCCGCGCTGGAGCAACTAAAGTGCTATCACCCTAGAAGGAAACAAAGATCATTTATTTTCCTCAACATAACTAACAACTTTGTTCACTTACCACACTAAAACAAACAGCACCAAACTCTACTAAATAATTATATACTTTTCAACAGTGTTAATTAGATGTCTGTTTGACCAAAGTGCGATTAATATAATAATAATAATAATAATAATAATCTCTGACCCCCCCCCTTATTAAGCGAAGCAAAATGCCTGACAAATAGGGAGAGCACTGCGCTGTACATTATTGAAATGTTAAAAAATTATTAATAATGGTGCCTTAACATAAAATAATCAGAACAATGAAAATTTAATATGCAAAAGTAATACACGGCTGTCATTATTAAAATTAAATTGTTATTTGTTAAATTTAATTACATAGACCTGATGTGACGTCACATTTCTCCAACCCCCACACCCCATGTCACACATCGTCACAAATTTCTACCCCCAGATGCGTGACGTCATTTATGGACGGTCCCTTAACCAAAGTACTATTATTGGTTAATAATAAAGACTACACTTACTTACTTACTTTACTTCAAACACAAATTGAGAATGCATTGAAGAAACATACCGAATTGCCAGACAACATCAGTGACATCTGCTGACTAGTAAGCTGCTGGCCTGCACCATCGAAGTCCAATGGATGGTTGTACGGATTGGCAACATCAAAGCTGTGATTCATGAACCGTTTCTGTCTCAGCGTTGGATATCCTGGATAGTCTTGAAGCGAAGGCATCTGGATACTCGTTCGGTTGTACAGAAGCGGGTCGGTCAACCGAGGGTCGGTCACGACCGCTGCGTCGTAGTACTTTGGCGCGGAACCGGCCGACATGGAGGATGCCGTACGCTCGTTGATTCTCCGATACGTCGAATATCCATCCATGCGTTGTACACCAACAAATGTTGGATTTGTGCGCGGAAATGCCCGAGGCTTTTGTCTTGGAGTAGCCTTAATTAATAATTAATAACACATGGACCTTGTTGTTGTAGAATTATCAACATAATTAACACAATCTAATCAAAACACTTCTATATTACCATATCATTATTTACAAGGTAGAACACTTCTATAGTTGCATTACCATAAATTACAAAGCAGAACACTTCTATAGTTCCATTACCATAAATTACAAAGCAGAACACTTCTATAGTTCCATTACCATAAATTACAAAGCAGAACACTTCTATAGTTGCATTACCATAAATCACTAGGCAGAGCACTTCTGACATGTGACTTAGAGTAATCATACCGACTGGAAGACCTCTGTCATCATCTTATTACAGCCTGCATTAACGCCACTGACTGTGACTGGCTCATAAAACAGGATCTCAGAATCTGGAGAATGCGACATTCCTTGAATTATATCCAACTTAAAACCAGAAAACTCCGGATTCAGATCATTTTCACATCACAGTCTTCCAAGAAGTCAATTCACAATCAAGCATCCATCTTCCACATTTAATACCCAGTAAGTCATCTCTCTATTATAACTTATGTAGAGTATATGGGATATGGTATCAGTATCTTTCAAGTGCCTTATGGGCAATTCGTAAGCAGTGTCACCGTCTTCCTCGTTCTATTTCTCTTGCTGTGTCTCGCTTCGTTAGCATAATTGCCATTATAAGATTCACCTGAGCACCATCAAAAGATTCAATTGTCTGCTATCACAAGGTTCACCTGTGCACCATCATAAGACTCACCTGTGCAGCCAGAACGTCCGGCATATTGCCATACGAAGAAGTTCCGCTTCTACGGCTGACATCTGAAGACTTCTCCGCTTCGGAAGGAGACACATCCGGCCGATAGAGGTACGCCGAATGGTAATGGCTGTGGTACGACCTTGACATGAGGTCAAGTCCTCTCTGTGCTTCAGCTGCTCTCAAGTCACGAGGCTTTGACCTGTCAAGGTCCAGCAGAACCTCACAGGCACGCGGAGATTCGAGGGATCGCTGGGGGATCGAGAGGACTGGATCTCTGTACACGTACCCATAGATTCCGGAGTTTGATTGCGACGAATGGCTGCTCCTTGAAGCCACGGGTGCGAAACGATGACTGATGGCACTAGAGGACGCCACTGGCATTTCTCCATCTGACGTATGAGAATGATGGTGACAATGCAACTGTTCGCAGAACAAAAAGAATCAAATAATTACCAAAAACATAACAAAAATTCAGTAACTGCAGGTAATCACAAAGTCCTATTCACAAACTAAAACCAAGAAAGAACTGCTAAAACGGCAGAAATTCAGAAACTGCAAGGCGTAATGACATCATAATCATACGCTACAGGAGAAAAATTGAAGTTTGGGTCTAATAAACTCTCACACTGACCATTACTAATTACAGCTCAACAAAAGTCGTTCCTAATTAGAATGCTGTATCTTTATATGCACTGAACACCAAAGTGCGGAAACACATTTGGTAAATAACGAATATAGTTACTTACTTACTTACTTACATTCACCATGTTCAGGGTTTCTCCCTCCAAAAAAGCTGTTGGCCTATTCCCTTCGACCCCGGTCACATGATCGTGTTTTACCTTTAGCTAACCATAATATCCAAAAACATTTTTAGTTAGACTGCTTTATTCATATTGACTATTGATTGTTTATTATAATATATGATGCATGTACACCGGAATGCGGATTGCAACTGGTTCAATAAAGAATATACTTACTTACTTACTTACTTATGTAAGTCCATTAATTAGCCACTAACTCCAATGCTGCTATTTAAGGATAAACATATTATGTACACACATTACCAGTCGATGATCTTAATAAGAATCCCACCCAGAATAGATAAATTCACTCAAAAGCACATCAGCAATAGTAACCATGATAATTACATAACACACTAATGATCTAGAAAACAACTTAGATCATGAAATGAGTCAACAGACAGAAATAGACCAGCAATTTAGAAAATTAGTTCTGTGACATGATAATGTTATCATCCATCAAGCTTCCAACACACATCTCCACCAAGCGAGCTCTAGTTGATTGTTCAACAACTACAACCCTCCACCAGCAAGTCCTCAGAGCTGACTGGAATTGTCAAGGGACGTTTCAGCATCGGGGTAATCTTTACAGGCCACACAGCTCAACAGTCATTGCCACTTAAAAATTAAGCACAGGAACTGGAATCCCAGATGCATGCATGACAGGCAACAGACATTGCTTGGGAAAATGACCTGAAGACATAACTACGTCACTGCTCGCACTTTGGCAGTGCCAGTCCCAAGCCTGGATGAAGGAAGAGGGCAACACTAATGATCTTTGTTATCACACAGTGTCGTTAAACTGAAACCACAACTACTATCTGAAGATATTTAGAAAAGAATGGCAGACACAACAGGTTCATTATTATGCTCGTCAAGAAGATTCCAGCAGAACCTTTCCAGCAATAAGCATAGCTATGTTTAAAATAGTCTCAATCGCAGAGTCTTACGTGTTTTCTGGAAACTGTTGGGCTGGTTGTCGTAGAATGTATGTAAAGACTTTTTGTCGAGTCTTCTTTGAACTGCAACCACATTTAAAATCAGTTGGTATATAAAATTTCCTCAGTTATGGCAAATAGAATATGAAAAGCAGTCCCTTAACACTTTCACGATGAGCTGCATTGGTTTCGCAGTCACTTTTTGTACACACTTGAGTTAGTGCAGCAGGCACTGACGACTATCAGTATCATACAGTTGAGATGATTCTTAACCCTTTAATGACAAGAGGGATTAGTTTTCCACGCATTAGATTGCACGCTAATCATTAAAGCGTTAATGCACTTATACAAAGATTTCCCAAAGAAGCGAATCAACCTGTGTAGGATGTGAAGTTTGAGTCGTCTCCTCCTTGACCTGATGCCTGCTTTCTACATCAGCGTCCTTTGGTATAATATCCGCTGTCTGCTTCAGCGTCTGTCAACACAGAGCAACCAATCAAAAACAGTCATGCTCAGTCAGTCAAGCTCAGTCAGTCAAGCTCGGTCAGTCAAGCTCAGTCAGTCAAGCTCAGTCAGTCAAGGTCAGTCAGTCAAGCTCAGTCAGTCAAGGTCAGTCAGTCAAGGTCAGTCAGTCAAGCTCAGTCAATCAAGCTCAGTTAGTCAATTGTCAGTCAGTCAAGGTCAGTCAGTCAAGCTCAGTCAGTCAAGCTCAGTCAGTCAAGGTCAGTCAGTCAAGCTCAGTCAGTCAATCAAGGTCAGTCAGTCAAGGTCAGTCAAGGTCAGTCAGTCAAGGTCAGTCAGTCAAGGTCAGTCAGTCAAGGTCAGTCAGTCAAGCAGTCAGTCAAGCTCAGTCAGTCAATTGTCAGTCAAATGCCCATAGCTCAGTCAGGCTCGTTCAGTCAGTCAGGCGGCCAGTCAGTTACCTAGACACTAGACACTTAATACAGATCTTTTAAGTTAATCACTCCATAAGGAAGTTCAAAGATAAATCTAACATACTATCGGCTGATGGCAAGCAGCCTTACCATACCACTACTGCTATCCACCTACATAGTTTATGCATTCTGGCAAATAATACCATACTAAATTAATTCACTTGCTATTTAATTTTATATCAGAGGAGTAAATTAGCTCAAAGTCAACCTGTAGCTTAGCCAGAGGAATGATATCGACGTTCGAAGGACGATGCCACACAGTCTGTTGACTAGAAACGTTGTAATAATAGAAGCGAGACGTCTTCGAATCAAACAACTCCCACCACTGATCACCATGGCAACGCTTACTAGAAAAAGCACAAACACAGATCGGTATAACGAAACTATGACCACCCGTCGTTGATTGCCTCACACAGATCATGACCAGAATAACTAAAGATTTCAATGTTTGAGGAGTGCATCAGTGTGCAAGAACATCGACCCATAGGCTAGGGGTCAAATCCCTGAAGGGCACAAATATTTCTGTTCTGTTGTGCCATATGGCAAAATCAGCTACACTGTATAAGCTGTCAGTGGGAAGATAAGGTGGCAAGGGAGATGATTGGCCATATGACCTCACATGCTCACACTAAGAAAATGAAGTCACAAACAGTTCATACTCATGCCAACCTCTTGATACTAGTTTAAGGGACTGCTCTTCTTCAATTTTCAGTACTTAATAGCTGTCATGGTCTTGCAACTGATGTGTTGTTTACAAGTGGATGCATAAAAGAAGTAAATCTAAGCAAGTTTCAAAACAATAAATATATACTATATCTAGCCAATATTCGACACAAAAGCACAAGCAACTGAGTGGAGTGGTGCAAGTGTCATGTTCCAAGTCAGATGGAGACAATAATGTAATGTACTGTAATTGAACATTTATATGGTCCCCCTTCAAGATATATACTCATAGGCGCTCTCTACGCTAGCCAATTATGATGTTAACTGTCATTAAGAATGAATATATTACATCAGTTAGTAAAACAATGCACAGTAAGCTGAAAGAGTCACCCGTGGAAGACCCATGCACACATGAGGAAAAAACCAATGGATTCCTGTTGAAACAGCTGAAGATGGCATGGATGTTCAGAGTCTCTGGACCAATTTGCAATAAACTGGAAGAGTATGCACAACTACCAGTTGCAACTAATCAAATACATAGCCAAACATGTACATAACAAGTAATAAACATGAAGAGAAAATAATGCAAATACAAAACTTACATAGCGACGCCTGGTGGTGGATCCCATACGCACTCTCCAGTCTGGAGGTTCGCATACATTCGCTCATGACTTCGAGGTTCGATAATTTCCACCCATTCCAACCTGCAGCAGAGTTTGACAACACACTAGAGGCTATCATAAAACAGTAGGAATTGCACAGGCTAAAGGAAATTACTGGCAAATAATCGAGCATCTCTACAGTTAGTAAATAGGTCAACATAATCAATCAGTAGTTATCACCTAGACAGATGGACATCAAGTTAGCATAAAATTACGGCCTTCCTTTCCGCGTTGCAAGTCCAACACTCAAACATCCGGCAAATAAAGATACGGCAAGCTTATAGAATCGGGGGCTGAAGGATATAGGGCGTAGGTTTACTGGCGTCGTGAGTGTCGGTTAGGGTCAGGGTTAGTGTCGTCATTAGAAACCTGGTACCGTCCGGCGTCCGCGCAGCATGCCCAAAGATACTGCATAATCCTTCAGCCCCCGATACTATAAGTTTGCCAAAATGTGATGAGCTGATACGTGGAAAATTAAAGAAAGAAGACAGAAGTTTAATGATTTAGGAAAGTGGAGATGGTGCAAATACGCCGAAGTATTCGGGGAACTATACAGCGACATAGGTTGTTCGCATTCAATCAACACCAGAATCATGCAGCCTCGCTCTTTTGGCCATTTACCTTTCAGGAGCGGTAAACATTATTCGCCACCGATAACCATGCACTGCTTCGGTTTTAGAAAATTTTACGAAAATGTACCAATAAATGTTTTTAAAATCAACTCGAAGACTCCCATCTTGGTGGCAATAACAAACTAATTAGCGACACTTTATCAATGGGATTGGACGCTCTAAGCGTTCAACGAGTGCGCCATCTACTAACTCAGAGCTATCTAGACTATTACCGAGGCTCTGTAGGCTACTAACTTAAAGTTCGTCGCCCTGTAATTATACGAACACGCACATCTGGGAGTAAGAGAATTGTCTAAGCGGTCAAGCCATACAGAGGGTCAACTCTTCCTGTGGCAATTTGTTGACAAAAATAATACTGCGTAGTTTAAATTGTTGAATGTTTCATTTGACAGAGTTAAATCTCGGGCTAAAAGCTACGCTTTATCTATTCTGTGCTAAAAGGCCTACACTTCGGGAATTATAAGGACGTGGCGCTCATTCAAACGGGCATCGGTGGTGAAGAATCAGCTTGCTTAGAGCGCAATAATGAAATCAAGACCACAAAAGCCAAGTTGTTGAGGTATGGGAAGCCTAAGCCTGTTCCTGTGAATCGCAAGACCAAACGATACCGGGTCATACGCATATAATAATAGTGCGAATATTATTGTTCAAAGGAAAATCGATACAGTGGGGAGTGGCCAGCAATTCCTTAATTTCGTTAATGGCAAATGCAGGGTAGCCAGCTGTGAGTCCAACGTCCCAGACAGCACACAGACGCACGCACGCCTGCTCACCATACTTACATACACCGACACGCACACAATAATATTAATAATAATCTTCGTTTAATTTCAAACTGACACAATGCAGGATGATTACAAATCAGTATGAACGGATGATCACAAGTTATTACAGGAGTCGAATTTAACTGTATACGCCAGGATTTCAGGTTGGGGGGGCTAAAGCTCCAAGTCCTTCGCTTTGGTCCTCTCCTCCCTGTGATTTGCAGTGATTTCCAACTTTTCTAGGGCTGGGCCGCAGTTTGGGGGCTAAGCCCTCTATCCCCATGGCGCCGCCACTGTAGGCCTATACGGCAGCCATGCAAGGCGACCATCACGTCCTACGTCTCATTTTTACGAACGCGCCATATCGCGAATGATAGCTGAGTGAACCTTTGGGAGGTTCTGGAAGCGATCCCGCTACCAACTGCTCTTCACGCCACTGATGTCACCACTACACTATGGATCCTCTGGGTATGCCTACCTACCTATTTATCTACCTACCTACCGTATCCCTACCTACACACAAATTCAATATTAGTAAAAATCTTAATGACAATAATATTTATGTTTCAGTAATTAGGTCTACTTGTTGAATCTCAAAACTTTAGTTCAAGGAAGCCTAAATGCTTTGCTATGGTCTATGATTATTTTGGAAACGGCCAGCAAAACAATATTATAAAAAGTACTTACTTATTGACTGAGTAATTAATTATAGCGCTATAACATCGTATAATGAAATGGAAGAAATCTATGGTATCCCATGATACAACTTGACTAGTTCTTTTCCGCTTAGAGTTTGTTGAACGGAGGTATGGCATTTAGTTATTTTTATCAATCTTTAATTTTATAGGTATTTGAAAGCGATCTGTCGTTAAGCTCTAGAGATTAACTTTGCTGAAGAACTTTAAAAAACTAATTAAAAATTATTTTTGCGTTGCATGTTACGACTGGCAAAATATAGAACGTGATAGTCCACCACCCGTTCAACGTCTAGTATACGTGGTTTAACCTCGTCAAAATGGCAATCAAATTTAAAGAAACAAATATTTGGAAAACTTACATTGCATGCTTATCAGCGTAAAAAAACTGTCACGCAGAAGTTAAGCCAAAAATGTGCCCCAAAATTTTAATCGGCATGTGTTCAGTATTGTTAAGTTATCTGTGTACAAAATCACACTCGTGTATGGTCGTCCACGTTTCAGTATAACTTCCACCTTCTATCGTACATGCCCAAATGTCGCATAAAGCAATATTTACACTTGATACCTTATGGTTATTCCGAAAACAACATGCAAGATGGCTTGGCAAGCATATAGTATCGGGGGCTGAAGGATATAGTGCATAAGTTTACTGGCGTTGTCAGTGTCGGTTAGGGTCAGGGTTCGTGTCGTCATTGGGGGGCCCGATAGCGCTTTGGTTAACATCTGGCACGGAGAGCGAGAGGTACCGAGTTCGAGCCCCATAGGGTAGACATGCTTTGTAGGCTGCCATTGGCGCCGCGTATTGCAGGCTGTCTGCTCTGTTATTAGTTAAGATTTATGTCTTCTGTCATTTGTGTTCTTGTGAATTGTTTCAACCGCATAATTGTACACTGTAACCGGTTGCGGTGTGTCAACCGGATTGTCTCAATAAACGAAAAAATATTATTATTAGAAAACCTGGTACCGTCCGCGTAGCATGCCCGAAGATACTGTATAATCCGTCAGCCCACGATACTTTAGGTTTGCCGATGTCTTTGCACTCTATTGTCATTTTTTTGTCTTGCAAAACCACACACGTAAAGTGTACAAGTTTTACTATATTGTGATATATTTTGTTGCTGTGTATTTTGTCAGTTTCCTAGTGTTTCTGTCACTTTTGAATGGATAGCTGTTAAACTGACCATTTTCTGTTTGTTTTCTGATAGCCTGTTCACAAGCAAAAATGGCCGAGTCACCGAAGGCTGAACGAGTCGTAAAAGTTAAGAAACCAGGAAGGCAAGTCGAATACTACACGAATAATGTTGTTTTAATGGAAAATATAAATTTTTATGTAAGATATGAAACGTTTAACATTACAAGTATTATTTAGAATGTCCTCTGAAATGTGCAGATATGTAAAGTCAGTTGTGGGTAAACTAGTGTTATAATCCCACTAATGATAAATCAGTCAATCAATCGGAGTTTATATAGAACCACTTCTAGATCTCTACTCAGAGGTGCTTCCGACATAAGCCGCAGACGAGAACAGTCTTGAGCAACTGATAAATGGAGAGGAGGGGACCTGGGAAGGAGACACATCTCCAAGGGAACTCCATTCCAAGTCGTTGGGCTGATCATGGAAAATAAATCAAATAATAACAATAAATCATACATGTCATGCTGTGTTACTACTTTGGCCACCATGTAATTCATTATGATGTTCTCTGTTGTTAAGAAACAAATTAAAACAATCGTCAAATTGTCTTATCTATGAATAACAAATATAAAATTTGTAGGATTTGAGTTAGCAAAATGTTAACAGAAAGCATTTTTTTACAGGATTTAGAAACTGCAATAATTGATCGCACTTAATTTGAATTGGCAGGCTGTACATAAAGGCCGTCTTCACTGGATTTAAACGTGGGCTTCGTAACCAGCACGAGAACACAGCACTGCTGAAGATTGAGGGTGTCCAGAAAAAAATTGATACCGATTTCTACCTCGGCAAGAAGTGCTGCTATGTCTATCGTGCTAAGAAGTAAGATCGTTTTCCAATTCCGGAGCTACATTAATACCTTTGAAAAATAGTTGTATTTGTATAAACGTGTGTAATCTGATCATCGACTTTCTACCCCCAGTATGACTAGTGCGACAGCCTTGATGTATGTTTCCGTATTGCTGCTATGTATCATCGTTTGTGCTACACTGGCTTCCTAGGGACAACATAAATTATATCCCTCGTGTCTTAAACCGGAAATTGATGCCAATAATTTGAGTCTTTCACAAATTGTATCATATAATATAAATGGTTCAGACTATTGAACCATACTTATGTATTTTGAACTATACATGTATCTTTATTATGCTGTTATACTTGTAATCAGTTGTGGTGTGTGAGCTGTCTTGAGGGCCAATAATGATAAGAATAATATGGAAAATGGATTTGATGATCAACAATGATGGTTGGTACTGCACCATTATACATCAGAGCTTTGTGCTTCAGTTATGAGTAGGTCTGAAATTTGCAGGTTCCTTGCTACCCACTTCGATGCAAACTTCTTTGGATTGTTGTGGAAATGGTAGGTATGATCACAATCATTAATGTGAAGGATAAAATGATTTAACGTTAAAATATGTAACTTGTTTGTGTTTCTGTGTGTGTAGGAAGACTGCCTGTCCTGGCCATGACAAACCAAGCCATTTGCGTGTCATATGGGGCAAGATCACCCGTCCCCACGGAAACAGTGGTGCCGTTAGAGCCAAGTTTAGGAAGAATCTTCCTCCGAAGGCTATGGGAAGACGAATCAGAGTGGTAAGCATAACATTCCCTTTTTTATTACCTAGTGCCAACACAGTTGAAAGCTTGGCAGTCTAAAGAATCATTCCTTTACAATATGATGCACCACAGCATAAGTTTCTTAGCAAGAAAATGAGTCTTGTGGGGTCATCCATACAGGACCTAATTTACCCGCATCTGGCTTCACCTTCGCTCATGTCCACACTCCAGAACAGTACTCGGGCCTAGATTATGGTATCATGTTGATCTTGTGAGCCTAAGCTTACAATGGTTGGGTAGTTTGATAGCGCCTCATCCAACAAATGAACTGGATACAATGGATTGCAAGATGTGTGCTGGCTGAAGTTGGTGTTTAAGACACGGGCTGTACTCGAATAACTTTATGTACCTAATTTAGATGCAGATGTGTCCATTGGGCATAACCCTTTGTCTTGCTTCTTGGTGAACCTTTGTTTGCGGACGACATTGTGACTTCCCTGCATCTTGCAAAGTGTGCAGGCTTGCTCTATTATGTGTCCCTGCACAAAATGTAATCTGGGTTGATGTTTTATAATGTTGCAGTCACCTGTTTGTACTAATTTTTCAATAAGAGCACACTCTTGAGTAAAAATAGTATAACTTTCTATACAGATTTAGTGAGTGTTTGGGTCTTATGTATGTGGTTTTCTGGTAATTTTTTAATGTTAATTTTGATGAATATAATTGTGTAATTAATGTGATTGTATTTTGTTCTGTTTGCAGATGCTGTACCCTTCCAGAATATAAGTGTTATGCCAAGCTTGGGAACTGACTTTTCATCTTTTTTGCTATATGCCAGCATTAAAAGGAATGGAAATTAAAGTTGTTTGTCTGAGTCAGATTGTTTTCATCTTGTCGAGATCAGTTTAAGAAAAGATACTATTGAAAATATTCCGATTGTTTTCATCTTGTCAAGATCAGTTTAACAAAAGATGCTATTGAAAATATTCCAATGAAGTGGTAATACTTTGCCCCTCATAATGGATGTAAATGTATGGCGTGTTAGCAAAACTTAGTACCCCTGGCATATAATAATCTTAGAACACTAATAATAAGTAGTCTGTCTCCAAGTTGCCAATTGTCTAGTGCTGTTGTGCAAGTGATGTCCACCCTACCAAGGTGGTGGTTTGGTGTGCACATACCATGCTGGCAATCACATGTTAGAAGTCAAATGCACTACATTTTACTGGATGGTTCCATGAAATATTGGACTAACTTGGCCTAAACAATGAGCTGCATTGGTTGCTCAGTTGTGTTTAGTACATTCTTTCTTGTTGAAGTGTTACGTGGGTAGGTAAAGTTTTGGAGGTTAATGTGTGGGGATCAACCGGATCATTGTTCAAATTGCTGTGCAAATGCATTTTAGGTAAATTCCTTGTGTATAAGCATGGCCTATACTGTGCAACTGTGAATTTCTGCTGTAATATATGAATTACAACTGTATTAATTGCTGTTTAACTTCCAAAGCCAGTGTGATCTAAGACTGGTTGCTCTACATCCAGTTGATCCAAGACCACGTCATGAGCTGGAGGAGATCATTTGTTGATGGTCAAAATAAACGTTACTGGTAGTTTCTCAAGTTAGTCTTGGCCTGATCCATATTTGAGCAGCACAGTTGTTGATAGCCAAAGTAAATATTAAATTTAGATTCTAAGTTATGGCAGTTCTGTTTGCACTATGTATGTCCAGTGTACCTGTATACAAAATGTATTCAAGGCACCTCAAGTAGGGTCTAAAATACGGTATTACCTAAAAATTACACCCTTGCATGCAAATGCCTGTGCAATATATTATATATTTCCTCCATGTCCTTGGTCCCTTCTGATCATGTTAATATACCAAATGCACCCTAGGCTCCACTTCCCCCATCCACAGTGGGCAAACATGTGGTTCAAACTTATAACCATCCAACTCTGGTGCAGGCATGCTCCCTGATGTAAGTGTTTCTGTGCATGTCTAAGGCATTTACTACATATATATTATAGATAGAGACGATTAGTTTATTTGATACTTTAAAAACCATAATTTCATGAAAAACATCTGTCATTAAATCCATCCTCACAGAGGGCATACATGAACATTACAAAAAAATACCCTCGGTAAATTCTTTAAAACTCGCAGATATGTTATCCACACAGAACTTGCCGTAACTAGCAAACTCTGATCTCAAATTTAAATCTGTAACTGTTAACGACCTAAAACAGTAGTAACCAATACACTCCAATGCAGTAGTCTTGCAGATAATCTTGGCTAGAGGATTCACGTGACATCTACGTTACATTTATAAAAGTTACATCCAAGAATTTTCAGTTGAACACGTATACATGTACACTAATAATTTTACACCGCACTTTGCATATAAAATTGCAACAGGCTGTACAAGTTAGCATGACCTAAGTCATTATATGCTCCTATGATGAATAGTGTTGCTAGCTGCGAAATATAACCATTGTGACAAGACCTACAACAAAGAAAACAATATTCTTAGATTATTATTATTAAATTGGTTTAAAACAAGGAGAGCATCCTGGATTGGTTCAAAAACTGTTTAACATTTTGAAACGATAGGTCTATAATGTCTCCAGAGATTGTGCATTCGTAAGTGTAGTTGAACTTTATTACTCTGGAACACTTTGATGCATACAATTTAAATTTTTTACTTTACTGTACATCAGAAAGCATTTAGATTGCATTTGAGCAGTTTGGAAAAAGTCCTGATCACTCAAGGTAACTCCCTGTAAAGGTTGCCATACCTACTTTTTCATCAAAGAATACAACCAAGATAAACTTAAGATCAGCTTCCTCTGGGCCTTTGCTGTTTGTCCTATCCTACCAAAGAAAAACGTGTGGTTTCCATGCCTTTTCATACACAGGTCTATGGAATTCATAACCACCAAGGCTCAATAGCAGTAAATTCTCTTATTTCAATTTACAAACAAGCCTAACCTGTTTACAAGCTCCTCGAGCTTTTGGAGCAAATTTGTAACTTAGCACGATATAAATATCTGATTAATAATAATGACAGTTACTGTACAATAAAGCTGTCTAAAATTATGAAAAGTTTCTTACCTAGAACATAAGCTGCTATCATCTTCTGATTATTTGTAATGCAAAGAAAATATGGAATCGAAGAACCCTCGATCATCTCGGAGGGTAACATCAGAGCAGCGACACACACTATGGCAGTTGCTATTATAATCCAACTTGGTCTGGAACTTTCGACAGATGTAACTACAAATCACAACAGTCAACAGAAGATATACTAATGAAACTCTGCTAGAATTCACTGGCTCAATCATTTACATGAAATATAAAGTCACACAACTGGACATTTCTTAGTATATATGGCACCTTAATAGGCATCATTTACAATATTATCACTGCAAGTGCCTGTTCAGTATTTTCTGTTTACAACTCCGAGACAAATAGCGACTTAATTCACAGCATCTGACTGTAGATGTTCCATTCTGATCTACTGGCATTTTACTGGGCTTCTACGATGGATTGTGATTTCTGATTGCTATACAATACAACTGTATTTCATGTTGTCAACCTTCCGTAGTTCAGAAGAGCAGACGACCATATGACAGAACATCGCTGGCACTGAGTAACTGTGAGTAAGGACTTGCTCAATGTCCCTACACAGTAACTGCCTCGGATGAGGCTCAAACCCGTACTCTCCGTATTACAGGCAGATAGATATTCGTTTAATTTTCTGACAGTTTGACAGACCTCAAGCAGTTACAATAGAAATAAGTTAGATGGCAGCGTGCTATACCGGATCATGATAACGGTCCTATTAAACTTCTGTGTGTTTGTGAAATACTTACAAGGCCGGCTACTGCTGGCGCCACGCATTGTTTCTTGGGTGAGTGAAGCTGGAGGCACAAGCGCCTCAAATGACTCTTCAGTTGACTGAGTCCTGTCTCTGGTTGGCAACAGAAGTGCAGGCACATCTTTCTTTCCTATTCAAAGAGAAACACAATGTTAACTCTTTACTACAGACAAACTGATGCAAGGACAACAGCACACCCATTTAAAACATTTCTATAGCACTCGTCTAGTGCTGGTGATGTTTCCTCATTTCTTATGAACATTCTGACATCCGTGGCCAGAACCACACAGAGATTCAGAAGACTTCTCACAACATAAAACCTTAATTAATTTAATGCAAGGTTAACTTGGCCATGGTAATTGTTTTTATATATCACTTCTGGTTAAAGAGAACACCTTTCAAATCCTGGTAATTTAGAAATGGACAAGTAGCATCTCCGGCCAAGATGACACGTAGATTCAGAGGGAGACTACTGCGTTTAACTTTGAAAAAACAGGAACGCTCACAAAAATCTGTGCATTAGCCAAGACTGGTTGTCCGCATTACCCTCAAGTCATTCAGGCACACACGTGCACAACCTGGAGATAACATTTGTACATATATGCCTATCTGGACCTTGTATAAAGGCTCTCTCATTTATCTACATGTACTGACCTAATTCTTATTGGAAACGATATGGGTTAAATATATAGTGTGACCATTCACTGAAAAACTGACCAATGACTGTCTTTTCTCCATATTTCGCTATCTGAATACGGAATTTGTCTTTCACATTTTCATTTCTTAGAGAAACATCTCTGTGTCGAATAATACTGGAAAAAACACAGATTTAAGACTTTTGCTGGCTTAACCATCTCCGTATAACTACAAGTTATAAGATAGAGCTTTGTAGCTCATAATGTTGGTTTTGCACTTTCGGAATATCTTAAATTCAAAGTAATTACTGAATGTTACAATAGCAAATAATCAACGTCTTACTAATAACATGTCATTTGGTATTTATTTAATCTTTAATGCTTTGTTTAATCAACTATGCCAACTCCTGTGTAACAGACTAATGTAGGTTCTATTATACGAAATTAATAAAATATATATTAATTACATATCACACTTGTATGAGATTAACGGGTCAACTGTTAAAATGTGCCATTATGATTTTTACTTTCATAGCTAACACAACATCCATACTACATATCCAAACACTGCAGTTTCATCTTTAAAATTTTATAAATGTGAACATTTTAAATACTAATGAAAACAGTGTTTTAATGTGTTATTATAAAACTACAAGTCAGTCACAAGACTACTTCTTCCTGATCTGTATAGACGATTGCACACTTACATGTCCACACAGCACCGTGCTGTAACTGTGCCTTCGGTATCCACAACTTTGTATTTTT
Organism: Aporrectodea caliginosa; assembly: GCA_020284085.1. Classification (NCBI taxonomy): domain Eukaryota; kingdom Metazoa; phylum Annelida; class Clitellata; order Crassiclitellata; family Lumbricidae; genus Aporrectodea; species Aporrectodea caliginosa. The sequence continues at coordinate 182,968 of JACEVL010000333.1, read as the reverse complement.
TTGGTGCTGTACACAAAACTGAAATGAAAGCAACACAGAATAGAAACAAAACTTAACGTGAAAACAAAAAACAGTATCAGCCACAGAAGGCTTCTTGCATCCTTGTTCTGCTGTCTGTTCTGACCTTCAGCTCTCAACTAAAATCCAATGTTTGCTCTGCAGAGTCAGTTCTGGCTTTTAGATCTCATTTATCATTTATAATGCTACCTGTCAGAGTGGACTGGAATCCATTAGCCTGTTTCCATGTGTGTGCACAGGCCTGGCAGTATTAACTCTTCTAATTTCTGTGCATTGCTTTGCTTTTACTGATGAAGTTTCAGTTCTTAACAACATTTAGGATCATATACGAAAGCCCAAAGAGCACCTGCTCATTACTCTTTTCCCCAAGTGGCAATATAAAAATTTATAATTACAATCTCAAGGTCAGTTCTTAGCTAGAAAATATCCATGGAGCAATTTAGTTTTGAAAACATCGAAAGGCAAAAATTACTGACAGGAGTTAAATGCATGAAGAAAATGCTTTGTGATTGGTAACAGAGTGGAGGATAGAGGAATGTGTGAAGAAAGTCAATTGTGATGGCAGAACATTTCCTACTTTCTCATAAAAACCAACCCAAGGAAAAGCAAAATATTATGCCTAGCAACATTTTAAACTGGTTCTATATTCAGTTTCAGTTTCAGTTTATTGCTCCCAAATGAATGGTACATGAGATACATGAATAGTTTTTTTAGCAACAAGTAATATACATTAGAAATAGATAATAGTAGGCATTTTTTGGAGTCAATGGGTGCCCTGAAGGGAAAGAATCCCGCTAGGTAGGGTCCCTAGATACAAGATAATTAATAAAGATGGAGAGAGATTGAGAAGTAATTGTTGGAAGTATAGGAAGTGGGAGATCGAGAAGTAATTGTTGGAAGTGTAAGAAGACAAGCATAATAGGAAACAAAACTAGACAAGAAACAGAAACTAAACAGCAGTGCTTTCTGCTTAACTAAACATCATTTTCATTTTCCATTCCTCTGCCACTCCTCTGCTATTTTTTTGCTACGTGTGCTCGTACTAGTTGTTTGAAGTGTGGGAGGGACTTGGCAGTTTTAAGGGATCCCGGTAATTTGTTCCAGAGTAGTGGACCCTGATATTTGATGGAGAATTTCCGGGTGTTAGTTCTTGGATAAGTACTTGTATATTCACTGTTACTTCTAGTAGGGTATGCATGTTCTGGTGTAGGAAAGTATGACACAAAGGCAGGTGGCAGCAGGTTATTTTTGTATTTATACATAAATTCCAGTGTTTGAGTTAGTTTTATTTGATTAATATTTAGAAGGTTAAGTTCTAGAAAGAGAGGTTTTGTATGTGTGTTATACTGTGATTTTGTGATAAGTCTTATGGCTTTTTTCTGGAGTATTATTAGGCTTTGTAGATGGGTATCATAGGTGGAGGTCCAGACAAGATTACAATATGTTAAGTAAGGATATATCAGTGTGAAGTATAATTGACGTAGAACATGTGGTGGAAGCAAGTAAGATATTCTTCTAAGTATTCCTATGTTTTTTGAGATTTTTTGTTGATTTCTAAGATGTGTGTGTTCCACTTCAGATGTTGGTCTATATAAATTCCTAGGAATTTTGTGGTTGAGACTACTGGGATTGTCATGTCTTCAATTATAACTGTTTTATTCAAATTTGGAATTAACTTTTTTGGGTTCCTAAATATTATGCAATTAGTTTTGGATAGGTTAAGCGATAGCATATTTGCTTTAAACCAGTCATTAGCCAGGATCAGTTCATCATTTACCAATGATATTAGGTGGTCATATGAGGCGTGTGTAACAAAGGCATTGGTATCATCCGCAAATAATATAAAGTGTAGGAGAGATGATGAATTAGGTAGGTCGTTGATATAAATAAGAAACAGTAGAGGCCCAAGTATCGACCCTTGAGGAACACCATAGAGAATTAGTTGGAGAGAGGAGAGGTTACCATTACATGATACTTGTTGATATCGGGGGCTTAAGTAACTTTTAAACCAATCTAAAGCTATATTCCTAACTCCGTAATGCTCTAGTTTAGCTATAAGAATTTTGTGATCCACTGTGTCAAACGCTTTAGCTAGATCTAGAAATATTCCAACAGAAAATTTATTATTGTCAATAGCTTTGGATATTTGGTCTTGCATGTCAAGAAGAGACATGGAGGTAGAGTGTCCTGGCTGAAAACCATGCTGAAGTGGGTACAAAAGTTTATTGTGTGTTATGAAGGAAGAGAGTCGATTGTACATTGCACGCTCAAAGAATTTGGAAAAGTAGGTTAAAACTGATATTGGTCTATAATTAGAAATTTCCGATTTTATGCCTTGTTTGTGTATTGGTGTAACCTTGGCCTTTTTTATTTCAAGGGGGACCACTCCATTTCTAAACGAACAGTTGATCAGTTCTGCTAGTGGCAGGGCAATCAAGTTCAACAGAGGTGATAATATTTGGGGATTAAGTCCATCTGATCCAGAGCTAGAGGTTGGTTTTAGGGTCTTATTTATGGACAGGAGTTCGTACACATCCGTTGGTAGAATAGCCATTGAGTTCAATGTTGAGGAAGGCATGAAGCTGTGAAATGATTTGGTGGCTTTAGGAATTTTAAGTGATAGTGCTTTTGGAAGTTCAATAAAGTAAGTGTTGAATTTTTCAGCTATAATTTTGGGATCTTCAACCGTGATATCATTGATTTTTAATTCCTTAATTAATTCAATTTTTTCTTGGACATTTATAATGGATTTAATTAGTTGCCAGGTTTTCTTTATGTCCCCAGTATTCTTAGAGAATTCGTTCGAATAGTATTCCTGTTCCAATTTTATACGAATTGTTTTATATTTATTTCGATACTTTGTAAAAATTTCCTTGTTTATTATAGTAGGGTTCTTAATATACTTTATATAAAGCTTTTCTTTTTTTTAATTGATTTCATCAGGCCAGTAGTCATCCATGGGTGTTGTGGGGTATTTTTTTCGTGTATTGCCTGGCTCTTAAGGGAAAAGCTAGGTCATATTTCGATTTTATGATATTTATGAAGGTTGAGTAAGCTAGGTCAGTGTTGTCCTCCATACATAATCTGTAAACTGGATTCCAGTCGATCTTGGTTAGTAGGGTTTTAAATTCAGTAATTGTTTCTGGCGTTATAGTCCTAGTCAATTCAGGTCTGGTTGTGACGTTGTTTGAGTGAGATTCATTGTGGGTCCAAGTAATTATAGGTAGGTGGTCAGTCATGTCGTTAATTAGTATTGCAGAGTTGATTATTGTATCAGCAGCATTAGTGAAGATGTTGTCAATTAATGTATTAGTTGAGGTAGTAATTCTAGTTGGATGATGTATTAGAGGGACGAGATGATGGGATGTCATATTTTCGATAAAGTCTTGAGTGGGGGCGTGGGAGTCATGAGCAAATAGGTCAATGTTGTAGTCTCCAAGCAGGAAGAGCCGTTTGTTGGTATGTGTTTTGCTACTTAAGGAGTCAATTAACACATCAAACTCAGTGTTGAAGGTATTCAAATTAAGTCCTGGTGGCCTGTATATAGCCCCTACCATCATATCCTTGCTTGTTTTATTAGGTACATTTATAAATAGGCTTTCAAATGAAGTTGAGGAACCTAGGTTTGTCACCCTGTTAAAGTCAATTCCATTCTTAACGAAAATTCCTACTCCTCCACCTCGTCCCTCAATTCTATTCTCATATTGCACTGCCTTATAGAGTTAGACAACGTATACAGATGTATGCATATACTGTTGGACATGGGCATATTTGGGGGAGGGGTGAGGGTCCAAACCTCCGACATAATAAATTATTGCTGGAAAAAAATCAAAACTAACCCTGTACTCTGCAACCATGTCAATGGAAACCCCAGAAATTGTTTCTTGGCTACACCCTTGCTGTTGGAAGTGTTGTGTTATCTAAGTATTAGACCGCAGTAAGTAGGCGAGTGTGAAATCAAATTATTTTGACAATGCAATCTGTAAAGATCCTATCCAGTTTAATTATTACCTTTGTATTTTATAGTGAAGTCATATGGATTGTAGAGAGTCATTGCAGCTTGATAAGAGGATGTGTCATCTGAATAGAAATTCAGTGATGTCGGGAAAACAAAGACATGAAGTTTATCTTCTGTCAAAGACGTTGGCTGCTCGGTTCTGTGCATTTCTTCAACTTGGGAATTTCCAAAATCTGCGGATAAAACAAGATCTTCATCTAACATCATGGATTTACTAATTTTGGTCATTACATCATCATTCTGTAAAAAATTTGGAAAGACCATTATTCCTTATTACTAGTACCATTATAACGAAAATTCTTATGAATAGTGAACCGCTTGACAGTCTATCATGCACAGATGTTTGCACCATCAAAGCGCAATTTTAATGCAATAGCAATGATACAATTTAATAGCAATGATGGTCTTTCGAAATGCTGTTTTGCCGAGAGCTCTTTGCTGTGAGCGCAATGAACAGATTACTCTAAAAATGGTGAAAACATTTCACAAATGGAAAGTTTACATTGAAATTGGTAAAACTTTGCAATTCGAAAGGTTATCCCGTAGTTTAGGTTGGTAAATTATTTCAATGTCCTACTTTAAGGTGGTAAGTAAGCAGTCTATCAATGACCATGATAACTGTCATCTATCCAGCTTCCATCTGAGCAGAACATTTTTTAATCAATCAAACTCCTGTTTAAGCAAGCATTATTGTCGTCAATTCAACTTCTATTTAACACAGAATTTTTCATCAATCAAACTTCTATTAAGGCAAGAATTTCTTTTGTCACTTCTATTTAGGCAAAAAAGATTTTATCTAGCCAGCTTCTATTGAACCATAGACTTAGTTTCGTCAACCCAGCTTCTGTTTACGGAAACAATTATTTCCATCAATCCAGCTTCTATTTCAGCAAAGAATTAGTTTCATCATTCCAACTTTCATTTAGGCAAACAATTATTTTCGTCAATCCAGCTTCCATTTTAAATTGACCATATCAAATAATTTACTAACCTAAACCACGGTTCTACCGTTAAAAATTCTGGTTGGAAAAATCAAAGACAGTAATTTGAATGTAAAAAATTCTGGTTAAAAAACCAAAGGCAGTACAGCAGCTGATGATATCAACAACGCACTGACCAGAGGTTGTTTACGATATTCTGGCATCAAGGCTTCGCTTCCCAATCCACACGGATTTAATATGATTAAGGTTGACGAGACATCAGGTTTTAAATTCACACGCTTTGATTTCCAAACTGTTGCTTTGTTTAAGCACAAAAGATCCAGTCTATTGTTAATTTGAATGAAAATCCTTTAGAAATCGATTACGTCTCATTCTTTATTTACTTGTAGTGGCGATCTTTTCTTGCTTTAGCGCATTTAAAATCAGTACACTCATATCAAAGCAAACAAATTTAAGCCATTATGTTGATTATTTGATATTGCAGACTGTGAGTAATGACTTTGGATCAGACTTAGTTGTAAGCTCCCGTAGGCCTACTTGTGTCGTGCACAATTGCCGATTAAAATCTTCAACATTCCTGAGCGCCAGACATAACACCGCGCCCGAGAGACCTTTAAAAACACCGCATAAATAGCATACATAAAACCCTCAATACCCATGGTTTTGTGACCAGTTTTATAGCTGAGAAAGGGGATGAGCCAATTGGCCCGTAGCAAGGATTGGTCGCCACATAGATTAAGAATCAACAGTACTGTTGCAGATTTTAGAGGGTAGGAGACCCGAGGCCGATCGAGGTGGAAACCTCTGCCATGGGAATTAGACGGAACCCATATTGTATTTGATCATTAATTTTATAAAGCGCTTCTCATAGCATAGGTCTTTCAAAAGCGCTCCCAGTGCGAGGTACTCCGAGAAAAAAAGGAAGGTTTTAAGGTAAGAGAAAGAGGAAGAGAGCCACCAGAGAGTATTGTAGAGCGTAGAGAAGGAGGAAGTCCATTCCATGGGCTCTATGCGGGTCTCATATGGGAATATTGGTCCTATGTATGGGCTTCGTGTAGGCATGCTGACCAACGACCTCTTATAATTATATGCTGACAGAGAAGGTGCGAGGAATAATGAATATTTAATTTTTAATGACCTTGCGCGCGCAATAAAATGAATGAATACATAAATAGGCCTAAGTAGATAAATATAGCTTCTAACTGTGGTTAAGAATTATAGCAGCTCACTTCTGAATCCTGGAAGATTCAAATAAATCGCTACTAGACGATACCTTTAATTTTCAAAAGGATGCTCTTCTGAAACTGGAATAGATTTCGAAAACGGATTCATAGCGTATGGCAATGTTTTCTGCATCTCCATGTGGTAGAAGGACATCTAATCAGAGCAAAAATGAACAGAATTTTCTCTTCTGGATTTAGGCGAAGTCTGGGTGTATTTAGATTTCCCAGAGCTAATGCACCATGTTATCGAAGTCGTTCAACTTCGTCAGTAGATGGGAAGAATTTAGAAAGCGACAAGAAGACTCACTTTGGATTTGAAACGGTGACAGAGGAAGAGAAAGAGGAGAGAGGTAGCTCTATTATCGCTCAGAAGCACCATATCTTTAACTAAAAACTTCTATAAACACAGGATGGCAATGTAAATACAATGTACATGTAAATCTGCGAAGTTTCTTAGCGCCACACCTAATCCGCGTTAAGATGACCAGGTTATTACCGGGGCTGTATCAAATCAATTCCGCAAGAACCAGATAGAGAATCGGTTCAAGGCTTGATAGTGTTAAGTCACCTCAAACATGCCATTTCCCACATACAAATGACATTACCATATTCAACTTTTGTGCATATAAATGCATACTTCGGGATAGAGACAGCTTTTGCAGAGAGCAAGTGTGAAAGTGCACCATCAAGGTCTAGTTCAGCAACACTCCAAGCCCAACTGTGACGCTAGAGACCAGTTTCTGATCGACACAAAATGCATCTAGAATCCTCGACCAGGGCCGGTACCACGAAATAGAGTATCCGTCCTAAGACTATCCGGGGGATGTATGTTTATCCCCAGGATGGAATAAACCGGTTTAGAGTATCCGGGGATAAACCATTCTACCTGAAACATCGCCATTTCCCACGATAGCCTCGACGAAAATCCAGTCAAAATCACCAAATAAATAAATTAATTTCAGGTCGACGACAAACTAAAGATACGCAACTTAAAATATTTTTGTGTGCAATAAATCCAAACAGTCGACTGCATACACTTAGAAACCGCCCAAAATGTAAACTAAACCGAAGACCTCCATTTCTGAAAGGGAAATACTTCATGTATGGGGGATACTCCATTTCGTGACACCGGCTCTATCCCAAATGGCGCCCCTGGCAAAGCATACATCTGACAGCTTACCTCCACTCCATGGTCCAGCCCACTTGAAAAGGCGCAATGAAATCAGTAATTATTTTAAATTTGTTCCATAAGCGAAAGTTTTGAATTCAAATGAAAATATTCATTGTAATTGAAAAAATTACTAAAAAAGTGAAAAACAAACTGTTAAACACATAGTGACGCCCCCTAGATTTTGCAACCCCTAGATTTGGGCACTCTAAGGCAGGCACTGTCCTCAACCGTATTTAAAGGTTGGTCTAGCCATTCAAGGTTGATGATATGGAAAGATCAGTGTCCATGAATTATTTTGCATGCTAAGTTGAATGCTTTCTTTTGTTTATACTTTCCAGTTTACTCTGTATTTCACAATGTTGCTGAGAAGTATGACCTCATGAATGACGTCATGAGTGCCGGAGTACACAGACTATGGAAAGATCATTTTGTACAACGCATTGGACCAATGCCTGGAACTCAGATTATAGATGTTGCTGGTGGAACAGGTAGATCATGTACTTAAAATCTACCAGTAGATATAGGCAGGCATCTGGGAATTTATCTAGATCTAGCAGAAGGTTTATGTATCCTTTGACTAGCAATGTGCCCTGGATCTTATTCATACCAAGTGCATGATTTCGTTTTCATCAGCAAACCTGTACTTAAGAAGCAATTATAGAGCATTGTGGTAAAATTTCGTGAATGGCCATTGTCATGTGAAATCTCACACACAGCGCATGTAACTGTGGAAAATATTTCATACTAGATTTTCTTATCATTGGCGAGATGTAATTGCTTTTAGAATTTTTACAGGATTATATAAGTTCAATTTTAGAGAAATGTAAGAAGTTGAATATCATTTTGCTTAAATGCTTGAAACCTTGCGTTAAAGGAGACATTGGATCGCCAATAGAAACCGCAAACAAAAGCGGAAATTTTATAATGCCCATACACTATTAGCAGACATTAAAGATTATTTAGTGCATTTGATATTGTTTCCAGATTTAAGAAACCCCTTGATTGAATATGAATACCAGAAAAGCATTGCTTGTGTTTGAAGCTTATCAAATATGAATATTCCATACAGCTCTATGAGTTTATACAATTTCTTATGTACTTGAATGATGAACAGTATCTGTAATGCTAACTTTCTGGTGGAAAGACCTTGTTGCTTCTTGCTAATTCAGTATTGAGAAGTCAATTTGTATTAGTTGTAGTAAATTAGTTTGTATTAATGTTCAGGTGATATTGCATTTCGATGTCTGAAATATGTGAAAAACGACTCTCAAGACAGTCTGGAAGATTCATCTGCGGCAGCCAGTGAGACGCACGTCACAGTTTGCGATATTAATCAAGCGATGTTGGATGTGGGGAAAGCAAAGGCTGAAAATCTTGGCTTTCAGAATGGTCAGTTTGATACGAACGAAGAAATTTCAAGTGGATATTGGTTCTATAAGTTAAAGGATTTTTAAAGTTTTGATTCCTGTTCAGTTGTCTCACTTTTGACTTTTGAACAGTTAGAATGGTTCACTTGTTGACTTTTTTGAGAAATAATTTTATTTCTGCACTATGATGTATGTGATAATGCAGAATTATTCCTGTTATGGATCCTTTCCTGAATGCAAATCACCAGTTGAGTGGTAATGTGAGCAATGTACTGATTGCAGTAAACACTATTTTAGCATAGTGTCAGATTTATAATATGTGCATTGAACTAATGCTGTATGGTGAATTCTAAGTGAACTACTTTGCATGATGGTCGAATTTGAGTCTTTAATTGCAGTAGCACTCACATGTAAGCCAAATCCATATTAAAAGCTTTTTTGGGGTAATTAATTTCTGGGTATATATACACAAGTAAGTATAGTAATTATGAATAAGTAGTTGCAGTTTGATAATGCATTTGCCTTTCACCGCTGCTTCTGAAGTTCTGATTTCTTGCACTGAAACTGTGTTTCTTTGTTTAGGTGTTTCTTGGACTAAGGGTAATGCTGAACAGTTGCCATTTGAGGATGGCTCATATGATGTCTATACTGTTGCCTTTGGAATCAGAAATATGACTCACATAGACAAGGTAAACTGAGTAAATATGGTCTTACTTAGAAGGTTTTAGGACAGGTTTATAAGAAGGTTTTATTAAAACAGGTTTATAAAAAGGTTTTGTAAGAAGGTTTATAAGAAAGTTTTAGAAGAGTTTTATAAGATAGTTTTATCAGAAGGTTTTTAAGTAGGTTTATAAGAAAGTTTTAGAAGAGTTTTATAAGATAGTTTTATCAGAAGGTTTTTAAGTAGGTTTATAAGAAAGTATTAGAAGAGTTTTATAAGATAGTTTTATCGGAAGGTTTTTAAGTAGGTTTATAAGAAAGTTTTGTACAAGATGTATACATAAGTACAGAGAAGTACGAGCAATGAATTGCAGAGTAATCAGAGAAATAATAATTTTTTAGTTATCCTGACATGTAAAGTTGTGGCTTCTTAAGGTTCTCAGAGATACTCCATTTGCTCAGAGATACTCAATGTGGTAAATATTGAGAGTATATCTGAGCGTATATTGGTGTGTGGATGTCCTTGGATAATGGAGCAGAATGAGATACCTTGGATGTTAAAACTACAGTTGTGTCTACTGTCTACTAGGTCATTATTATACTGTTATGCAAATTTCTAGAAGATCAAACTCTGAAACCAAGAGAATCTCTAATTATCATTGAAAGCCATAAAAGCCAAACCTCTGTTTTTGCTGTCTGACCGCTCGACTGCCACATACCACCATTACAGCAAGACTTTAAAACCTTTGACCTGTGCTGTTAATTTACAAAGGTTTATAATTTAGCACTTGCATAGGATTTTCTAATATTTCTAAAGAAGATATCTATTATAGACTATGATTAAAGGTATCTTAAGTGTGTGGGTTGAATGTTGGTGACTTCTGGCTTTTTACAGTCCTTTTCCGTAAATCTTACCATGATTCCACCTCTTCCCCTTACCTCTTGCTTACCATGATTCCACCTCTTCCCCTTACCTCTTGCTGCTTGAATTCTAAGCACACTCGACCATAGCTGCCTGACCCTTTGTAATTTGTCCTGGAACCGATTTTGACCTTACCTGCCTATATATCGAGTTTGTTTGACTGAGCATCTGTAAATGAGCAGTGACTTCGCTTTTTTGGCACTGCAGAAATTTTGAGGTTATGATTGTCTTCAGAGGACACCAATGCCTGGTATTACGTGGTTCTTCAGCTCTTTGAACTCATGGTCAAATGTTGCAGGTTCTGTCTGAAGCTTACCGAGTCCTGCGACCAGGTGGACGGTTCATGTGCCTGGAGTTTAGTGAAGTAAAATACCCGATTCTCAGAAGGTTGGTAGGTAGTTGTGCCTTACAACTTTTTAGAGTATGTCAAAAACATGGTATATCAGAACAATTGCAGTTCACTTCAGTTTCAAGGCTAGCTTGTGGGACTGCACATTTTATTCGTTGTCTAAAAGCCACTACCTAAGAGTCTTGATATTATACATTGGTGCATATATAGCAGAAACGATTTTTGTAAAAACCAGAATCAGTTTAGTCTCTGAATGCATGTTATCTTATGCAGTGTTTTTAAAGAGTTCTGGAGTGTGCTAAGGCAGGGATTTTCCATCTAGGAGGAGTTACTATCTGGGTTTGTGACATGGTAATTGGGTCATGTTTAAGAAAAATCAGAAGCAAATTTAGATCTGTTGAAGGCTTTCTCCAATTGCTGCTGTGATCAGTTTTCATTAGTTAGCAGATCTAAATAGAGATATAGCAATAAATAACAGTGTCTTTTTAACCTTATTAAGGGAAATTATTTAAATCTGTGAAATTTGAACTTTTTAGAGTTGATATGACAAGTTTAATTTCATTAGAAGGAGGTTTACTCTTACTTGCACTTACTCTTACTTTAACTTACTCTTACTTTTACTCTTACTCTTACTTTTACTCTTACTCTTGCTTTGCAAATGGTTTCAAGGCTACTTACTATTCTGATGAAGCCAAGAAATGTGATTGTTTTGTAGCGCATATGATCAGTATTCATTTCAAATCATACCAGTCATGGGGCAACTGATCGCTGGAGACTGGAAATCTTACCAGTATCTCGTGGAAAGCATTCGTAAATTTCCAAATCAGGTAGATTGATGCCTACTCTTTTATCATCTTAGTGAGGGAATGTGCGATTATCTAGTGAACTATCAACCGAACATGCTGGACTGTCGGCCGAGAGGTTGGGGTTCAAATCCCCACAAGGGCAGAAAGTTGTATTGAGATTTCTGCTCCACCTGCACCCCAGCCAACTCGACTATGAACAAGAACATTGACCGCACTGTGTCGTTGAGAAGATGAGACGGTGAGAGAGAGAGGACCGGCCACCCGCCCTCTTGTGCCGAGGCCAAAAAATGAAGTTGCTAGCACTTCGTACCCAGGACTAGCTTAAGGGACTGCTCTTCTTCAGTTATTGAGGAAATTGTATTGTGTGATATGCATTTATTGTCTACGTAACAAAACCCATAAATAATGATCGTTGAAGAAATCTTGTTCTGTATCCAGTTTACATTCACTGGGTGGTAGTTGGTGTCATTGCATTTGGTCACTGATGGGGCACACAAGGGTCTTTCACTCTTTCTTGTGTTGGACTGTTTTTACAGAACAATTTTCACATGGCAGATCATTCATTAGTTCTTAGTGATGATTGTAATAGTGTTGAAGTGTTTATCGAGTAGAACTCGCATGGAAATTTATTGATTTTTCTGTGTCCATGTCAACTGCAAAGACGCACCATTTTTGTATGTGTGCATGTTTTTCGAGGGTACTGTATTGATGTTCAGCTGCATAGGTAAACGGTGGTGAGAAGAATTCGTGCTGATAAAAATGTTGTTTGTTTTTCAGGAGACGTTTAGCGAAATGATCAAGGATGCTGGATTCAGCTTTGTGGCATGCGAGAACCTGATGTTTGGAGTGGCAGCAATTCATTCAGGCTTTAAAATCTAGTTTGCTTATAGTTTTGAATCAGTTGAGTAGATCCTGTGTGTAATTTTACGACAGTTTGTTCGGACAGTTGATAAACACGTGGAACGTCAGTAATAACAAATGGAATGTTCCTTCCAAATAAACTGACACTCTGCCTTGTAACAAAAGATTTCCTTATTAAAAAGGGTTCACAGTGTGTGTATTGTCTGACAATTTGTGAGAGAACCACTAACTGCTGTGCAGCTGATCGGCTTAGAGGAAATGCTGGGATGTACATCCATTACACCTCTGCCTGAAAATATCACTGCAAACTACGTGTAATAATTGCTAAGTTATTTATGTCAGAATTGTCTTGTTCACAGTTGTCTTTTTTTAAATGCATGCTTTGTCTTTGCTGTCAAGTAGAGAAATGGTTCGTGTCAGGAATTTATCTTCAACATTAAATTTGAAGAATAAGCTTATGATTAGATAATTCCGAAGAACTGGATGAATTGAAGGCAGCGGCCTGGTTGTCCGTGTTGACCATCAAGTTAACTGTCACTGTAAACAGAAATCAGTGTTTGTGCATGAGTATCTTATAACACCAGTAGAGATAACTATCTTAGATAGCAGACGAAGGGGCCGTCCATAAATGACGTCACGCAATTTTGGCCGATTTTGAACCCCCCTCCCCCTCTCGTCACACTTCGTCACAAAAAGTAACACCCCTTGAAAAATGACGTCACAAAGCTCTGACTCCCCCCTTAAAACCAAATTTCCATGGCAAAGCAAAATGCTCATTCGTGGAACAAATAGGGAGAGCATGCATATTTTAAAATCTAACGGTGACCAAATATTGAAATAATTAGAAAATTATTAATAATGGTGCCCATATACATTAAAATAATAAAAAAAACTAATGAAAATTTAATACTCACAATTAGTGCTGTTATTGTTTAAATTAAATTGTTGTTAATTGTTAAATTTAATTATATAGACCTGGTGTGACGTCACACCTCTCAGACCTCCCTACACCCCATGTCACACATCGTCACAAATTTCCGACCCTAGGTGCGTGACGTCATTTATGGACGGCCCCGAAGATATAGAAAACATCATCAGATTGCAGTGGATGGGCTTGTTTTTCGTATGGATGAATCACGAAGCCTTGAAGACAGACATCATAAATGTTAAGCTGCAGACAGAGTCGTGCACTTGATGTCTGATTTGATATAAAGGTTGTGCTTGTACATTAGTTCAATTTAATTCCACTTAAAAATTAATTTAAAAATTAGGTTGTACAATGTACATGTAGTTTTAATGCAGGAAGTCTGCTCAGTGTCTATCCAATTTAATAATTTCTGCAGACGTGTGACAGTCTGACAGATTGTGATGTTGGTCATTATAGTGCAGTATTGCCATCCACTGCTTTTGTCAAAGTTCCAAGAAAATATATTAAATACCTGTCCGATAAAGACTTTCCTGATCCAGATAATTCAGCCTTTTCACAGGATAGTGTGCTTTCCCGATCTGCTGTGGAATTGTCAGAACCTCCTCCTCCGTCATCTTTAGTATACTTGTGCATGACGTTGTTGTTCTCGCATTCGGCTATGTTCTTTTCTTCCAGTTCGGCCACCATATTTGGGTAATTCTTCCGGAATGTAACGATGTCTTCCGATGTGAGGGAATCTGTTTCCAGCAGGTCGTTTATCGCTTTCAGTTGCTCCTCTTTGTCCTGTAAACCAAAAATGTTCCAGCAATGACAACAGGTGATATGGCTGATCCAGAATTGCACAGAAGGAGGGGGCAACTGGCAGATTGAATACGGGCTGATTGCCTGATTACCCGATTGCGGTTTGGTTTTGGTGTAATGCCTTGTGCATTAGACACGGGCGCGATAGAAGTTATAAGGTAAAGGTCAGATGGGGTAAAATCTGGATTGGTGCAGCTTAGAACCACCACTGGTATAACTCATTTTGTACATATGGTGTTCCGCAGAGTAACGTCCGCAAAAATCATCTCTCTCCTGTGCCCGCATTTGGCGCTTCCGTCTCCACCATGTTTGAAAACTCTCAGACTCCCATGGGAGTGTGAGCCTAGGTTAAGGGTTAACTGTGCTGTGGGATGGGTATGCTTAGATAGGCCTACTGCTGCGTCCACGGTCCAGCAAAGGGACTCTAATTAGTAATTAGATCCAATGCAGTAGCCTACAGACGTCTGCAGTTAGTCCAGTCTGAGATTGGTGTACACCAATGCGTACACTGTGTACACCAATCTCAGACACACAGCTGCAGACGTCGGTAGGCTACTACAGTACACTACAGTGTAAAGGCACACGCTGTACTGAAGAACTGTATGTAGCAAAATTTAGAGAAGAGATCCGCGTAAGACACGACTCCTCCTATGTCCGCTCCCTTTGCCGTTGCGGACGTCCTCAATCGACGACCCCCCTATGTTCTAAAGAATTAATACATAATTAGAAAGGATTATCGCATGTTAATCCCCTAGGTGGCATTTCCCTGAATTTGGGTGACTGATTTTTACTGCAATGCTCTCTTTCTCAACATAGATACCACTCAAATTAATCGCCTCCAAGCCATTCAGAATGCCCTCGCCCGTGCTGTCACCAAAACCCCAAACACCACCACATCACACCTGTCTTGAAATCACTCTACTGGCTCAAAATTCCTGAACGAATAGAATATAAAGTCCTATCCCTCACCTACAATACACTTCAATCCTCTCAGCCCTCGTATCTCCGTCAGTTGTTCTCGGTCCAACCTCTTCGTTCAACCCGTTCATCTTCCACCCTCACACTGCTCCGCCCTTCCGTCACCTCATCGCTTAAATTTGCAAATCGTTCCATAGCCATAGCTGTCCCGCCTCTTTGGAACAAACTCCCGCCTGTGCTACGACAAATATCCGATCCATCCTATGAACTCACCAAAACCTCACCTCTTGCTATCTCTCCACAGGTCTTCCACTCAAAACTGAAAACACTGCTTTTTCACAAGTGACAAATCCTATCCCGATTCCTTCTCCTCCCCTCACCTCCCTCGCCATTTCAACTCTAAACATCATCCACCATAGCCGTCTGACTGTCTGCCTGCCTGACTCTCTGGATTTTGGCCCCCTGCCTATCGATTCTGTTTTGGTTAAGCGCCTTGAATAAGCTGGTTCCCGCGACTTCGCTTTTGTGGGCGCTGTAGAAATATCGAGTTTACGATTACGATTACTTTGCTCTGCGTGAATGGAACAGCCAAACTTCAAGCATTTGATTTGCTTTGGACAAGTCTGCAAAGCATTTGTAAAGAGACGATTGATTGGTGCCAAGTACATCGTGAAACACTGCTACAGAATGTATATAAGTCTTGCAAGTTTACAGGCATTAATGATTCGCTGTTTTTTTCCATTTTAGATAAACCGACCTGGATTCTCAAGAAAGAAACTTTTGTTTTATAGCACATCTGCATTTATGCTTATGTCATGCCTTGTGTTTGATGTCATTGCTGTCACTAAGGTAATTTGTGGCAAAGCTCAAGTCTCCTATGTAGTAATTCTAAACTTTAAATTTCTTAAACCCTAGTTGAAAGCTAAGTTCAGGCCACCAGCTTTCTCAGAAGCATTACGTCTCATAATGGAAAATGAGGAGTCCAACACTACGAAAGGGGTTTGGGGAGTGGGTTTCATTCTGAGTTCTCCAATAATGCCCCTTTCATGTTCCGTTATTTATCTGGTCACAGAACGGAGGCTGAAGTTTGATTGAAGTGTTTATTTGGAAGCTGTTGTGTGTGACAGCACAAGGAAAACTTCACCCGGCTGATAGCAAATTTTAGATGGCAGATATTAAATTTCACATTAAGGGATTTTACTTAAGGCATCAATCGAGGGTTGCGTCAAACGAATTTGTAGTCAGAAATTGTATATGTAATCTGTTGGTTGATATTCGTGAAGTCTCTCAGATTGAAGAACGGATACTATAGTGACAGAAAAAGCGGAGAAGAATTAAGAATCCGAGTGGCTGACCCCTCCGCTGGGAGGGACTAATTCCAGCCCGAAGGATCTATATAGGCCTATTAAGGTATTTTTAAGTGGGGCAGAGGTCTAACCTTGGTATCTCTGTGTTGGATTAATTTGGATATTTAGATATGTACAGGTGTTTAATTGTGCATAAAATTATATGCATCTGGTATTTCAGAAAGGCTTCTGGGACGGTTTTCGTATCTGGTGGAATGGACAGTCAATGGAAATCATGTCGTATGCATTTCTTACAATCTTACCTTACTTTACTCAGCATTGAATAAATCAGGCAGGACGTGTGACCATTTATGTAGCACGATAAAGAATACTAGTGCTACTATGGCATAATTTGGCGATGTTGCAGCTTGAGCCACCAGGAAGGCTATTACGGATGCAGTAGAATGATCTTGCTTGATTACTGTTTAGCGACCACTGTGTGGTAACAAAGACCATTAGCGTCGCCCTCCTCCTTTATCCAGGCTTGGGACTGGCACTGTCAGAAAACAAACAGTGGCGGAGTTAAATAGAATGATCCATTCGCATAAAGTAGGCTATGTTTAAATATAATCTAAGCGGGGACATTTCTATAGTGCCATTATGTTAATGCTTAAAACATTAATCGATGATCGCTTCCACGTGAAACCGCATTCCAAATTACATTTGTATGGTGATAGAAATGGTGGTGATGATGCTGTGGTGAGAATGTTGACTATATGATTACGGTACTTGCATGCCGTGAAGCATGCGATGGCGTCAGCTGTGGTGGTGGTGATGATGATTACTAATATTCCCTCAACAAAACTGTAAGAATGGTATTGCCCGTAACCCGATGAAGATGTTGCGTTTGGAAATTCTTGTTAACTGGTTGGAATCTTTTGGAATTTGTTGCCCAGTTCTTTGCGTCGTGTCACTTCCAGCTGGTCGAACCTAGGAATTGCTGTGTCGGTTTGGTGACATTTAATACCGCGATACTTAATACCACGACAGTTAATACCTGAAAAATTATCCCTTCAATCCCGACGACATTTTAGTCCCAACGACGTAATAATCACACGAGTTTTGATACCGCTACATTTAATGCTACAATCACAATAAAGTTTCAAATCAGTAAAATTCTGTAAAAGCAATAGAACTGCAATAGGCCTATTCACTATCAATGTTTCATTAACTTCCTTCGGTAGTGCCATGAGTAGGCTACATCATCCGTCAGATTTCCGGAAATTGTGCCATTAGACGAAGATGATGTAGCTCCAAAGCCATCTATGGCCGCCTTCATGTTGATCCGTTACCCTGGTGGGTGTGCTGCTCACTTTGAATGTTGATTAATTATATGAGTACCTCGTGTTGTCAAACGAGCTTTGCAGTGAACCTGTACCGATTTGATACAGCGCCAAGTAGTGGTTCCATTCGCATTGTCGCGATGCTTCGTATATTCATAATTACATGTACAGTGTGTACATGTAATAGTTGGTCTACCATTGCTAGACCTACTACAGCCGAAATTAGAATCCATGGTCACTGAAAATTAAATCTCACTCAATTTAGCCGGTTTAAAATCCTGAGACGCACCTTTATATATGGAGAACAATAGTCGTACAAATAGCCGTACAATCCGTGTACAGGTATTAACTACAGGCATTAAAGGTCTGTGGAATTAATTGTCGTCGGGATTAATTGTCCGGTACCAAGTGTCATGGCATTATTTGAGCGCCTCTGAGGAGTATTTCTTGAAGTGGCGCTATATAGATTTACGATTAGATACAACACATTACGATTAAGTGTCACGGTATTAAGTGTCACGATATTAAGTGTCACGGTATTAAGTGTCACGGTATTAAGTGTCACGGTATTAAATGTCACGGTATTAAGTATCGCGCTACCGCTGTGTTGGACGTTTGGTTCCCACCCTTCACGGTTTATCAACCAACAGATTACATACAATTACTGACTACAAATTCATTTGACAAATTGATGCCTTGTGCATGCAATATATATATATAATATATATATAATATATATAATATATATATAAGTCGTTAGATAAGATTAAATGACTACGAGAACGATAATATAAATCGAGTTCAAACAACCATTTGACATTGATTTTGCGTAATCATTGCCGTAGTAGGCCTAGTCTTGATTATGAGAAAAAGTGCACGTTTTGTGACAGGTTTTACGATAAGCTGTACTGTCTTGTCCAGACGGCCCTGCTCTGCTACTTTCTGGAATCACTCTGCCTCCGTGGACAACGTATTGTAAGTTATTAGCCTAGCAGAGTTTACGCTGATATTGAAGTGTGCAAAGCGCGGTGTGTAGGTCTGTTTTGTGGAATGGCATTATTTTGTATTTGCATTGAGTCTGTATAAAAGTCAACATTTTTGGGTTTGCGTGAGCTGAGCAAAACACTAAATAATGTGACCCATCTGACCAAAACCAGGCTTATGTCGCAACACATGTGAAAGCGATAATGGCCAAAATGTGATCAAACTCAACATTTTTCAATTTTTAGTTTTTGACAGAGAGTGGTATATAAATATGTTTTAAACACTTTAAAACTAAAATTTGTCACTTGCTTCCTTTTGCCATGGCAGGGCAGTATAGCGACCGTATGGCCTTGACCATGCATATCTTTAATGATTACACAGGCCATATATATGTACACGTGGGCGGGCGCATTTTTGTATAGATCCGTTTGATCGCGAATGAATTTATCGAGTGAGATCCATCACCACCGCTGCCCAGTGAATAAGTTATGTGCCACGCTGTTTAAGGTCAGAATTCCCTTAGATTGCATAATTTTAGGCCTGTAGTGGAAACATATCTCATGCAACCTGAAGCTATGGACAATCGTGAACCATCAGGCCTACAAATGTAAATTAATTACGAACCAGGACCTCAGATAAAAGTATACAGTTAGCTATATTTCTTATTTAGGCTACAGAGTACAAGGTACAGTTCAAGCCAAGTCCAACATCCTGTTTTGCTCAACGAGGCCTACTCTTGACCCCTCCAATATATCAAGCTTACGCTGCTAGTATCATGTTTGTGATGCAGTTTGTCACGAAGTTTTTTGTTTTACAATAATAGTTCAAGCAATTATTACTGTAGAACTGCGTCTTTTTTTTATAAGTGTAGGTGCTATTAAAATAAAAATGAAACAGCACAGTGCAAGGTTTAATGCTTATGGCATCTCAGTGAAATAGTGAATGTATTTCGGTTTGTCTATGCTCACAATTTCTTGTGTTTGACTTCTGGTGCTGGCGAGATTTTGAGACCTGGAAGATGTATGACACCCTGCGGCTCTTCATCCTAAAACCAATTGCACGCCTAGCCTATAGCTTTGTTCAATCATTCATTCATTCATTCATTCATTCATTCATTCATTCATTCATTCATTCATTCATTCATTCATTCATTCGTTCTTCGTTTTTCATTCATTCATTCATTCATTCATTCATTCATTCATTCATTCATTCATTCATTCATTCATTCGTTCGTTCGTTCATTCATTCATTCGTTCATTTATTTATTTATTTATTTATTTATTTATTTATTTATTTATTTATTTATTTATTTATTTATTCAGTCAGTCAGTCAGTCAGTCAGTCAGTCAATAAATAAATAAAGTCATTCATTTATTTATTCATTCAATTCAATCGAGTTCGTTCGATCCTTCGTTCAGTCAATCATTCATATTCCTCTATGTATATATGCATGTATGTCTGTGTGGGCATTGAGTATATTGTGCATGTGGGCATACGCGCATGAGTATGTATGTATGTATGCACATGCATACATACATACATACATACATACATACATATGTATACATACATATATACATACATACATACGTAATAAATAAATACATACATACATACATACATACATACATACATACATACATACATACATACATACATACATACATACATACATACGTACATACATGCATACATACATTCATACGTACAGTACGCATGCATACGCATGCATACGCATGCATGTATGCATGTATGTATGTATGTATGTATGTATGTATGTATGTATGTATGTATGCTCTTATGTATGTATGTATGTATGTATGTATGTATGTATGTATGTATGTATGTATGTATGCTTGTATGCATCAATCAGTCAATCAATCCTTTTATTGTTTCCAGAAAGTAGATTACAAGTAGTGATACAGAATAATCACCGATCATGAGGTTAGAAATTTAAACGGTCAGATCACATGATTAGTATATTAACGTTTGAGGGAAACAATTGGATACCCAAAAGAGACTAAGTCCCGTTAACTCGGGGTACTCGTGTACCATATGAGCAGAGGGATGACGGTTAAGTATACATAAATAGTATTGTCAGAAAAACAGAAGAAATAACAGGCTTAACTATCTATACTTAACTAGGTCACTCAATGCATGTATGTATGCATGTATGTATGTATACATGTATGTATTGTATACGTTTGTGCATGTACGTACGTATTTATGTACATGTATGATTTATTCATGTTAATTGCCGAAAAGGCCGACACTAGAGGTTATAATCTAAAGACAACGTTATACTAACGTCTTCATGTTTATAGTAGTGAAGTTTCTTTCCGTTAAGTATGAACCAGCGAATGACCCATTTCTTTTTGCCACCTTCTTCCTTTTTACGTAGCCAACCCTCACAGTCAGAGCCACCGAGGTCCTTGCAGGTCATCTGCCGTCGCTGACCTAAACAACAGTTGCCAGAAAACTATGTAAGTTCTTAGAAGACAACTTAGTATGTGCTGCAGTTATAGCAACAAGAATACTAATGCACGGATTTTCTATGAACACAGTTCGTTAAAACTGCTCTGTTTCACCGAGGTTAGGCTGGGAGCATCTGTGAGTAGTTATTTAAGAGAGGCGCTATATAAATGCTCTGAATAAATGAATGAATGAATGAATTAATTAATTTCATAGTTCGCTTATGCAGAATATATGTTCAGTCCAAAAGTCAAGAAAAGAAACCAATCTTTTGTCTAAGTTCTAATGTCGCACGGTCGCTGACTCCCATGCTGCAACCACTTTACTGCATTCCTTTGTCTGTGCTCAACTTGACATCTGCTCTTCTCTTTACTCCGGCCTACCGTCTGGTCGGTTGGCGTGCCTCGACCGGGTGCTCCGCTCTGCGGCGCGCCTTATTGGCCGAATACCCAAATTCGGCCATGTGTCCAACTACATGCTGGAAACCTTACACTGGCTCCCTATCCGCCAGCGCATTGTGTATAGGATTGCCTCCCTGGTGTGGCGATGTCAGTTGGGCCTTGCCCCATCCTATCTGCGGGACCTCTGTCGTCCAGTATCGGGCGCCTAGGGTAGTCGCTCCCTTCGCTCCTCTGAGAGGGGGGTGCTCACAGTCCCGTTTGCCCGCACAGCTGCTACGCAAAATCGTGCTTTCTCAGTGGTGGCCCAACCGTCTGGAATGGGCTGCCCTTGGAATTGAGTCTGCTTCCCAGAACGTTCTCTGACTTATTCTATGTTAACCTGAAAACTGTTCTTTTGGCCGTGCTGGAGTCGGGAGCACCTCTGAGTAGTTACCTTGAAGAGGTGCTATATAAATCTCCTGAATGAATGAATGAATGAATGAATGAAATTTAATGTCATTAACCAAATTTTGGTTAATGCTGCGTATAGGAAGGTACCACGAGAAAGTTAGCCTACTGACAGTATAAATGCTAAATACAATAAAAATACTAGACCAATAAAAATAAAACAATGAGGATACTAACACGATGAAAATGGGAAGAACAATGGCAAAAAGATATTTCCTGCAATTTCCTGATCCGCACAGATCTGCATCATACGACAAAAGTATGAGCAACAACTATCGATAGGCCTATACAACGATGGCTGTTAGCTGCATATGTTAAACTGCAGAAATCCGTCAAAACAGAGTAGGAAACTGTAATATTAATGTGACCGTAACCGAATACAGAAAGGCAGTAAAGGGAAAATTAGTCTACATTGACAGTTACAGATTAGGTCTATCCCTAAACGAAATGTAAAACTCGACTGTTCACTGAGTGCAGGCCATACAGGGCACACGAATGCATGCTGTCTTACTTTCTTGTCGTTCAACGTATTTCTTCCGAAACCAAACAGGAGACTACAAGCAGAAGTATACACTGAAGAAAATCAAAAGATCATTCCGAACAGAATTCGTAACCGCAGAACATAGCGCTCCTTGAAGGGGCGCTATATAAATGCTCTGAATGAATGAATGAATGAATTTACGCCTTAACAGCTACTCTACCCCTCTGACCCTCTCGGAACCGGATACGGTCCTCCTTATGACTATACCCTTTGTCAGCGCTCGTGAATAAGCTGGTGCCCTGCGCTTGGCTTTCGAGTGGCGCCTTAGAATTTTGAAGTTTACGATTACCATTACTCGATAAGAAACTCATACAAAACACAATGCAGGCTTCTTATCGACATTATTAAAATATTTTGTACTCTATACTTCAAAGTAGGCCATTTACAAAGTTTAATAGCTGTAGCCTGTAGCATTCCGACTTCATCGTAAGGCTAGGAAGCCTGTGAGCTGTTAGTTGAAATTGAAATGGTTTATTTTCACCTAATGTCATAATATAGAATAGAAACCGCATTTTGGCCTAAAAGAAAAGTTTAAAGGATTGCTTTCTCTATTTCTGGATTGAACTATTTATACAGTCTATAAATTCTTTGATCGCTTATCATTTATATTTGATAAATGCTATTTATCTTTGATAAATCATCCTAATTATAAAGGTTTTTCTGGTGAAACAGTCTGCCGAAGGTATTTCTCGACCATGATGGTTTAGCGGTATGTTTCTTGCCTTGTGACCGGAGGGTCGCCGGTTCGAATCTACCTCAAGTCACTGCGTAGCGACCCTGGACAAGTTGCTCACCCATAATTGTCTGTGAGGTAGGCAACGGGAAACCACCTCGCTCATCTCATCCCCGGGTGGCATAGAAGCCAAAGGACCTGCCTTCGGGCAGAGAACTCATCATCATCAGTAGAAGCATTACGATGGGCAAATACAGTTGCAATGTATTTGCACAACATTAAAATGCACGTCTAGGCAGTTGGTTATGACTATAGGCCCCTACCTTGTTAATGAAAGGCGAGAGTGTGGCATCCTTGAAAGACCGCAGCGATATCATGTCATCCTGGCTGCCACGCAAACTACAACTAGAACGATAAACGATCCTATGACATACTAGTGTAGGCACTTGGCCTCAGTGACATGGGTTTGAATCCAGGTGAAACCCACATACATGTAGATCACAGTGTTAAAACAATGAATAACATTGGAAGGGTTATAGTCTTTGATATGACTAATAGCTCCTTTGCCTCTGCTCTCTGGTCTCTCTCGCAACTGGACTCGGAACTTCCTTTGACCATCTCTGGACAACCTCTCTGACATGACGCAGCGCTCAATAAATGAGCTAGTGCTCTGCGCTTAGTTTTAGAGTAGCGCTTTGGAAATTTGGAAGATTAAGCTTCCGAAAATGAAATTGTGTACAGAGCTGTTTCAGATGAGGCACGGAATGGAAAATAATTGATCGGGCTTTCTTCATCAAGCGTTTAGTAATAAAAAGACAGACAGACAGACAGACAGACAGACAGACAGACAGACAGACAGACAGACAGACAGACAGACAGACGGACGGACGGACGGACGGACAGACAGACAGACAGACATACAGACAGACAGACGGACAGACGGAGAGACAGACAGAGACAGACAGACAGACAGACAGACAGACATACATACATACAAACATAGAAACGCAGACACACAGATTGATGTGAGTAAGCTTTTCTTCTTTTCTTACTTGAGGGATTCTGTTGAACCTCTGATGTTCTTTTCCTAAAAGTAGAGACATAAATTTTATCACACAATTATTGTAAAATGACAAAACGGATTTACGACATAGTAAACGTCACGTTCACTGCCAGTCGTGCTGCTGCTCAGTAATAACTTTGCAGTATTCGTCGTATGTACGTAGGAGTCTGGACTTTTATTAAAGCGCATTTCCGGAAACCTCAAAAGCGCTATAAGCATGACTGCATTGACTGTCCATAGCCAACTTAATGATAGCAGTCGACTTCATAGTGCTCAGGGATAAACCTTAATTTAGTACTTAATAGCAGCAGTTTTTTAAATATTCGACCTTTTTAAAGAATATGCATCTCTCCCTGTCTCTCTCTATGTCTCTGTAATGTCTGCCTGTCTGTCTACCACTACTACTACTACTGCTACTGCTACTGCTACTGCCACTGCCACTGCTACTGCTACTGCTATTGCATGCTACTGCTGCTGCTGCTGATGACTATAATGATGATGATGATGATGATGATGATGATGATGATGATGATGATGATGATGATGATGATGATGATGATGATGATGATGATGATGATGATGATGATGATGATGATGATGATGATGATGATGATGATGATGATGATGATGATGATGATGATGATGATGATGATGATGATGATGATGATGATGATGATGATGATGATGATGATGATGACTATGATGATGATGATGATGATGATGATGATGATGATGATGATGATGATGATGATGATGATGATGATGATGATGATGATGATGATGATGATGATGATGATGATGATGATGACGACGATGATGATGACGATGATGATGATGATGATGATGATGATGATGATGATGATGACGATGATGATGATGATGATGATGATGATGATGATGATGATGACGATGATGATGATGATACAGTTATAGGACTGGACACCTGCTCTCAAAGCTCCTGTGGTAAGTCTCTCTTGAAGAGGTGCTAAATAAATTTGTTATTACAATTACAATTACAATAATTAATAAATTGGTGTGAAATCTTACTTTAGATAATCTCTTCGCAAAATTCTTGAACGGGAATCCATCTGTAAAGACGGCGGGTGACGCAGTTCCCGGTTGCAGTGACGGTGAAAATCGTTTCGTTTTATTGGCGGGAACGATGGGAATGTGCAGCTCCGATTTGAAGGAAGGTTCGCGAATGATGGGAAGCGGATTCGTCATAACACAGGTCACGTGTACCGTGGATGATGGTGCGGTTGCTGCAACTGTTCAATGAGAGATAGAAGATGCCAGATGTAGGTCATATACATCACTCGAAGCAGTAAATCATTTTAGAATTTGTTTTGTATGAATATTCTTCTTTATTAATACAAACTGACAACTACATACGCAGTAAGATTTCCATGACACAGTTCTAACAGATGATAACAAGTTTAACAGAAGTCGAATTTAACTGTATGGCAGCCATGCAAGGCGTCCATCTGTCCTACTGCTCATTTTACCAACGCCATCTGGCGAACGGAAGGCTGAGTCAATCATGGGGTAGCGGGAATCGATCCCGCTTGCTACTTGATATTCTGCTCTTCACGCCAGTCATGTTACCATTTATCTCAGGGTCTTTTAATCGACAGGCTGAGACCGAGATACCCTGAGTTGCCGGAGCTGGTAGTAACAAATGTTGGACGAATCCTGGTCTAAGGTGATTCCCAGGTCCCGGACTGTGGATGAGAAGGTGGGATGCGGATATTTCAGGGCGATGGACTCAGGTCTATTTTAACCAGCTGCTGGCGTGTGCCTTCTATGTACAAAATACCGGATTCATAGACTGTATTTTCTTGATTAGCATCAGACCTACATGAAGTACGCCATTATACGTACTTCATACATCCTTAACTGGAATTGTACAGTCCTAAGCTAATAGAAGCAACACCGAATGATATATAATATTTAATTACGCTATATAAGTAGTGATTTACATAGGGCTACATTACTGATAGCACTGATGTTACTGATATTGAGTGCCCCTGGGTTAATGGTTCGAAAACAGACGTTATATAGATTGACATATTCAATACAGTACAATTCAGGACAATACAGTACATTGGTCTACAATACAGTACAATAGTCTACAATACAGTACAATAGTCTACAATACAATACAATGTACTTACCGTCAGCCACATGGCATGTTCTCTTTATGGATTTCATTTTATGAGGTAGTGGCCTAGATGCCTCGAATATAAGTTTCAAGTAGACGATGTATGTAAGTCCTTTTGTCGATTCACAGCTTAATCCTTGTCGGCTTTTCTAACTTCAAAGTTATTTAATCCATTGGGTCACAACAGAAACACAGATGCCTTAGACATTAACCAAATTAAAACGCCCAGATGCCAAGGCCAGTGGTCTAAAAGTTCGCATGGACTAAACTTTCATTAATATACACAGTCCTCTTCGAGTAATCTGCAAAAGACGATTGTCTTAGTGCCAGATATAGGTCAAAGATCGACCTATAGACAGGTCATAGGCTATACACTATTTGAAGTTCAAAGCCTACTTCAAAACACTGTGGTAATTCAAAATTCATTCGATACTAAGACGTGAAAACATCATAACGCGGGAACTACTTTCCGATATTGATACTAGCGTGCTGGAAAATGCATGCGTGTAGGCCTATGCCACAGAACAGGCTTCGTTTCTGTTCGTGTTCTCATTCGTTCTACGAACTTATCTGTGACGCACACGTGTTCTGCTAGACCTACTGCTTCTTCAACATCCTGTTTCAGATATTCTGCCAGACTAGGATGTCGTCGGTAAGGATATTTTGGTTGAGCGCCCCGCGGCCCCCGCCTCAACATTAATTTTTTTATTCTTTTTGTTTTGTGCTACCAGTGCTGGGTGAATTACAGATTGAAGTTAATTATTAGTTGCTGTATTCAAATATGGACGATAAGATTATGATATTAGTTTAAATATATGTTAGATAATTTAGATTGTATTTTCTGGGGCGGGTAGTTTGGTAACACTCTGACATGAAGATCAGAAGGACGCGGGCTCGATACCCGTTAGATCCATATTTAGTTTGTTTCTTGAGAACAGATGTGCTCAGACAGGGAAAGCCTCTGTGTAGGTATCTTTAAGTGGCGCTATATCAAGTTTATATTGATTGATTGACATCTGATTCTTTTTTGACAAAGACGAGCATGACAACAATCTTTTCCCCAGTAAAGTTGCTAAGGCAACGATCGAAATCATTGCTAGCAGACAGCCAGGCTTTGACCTCCGCGTAGAGAATTCGAATTCTGTTGGGGTCAGACGATACTGAGCAGTGCAATCTGTAGGTCTAGTTTTTGCATTGCAGTTGTTTTAGTATTACAGGGTTTGCACTGGTCCATGTATACTCAGTTGAAAGATCTGTCACACACAGGACTGTGGACTGAGGACTGCTATAACAATTAAGGGGAAGCTTTAGTGCAATACCTTGCTTGGCCTTCATGAAGCATGAAGAGATCAAAGAACGGACGAATGGACAAAGGACGATGGACAGCGGACAATAGATGGACGGGTGGAGAATTATGGTCGTGCGTGGTAGCTGGAAGAGGTAGGGAACCTAAAGCCAAGAGATAAATTAATGGGAAATTACATCCTGGACTAAATCAAGGAGGGAGTAAGTGTTCTCCTTCCTCTATAAACAGCACTGTGTCATCTGGTCATCTGAATCATCTGAGTCATCATCTTCTGGTCATCCACTTACAATGATAGCCGAACTGTTTGTATGACAGAAGCAGCAGCAGTAGCAGTAGTAGTCTAAGTAGTAGCAGTAGCAGCAGCAGCATTGCGGCAATTCGCCTGGCATCCACTTACGCCTATATGTACTAACGCCCCTCATATGGCAGCGAGCGTATGTCCTGTTCTATATCAGAGCCTGGCACACCTACAGAGACAGTCGCACACATTAATTAAGCTTATAATTATGCTGGATCAAGCTTGATGAACATGTATTTGTAATTATAGGCCTACATAATTATATATGCAAGCATAATAATGATAAGTTTCATCAGATGTATGCTTAGAAAGTCTGAGTATCCTTTGGCAGATATTATGTATCCTATGTATGTGTGTATGTATGTATTTATGTATGTATGTATGTATGTATGTATGTATGTATATGGCCATTTATATAGCGCCTTACAAGAAACTCACGAAGGCGCAAAGAAACTCACGAACTCCTATCTGAGTTATATTTTATAATACTTTATATAGCTGAGTAATATTATTATTTTATTATAATAAAATATAACTCACCTATAAACCTGTATTATAGGACAGGCTTGGTACTCAACAAAGGGTCGTGCATTCAGAAAGGCCTATACATGTCTACATGCGTGGGCGTATGCATCTATCTGCCTGTCATGGCATTCATAGCCTCGGAGGACAGATCTGCCAAAGGATACTTGGACCGTCATAAGAATATACCTGATAGGCGCCCTTGTAACGGCATGGGTTGTGTTATGTCGCCATATACATTGTCGCTATTATTATTACTATCTGGTGAAATTCAGTGCTAGGTTTCATTGGCATACTTCGGTTCCTATATTTCTGCACGAATTGTGCCTTTCAACATATTTTCTTATAATCTTAATCGTAGAATGATGCAAGACAAAGCAACCTTGTACAGCTATATTGTGAGACATGGCCATGTCTCTGTCGAGTGTTTGTTTTCACTGCGTAAGCTATCAGAGGTGACTGAACCTCTCTACCTAACCCAACAACATCACGAATATGTATCATCACAGCGTAAACAGCGACCAATTGTCAATATCAAATTACCAATGTAGCAATTATTTAACTATACCAAGGTACAACGTAACAATTATTTAACTGTACCAAGTTACAACATAATGATCACTCAACTATAGCGAGTTACAACGTAACAATTATTTAACTGTACCAAGTTACAACGTAACGATTACTCAACTGTAGCGAGTTACAACGTAACAATTATTCAACTGTAGCGAGTTACAACGTAACAATTATTCAACTGTAGCGAGTTACAACGTAACAATTATTCAACTGTAGCGAGTTACAACGTAACAATTATTAAACTGTACCAGGTTACAACGTAACGATTACTCAACTGTAGCGAGTTACAACGTAACAATTATTCAACTGTAGCGAGTTACAACGTAACAATGATTCAACTGTACCAAGTTACAACGTAACGATTACTCAACTGTAGCGAGTTACAACAGAACAATTATTGAACTGTACAAAGTTACAACGTAACGATTACTTAACTCTATCGAGTTACACTGTACGATTACAAAACTATACCATGTCACAGCGTAACAATTACTGTCACGTCAAGCTTAGGTACAGATTAGGCTACTTGATTACCAATTCGCAATGGTTAGGCCTATAACACTAACTGCAACCTAGTAGTTAAGTATTTAACAGCTACGTCACCTTGCAAGCCTGGCGAATAATTAACTCTACCAATATATACCAAGTGACAACGTAACAATTACTTATGGCCTAACTGCTACGTCGAACTTAAGTAATACTTAGGCATAACTAATGAGTCACAACGTTACAGTAACTCAGTTACTTAGCTTCCACGTCACGAAGTAACGAAAAGAACTACAGCCCACATTACAAGGTTAATCATATTATTTATTATCCTTAACAAACAGCGCAGACTCTTGACATCATACGTCATAATATTACTAAGTCATGCTGGCGAACGGTATCCCATTGGTTAGAGCGTTCGACCTGTAACGCAGAGAGTACGGGTTCGAGCCTCCACTGAGGTGGTCACTGTTTAGGGACCTTGAGCAAGTCTTTCCTTCACAGTTGTTCATTGACATCGATGTTCTGTTGTATGGTCATGTGTGCACTTCTGAACCCCTTTGAAAGGAGGGCAATATCGAATGCAATTGCATTGCATTGTATTAATAATACCAGAGTGACGATCGATTGAATTCAGATAGGTAGCATACAGACTTAGAACTTTCTAAACAGAGTACGTGAATTGTGCTTGTTATGCTTGCTATGACGTTACCAAGGTAGGCCTACATTTGGAACTGAGCCTGTCAGTCACTCCTCTATGAGTACAATAGGTCAAAGTTAACATCAAACACCTTTGTCATAATTTAGAATAATAAACTGTATAATTCAATCAGTAAATGGAAAGTCCAAACTTATTTAGCTTTTCAAAGAGAGGTGACAATTCAAGCGGTAGCCTTTAAAATCTTTTCGGTAGCCCAGTTTGCAACGTTTCGGGAGGTTTTGAAGAGCGCCTGGCTATGCCTTTCAAAATGTTCGAATTCATCTAAAATGGCCAGTTTAAAGCAGAGAGATGGTTTAGACCTAAAGTGGACAGACTTTATTATCTTCGGGTATACTTTATATCTGGAACTGATTAAAAAACGCAGGAATGGAATCCCCAGTAGCAAATTGTCATCATTATTCAAGGTTAAAATAATAGCAACTGTAACTGATTAAAAATCGCAGGTATTCAATTCACAGTAGAAAATTGTCATCATTATTCAAGGTTAAAATAATAGCAACTGTAGGCTAACTGATTAAAAACCATAGGTATTCAATTCACAGTAGAAAATTGTCATCATTAGGCTATTCAATGTTAAAATAATAACAACTGAACTGTAACTGATTAAAAATCGCAGGAACCGAATTTATATTAGAAAATCACCATCATTATTCAAGGTTAAAATAATAGAAAATTTGTAATTACTCTATTCAACTACGCGGGGTTACGAATCTGCTACATTAGCACTGATACGTAAGTTCGGCTGCTTTTAGGTTAAGAACGGAACACAACCTTCGCAGCTCAGTACATTGTCACGACCATTAAGACCGGCAGGTGGCACAACATTCGATCATATATTCACGACAGAGATTTTGTTTGTCAGCAGAATTTCCCAGGGCCTCGCAGATGATCGGGTACTTGTCTCCGTAGTCACATCCTACAAAGGTATCGACGGTTCATTATCTATTGAACTTACTACTTAAGCAACAACAGTAAATCTGAAACTATGGCGCAGTATAACTATTCCAAGGGTCGGTTCATGATATCAGCTCAGCCAGTGCGAATCCACAATCGTTGGAGTGCTGATCGAGCACGCTACCGTATAGACCGAAATGTTCCTTAGGAACTATTGGGGCTCATTGTCAGCAACTTATTTTCAAAAGGAAAGTGACTACTGTTTAAACTATCTATAAAACCCGTTCTTTGCAGCCGCGGCTGGACCGGGAGCGCCTCTGAGTAGGTATCTTCAATGGGCGCTATATCAAGTTTGCATTGATTGATTGACTGATTGAATTACTTACTTACTTATTCGCCTACATAAAAGTCGCTTTAATCTGTACGTGTTTCAAAATCGAACCGAGATAAACAATAAAACAGGTTTAAATGACTTCTGCTGAAAGAGGTTATAAATGGGCTTGTGTCTTTGATACATGATTCAAGCTGGGAATGTCAATTATAATATTATAAGCCCATTTATAACCTCTTTCAGCAGGAGTCAAAGGCCTACCCTATTTCCAGAGGTATAATCATGGACGCTTTCGTACTTTATTTTTAAAACCCCTTCTTTATATCTGAGTACGCATTAAACGCTCGATAGTTTAGTGGTTAGAATGTTGGACTGTCAATCATTATGGTCGGGAGTTCAAATCCCTGTCAGAGCAGAACTTTGGTTCGAGATTTCTGCTCCACCTGCGCCTTCTAGCCAACTCAGCTAAAATGAGTACACCGACCGTACACTGCCTGTGGGAAGATGAGAGGATTGGCCACCCCCCCAAATACGCCGAGGCTAAGAAACTGAAGTCGCTAACACTTTATACCCGTGGCTGCCTCAGGACTGCTAGTCTTCTTCTTCTAAACGCATGTACCGGATCATATTCCGGCATAATATTGCGTGGAAGCCAGGGCCAATACCTGGAATAGCCTACCAATGCCTTATCGATAAGCTGTCTTTCCATACTGCCCTCCATACTTCAACTTGTGTTAATGAATCTTGTGAAACCTAAGGGCGAGAATTCCGAAGGTCCACTGATCATAATTATTCCTGCGGCTGCGCGACAGGAAACGATTCTCACGCATGAATGGCGTTTAGAAACGTGGGAGTGTTAATAATGTCTTACCTGGGACAGTATTTAGCTTCGAGGTGCAAATGTTGCAGCAACGTCTTCTCGTCGATGTATCATAGCACAGCGAACCATCCAGATCGCGACAGAAGGCGTTGTCGTCCGCAGAAGTACAGTTCTCTGTAACGATTCAACACGCAAAGCAACCAATGAGTGCAACATTCTGTTTACGCATGTATGCATGGATGGATGTATGCATCTGAACAATTATATAGCGCATTTTGCAAAGTCACAAAGACGCCGTATCACGGTTGTCTAACATATATCTATATGTATATGTATTCATATATGTATAGGCCTATGTATGTAAATGTAAATGAACATTTATATTGCGCCCCTTCAAGATATCTACTCAGCGGCGCTTTCTGCGCTATCCTAGGCCCCAATGATGTTAAATGTCATTACGAACAAATGTATTACATCAGTTAGCAAGATAATGCACAGTAAGCTGAAAGAGTCACCACCAGTAGCGGGTCCACGCTAGAGGTCTGCGGGTAGAGCATTTTTGCTACCCGACCCGTACCCGTAACACAGACCCGTACCCGTACCCGACCCGTAGTCAAAATTACTACCCAACCGACCCGTACCCGCGGGTATACCCGTACCCGTCACACAATTAATAGGCCTTCCCATAATCCCAGCCCCGCGGGTACGGGTCGGGTACGGGTAAACCCGCGGGTACGGGTATACCCGCAGACCCCTAGTCCACGCACACACGAGGTACCAACGGATTCATCGACAGCTGAAGATGGCCTGGATGTTCAGCGGTAAAGTTCTGATTTCAAATGGGAGGCT
Source organism: Aporrectodea caliginosa (assembly GCA_020284085.1). Lineage (NCBI taxonomy): Eukaryota > Metazoa > Annelida > Clitellata > Crassiclitellata > Lumbricidae > Aporrectodea > Aporrectodea caliginosa. Next base: position 149,811 of record JACEVL010000333.1, on the reverse strand, counting down.
GTTCCGCGAAGACATACTCTCGTCTTGACCAGCAAGTGAAGACCCGTTTAGGCAAACATCGAAAAACAGTAACAGTAGCTTCTTTTAATAGACATTAAGATCTTATGAACGACCACCTCCATGCAGTGGCTCCCTCTTTCTGCTCGTATCCAGTTTAAAGTTCTTCTTCTGATCTGTAGATCCTACCTCGGTCTAACCCCCCAAGTACCTCTGTGAATCTGTGAATTCGTCGGTCGATCTCTCTTCGTCCTCTTCGATCTTTGGATCGTCTTGACCTTTTTGTTCCTCGGGGTAGCACTGCATGCCATGGCCCAATCCGGAGCTTTTGTCTGCATTGGCCCCTTTGGAATTACCTACCTCTCTCAACTCGCTCTACGATCCTGACTGGAGGTCCCGCAGCATCTCTTCGCTGTCTTAAATTAATCTTGTCTTTTCTCTCAGGGTCTTTCGCACTGGGAGCTCCTCTGATTGGTCTACACTGCGAAAGGCGGCTTACAAATTCCTAAATACAATATATATATAATACAATGAACACATGGAAGTATTCTATTAATTCATATCTATATTTAAGGTTAAAACCTAGTAGCATTGACTGTTATTTTATACGTAGAAGCTAACTTACCGTATGTTTTCTGAGTCGTCGTAAGGGCTGTGGTCGTGGTTCGGGTTGTTGTCGAAGACGTGACCGAAGTCGGGGAACTTGAAGGAGCCCTTGTACTAGTGGATGCCGTTGATGTACTGGTTGGTGGAGTAGGTGATGTTGACATGACTGAGGTTGATGTACTTGTAGTGGGTGATGATGACATTGACGTGGTTGACCCTGTCAAACTGCTACCTGTACTTGTTGACGATGACATTGACATGGTTGACCCTGATGTGCTACTGGCTGTAGTAGGTGTTGACAACATTGACAGGGTTGACCCTGATGTACTGCTACCTGTACTTGTTGACGATGACATTGACAAGGTTGACCCTGATGTACTGCTAGCTGTAGTAGGTGTTGACAACATTGACAGGGTTGACCCTGATGTACTGCTAGCTGTAGTAGGTGACGACAACATTGACACGGTTGACCCTGATGTACCGCTAGCTGTACTTGCTGACGATGACATTGACAAGGTTGACCCTGATGTACTGCTAGCTGTAGTAGGTGATGACAACATTGACAAGGTTGACCCTGATGTACCGCTAGCTGTACTTGCTGACGATGACATTGACAAGGTTGACCCTGATGTACTGCTAGCTGTAGTAGGTGATGACAACATTGACAAGGTTGACCCTGATGTACTGCTAGCTGTAGTAGGTGATGACAACATTGACAAGGTTGACCCTGATGTACTGCTAGCTGTAGTAGGTGATGACAACATTGACACGGTTGACCCTGATGTACCGCTAGCTGTACTTGCTGACGATGACATTGACAAGGTTGACCCTGATGTACTGCTAGCTGTAGTAGGTGATGACAACATTGACAAGGTTGACCCTGATGTACCGCTAGCTGTACTTGCTGACGATGACATTGACAAGGTTGACCCTGATGTACCGCTAGCTGTACTTGCTGACGATGACATTGACAGGGTTGACCCTGATGTACCGCTAGCTGTACTTGCTGACGATGACATTGACAAGGTTGACCCTGATGTACCGCTAGCTGTACTTGCTGACGATGACATTGACAAGGTTGACCCTGATGTACTGCTAGCTGTGTTAGTTGACGCTGACATTGTAGTCGTTGTACTGCTTGAGGAACCTGAAAGTTTAACTGCAGCTGCTGTAGAATAGTGAGTGAGGCAGATGGATAAATAGAGAATCTAGATGAGCTACTTACATTTTCTCAGTTTTATAACAAAATTGCGAAACGGACACAATGAATTACATCTCGAGATAAGACAACCTCGATTGTTAGACATATGCGGAGTGGCAGGAGGATTCCAATTAGACGTTGGGTCTAGCCCTCTCTGAAATTGCGCTGGACTTAACGCAGGCCTGTCTATAGATCGCTAAAAATTGCATCATAATTGCAGGACGAAAGTGACCAGAGGAACACTAGAGTTCAGCTAAAGTAATAACGGGCCAAATCCTAGACAGCAACAACGGAGAAGTCTGTCAGTTAAGTATACCTTTAAGTATATATACGTAAAGAACAAACATTTAACGTCTGAACAGCTGACTTTCCAAACTATAGAGCTTGGCCAAGTTATGTAGATGAGTGTAGGCCTACATACAGTTTTGAAATAAAACTCCAAGTTGATTTTTCGTTAATGCAACGTGGTCCAGACATTCTGAACATGACGTCAACTATCAACTTTTGATGGAATTCTGTTACTTTGGCTCTACATGTTTGAGGGAACCCAACACTAGTGACTTGCTTGCTAACGCATAGATGAACTACCTGTTCTTAATGTAATTTCGTTTGGTTTAGTTTATAGAGCGTCTTTGACTAATTACTTTTGAAACATCTACATCTAATTACAGTCATAATTGTAGGCTATATCTCACCTATGCCCACAGGAACGCATCCATAACGTATAAGAACAAAGTTTGTTTGGCGTTCTTGTCTGGGGCAGACAGTGTTGTTGACGAAAGTTTCGTTGAAAAACTTGGCCAGAAACGAGCAGTTTTCTTTTCCTTCACAGGACAGTATTTCGTTGTAATAGCTGGGAGTGTAACTGCTGACGTTCAACGCCACGGACATTGAATTGTCCGGAGGGACTGCACTGTCTCCCACGAGGTAGCAGCACAGAGGGTTTATCTTGAACGTGGCCTCCAGAATGTCAATCGTTTCTCCAGGACGGCACCAGTTGGTGTTTGGAAACAGTTGGCCACTACATCTGCCGACTTCACGTTCCGGTCCTAGAGCAAAATTGATTAAAGTTCAAGAAAAATCAGTCGCATCTCTGATCAAAACTTATTCTCAATTATTCTATACAAATTTATGATTATAATATTAACAAATATCCATTTAATTAAAACAACGTTCACTACTGCCATGTCTATTTCTCATCCTAAGTTAATCGAACTGACTCATGTTTCCTTTCAAGTTCTATCAATTTGTTCCATCATAGTGGGGAAGACTAGATAAGCCCATTGGGCTTCTTCTCCCCACGAATCGATTTTTATTACTTAACCTGTTAGACTATGACCTCTTCAATTTCTGTTTCTTATTAATGGCGCTTACGAAATGTAAACTGTTAATGACTGTATTCACACGTGTACCTTGTTTTCACTGATCATGGAATCGATTCTAATAAATTTGAATGTGAATTTGACTGAAAAAACCATTGGGCTTCTTCTCCCACGAATCGATTTTTATTACTTAACCTGTTAGACTATGACCTCTTCAATTTCTGTTTCTTATTAATGGCGCTTACGAAATGTAAACTGTTAATGACTGTATTCACACGTGTAGGCTACATTGTGTTCACTGTTCATGGAATCGATTCTAATAAATTTGAATTTGAATGAAAAAACAAAAATCCCTGTCATGTCTAACCTGTTGGAGTCCCCGCTTGGCAAGTAGTTTTGTTCAATCGATATTGCACGATGCCTTGACCTGGAAATGACTCCGTGTTTTCGGGGTTCAGATCCGCGGGATTGATGTGGAGCCAACATGCCGGACTGGCTGTAATATCGAAGTCGATGGCTATACATTCCGTCATCAACTGGCAGCGCTTGAAGCAGTCGTATTCCGTCCAGTGGTTGTAAGATATGCCGTAGAAGGAACTCGTATCCGGCCGTTGCTCCCACGTCAGCTTGGAGCAGTCTAAAGAATGAACAGAAACACATATTTTACTAATTAACTTGGAAATGTGATGCTTAATGAGTTACATCACATGGGATAATAAGGATTAGAATGTTACCATGCTCGTACTGAAAAATTAATTGTCATAAACAGGTGGACGAGGCCTGATTTCCCATAAATAACATTTTCACCCTTAATTTAGCAGTTTGTTCTTTCCTGAGGAATAATGACTAGTTATTCTGGTAATATATAATAATAATAATAATAATAATAATAATAATAATAATAATAATAATAATAAATAACATAATAAATAACATTTTCACCCTTAATTTAGCAGTTTGTTCTTTCCTGAGGAATAATGACTAGTTATTCTGGTAATATATAATAATAATAATAATAATAATAATAATAATAATAATAAGCGCAATTTATTTGCAACTGTTATCCGCAAATTAGCCTAATTGTCATTAGGATATCCAGATGAAAATTATATTACTCTTTAAAGGGTACTGGATATTTTAATAGTTTTGTAAACCACACAAAACTACGAATAAAACTACAATAAGCTTACCAGTTGTGCAACTGCTAGGCATCGATGTGCCGCTACTTGCGGTTGACATGGATGATCCGCCGCTACTTGCGGTTGACATGGATGATCCAAAGCTGCTTGCGGTTGACATTGAAGATCCACCGCCGGTGGTGGTAGACATGCTGCTAATGATCGATGCAGTACCTGACGTGCTTGACGCACTGCTAACTGGACTGGTGCTTGAAGCTTCTGAAACGAGTACTAAGTAATACAGTACGCACTGACGCGCTATACATGGTACAAGGACCATAAATCGATTATGTTTAGATCGTAGTATTTGTGTCGCAAATAGAAACGATAATTATATTGTTTGAAAGTGATACCCACTTCAATCAATTGGTCAAAAAACGAACGCATTTGAAGTGAACGCTCTCCATGCATGTGCAAAAAATCTCCTAGAAGGCTAATATTGTGCCATATCAAAAGCTTCAAAATTTCATATAATTTGAAAGACCATGCATGACAGGAACGGCAGAAAGTACCTGCGTTTCTAATGCACACCACGTCGTCTGATATGCTAGGGGTTCTCGTGTGTTTATTGATTGTGCCATCGCTGTTGTAAGAGCCACCTTCGACTGGATACAGGAAGTAGTAGCAAACGGTGTTAGTGAAACTGTAGTCGTTCATTTGATCAGAGGATTGTCGGTTTCGTGAGAATTTCATTGTGAGATAACCGTCTTGGCTTGTGATGCTCGAGTTCAGTAAATTCTGATTGGAATCTGGCGTAGGCCGCGAATAGCGGCTGCCAATCCAACTGAAACAACAATCCGTTTCACGTTATGATGGACAATAATCTAGTATGGAAGTGGTCTACACAGTCGCTTTGAATCGACTGCATACCTCTACTCTACAGAGCATTTCCGTAAATTTAAAATCAGGAACGTTTGCGATGTAATATAACAAGACATTTATAAAGCGCCACTTTAGAGTCTCTCAGCACGTGGCTATCAAACAGCTAAAATGGTGCGTCTTTAAGACTCTAGAGAAAGCCGCATAACCACATGAAAGCATTAGCAATCAAAAGGTCTCGACGAGCACGGTTGGTGCTTCAAAAGCATGGTACAATCAAGTCATTTCGCGAGGCAGACCGTGGCGGCCAACATGTACCGTGTGCTAGATGTCATCAAGATAAGCTTCAATCCATCATGACATTTACGTTTCGTCTTCTAGGCCTGTCAAATCTACTCGATTGAATTTTTCCGACATTGCAATTTATATACGAAGTGACACTATATTTAATTTGTTAACAATGATCGGAATGACGTTTTAGTAGCAGTCACGTCGCTTTATTCAATAATATTTCAGACATCCTGAATGCACGAACTACTTTCCAGTGACCACACAGCAGTGCACAGTGTAACCAAAGTGCAGCCTACCACGTCGTGGAACGCTGTAGTTTCGCCTCTGATAAACTAAACTACACAATCACATAACACTACAAACACTTCAACACAGCACGATAACATCTAGCTTCAACAGCAGTTGACCTTTCATGATGGAATATGAAATGATTATTGCACTTCACCTATTGACGTGTACTATATTAAGCAAATGCGAGAAATGAGCTATTGTTAATTCTGCAAGTCATCATGAGACAGAGCGGTGTAGACAACGACAACAAGAAATAGAAAAGATAAGAGAAAGATTTTACAGTTAAAAGAACTAACCTATCACTGACTACACCTTGGCCTTGGCTGTTGATGAAACCAACAATAACATCAACACTTTCCTAAAACATTTAACATAGAACAACGGTTGACATGATCATAAAGGAAATTCATATACGTTTCTATAAAAGCATATACAACATAATGATATACAACTAAGTATTTCGACAACGCATGCATTATGTAGGACGTCATATATGCATACTTGGATCGATGAACTGTCTATCTGATATTTAATTATATTTTGGGTGAATTCACGAAATGTTCAAAAGTGCAAACTGCCTGCAGGTAAATAAATCTCTTTCTAGCAGAGTGTAGGGTAAAGCCACGAGTTCAACCATTTATATCATGCGATGAAGAATTTCTATCAGAGGAATTTTGAACGATTATTATTTGTGCGCAAACGATACGGGATAGCCCGGAAATTAAACCACAGCTTCCGTCTAGGATTTCTCGATCACGATTGTGATTTTTATATTTGATCAAGGGTTTGAACATCCCCGACACTTCAAACAACTCCAGTTCTCTTCCAAACTATTGTCCGGGTGGTCATGTTAGTTGGAGTTCCATAGGCTAACAGAACTTGATAATGATCGGAACACCTGCACCGAGATCATATTGAACTCAGAGGTTCTGATAACCTGCGAACGACGGTTGCTTCCATTCATACAATATACAACTTTGTCGTATGGCTAAGCACTTGTCTGTTTAAGAGCGTGTCAACCAGGTTAATAATTGGCCTGCCATTCTCACCTGGGCGAGAAGGTTAAATCAACACAAACTCAGTTTTTCTGGTCACATGTTGGGTTTGATTTATGGCCGAAGATAAATTCAACTTTGGTCTGAATTAATATTTACCATGGTTCTCTGAGGAGCGAAACCAATTGCCGTCCATGTGCTGGTTGATTGCCTGACAACGACGGTAAACATGACGACGTCTAGAATTGTGTCAAGACTCCAGGATGCTCTGTAGAGGCAAGAGGAGTTTGAGCTGCAGAGCGACGGATACATCCATTCTCCAGAACCTACGATATAAAGTATAGAGTGACAACGAATTCGGTTGCCTATAATATATGCTCTATAGTATTTTATTATGTTAAGAAATTCTTAGCGATCGAGAGATACTCAAATGAAAATATATAAACTGCCATGAAACATGTCTGAATATATTACATACCTACATGCGCGGCCGTAAATAATAATAGAAATACACGATAACAGTAATTTGTTAAGGGCTCGCGCGCAAACGCGCAATTTATTTGCAACTGTTATCCGCAAATTAGCCTAATTGTCATTAGGATATCCAGATGAAAATTATATTACTCTTTAAAGGGTACTGGATATTTTAATGTGGAGTTTTGTAAACCACACAAAACTACGAATAAAACTACAATAAGCTTACCAGTTGTTGGAGGCATCGATGTGCCGCTACTTGCGGTTGACATGGATGATCCGCCGCTACTTGCGGTTGACATGGATGATCCAAAGCTGCTTGCGGTTGACATTGAAGATCCACCGCCGGTGGTGGTAGACATGCTGCTAATGATCGATGCAGTACCTGACGTGCTTGACGCACTGCTAACTGGACTGGTGCTTGAAGCTTCTGAAACGAGTACTAAGTAATACAGTACGCACTGACGCGCTATACATGGTACAAGGACCATAAATCGATTATGTTTAGATCGTAGTATTTGTGTCGCAAATAGAAACGATAATTATATTGTTTGAAAGTGATACCCACTTCAATCAATTGGTCAAAAAACGAACGCATTTGAAGTGAACGCTCTCCATGCATGTGCAAAAAATCTCCTAGAAGGCTAATATTGTGCCATATCAAAAGCTTCAAAATTTCATATAATTTGAAAGACCATGCATGACAGGAACGGCAGAAAGTACCTGCGTTTCTAATGCACACCACGTCGTCTGATATGCTAGGGGTTCTCGTGTGTTTATTGATTGTGCCATCGCTGTTGTAAGAGCCACCTTCGACTGGATACAGGAAGTAGTAGCAAACGGTGTTAGTGAAACTGTAGTCGTTCATTTGATCAGAGGATTGTCGGTTTCGTGAGAATTTCATTGTGAGATAACCGTCTTGGCTTGTGATGCTCGAGTTCAGTAAATTCTGATTGGAATCTGGCGTAGGCCGCGAATAGCGGCTGCCAATCCAACTGAAACAACAATCCGTTTCACGTTATGATGGACAATAATCTAGTATGGAAGTGGTCTACACAGTCGCTTTGAATCGACTGCATACCTCTACTCTACAGAGCATTTCCGTAAATTTAAAATCAGGAACGTTTGCGATGTAATATAACAAGACATTTATAAAGCGCCACTTTAGAGTCTCTCAGCACGTGGCTATCAAACAGCTAAAATGGTGCGTCTTTAAGACTCTAGAGAAAGCCGCATAACCACATGATTGAAGCATTAGCAATCAAAAGGTCTCGACGAGCACGGTTGGTGCTTCAAAAGCATGGTACAATCAAGTCATTTCGCGAGGCAGACCGTGGCGGCCAACATGTACCGTGTGCTAGATGTCATCAAGATAAGCTTCAATCCATCATGACATTTACGTTTCGTCTTCTAGGCCTGTCAAATCTACTCGATTGAATTTTTCCGACATTGCAATTTATATACGAAGTGACACTATATTTAATTTGTTAACAATGATCGGAATGACGTTTTAGTAGCAGTCACGTCGCTTTATTCAATAATATTTCAGACATCCTGAATGCACGAACTACTTTCCAGTGACCACACAGCAGTGCACAGTGTAACCAAAGTGCAGCCTACCACGTCGTGGAACGCTGTAGTTTCGCCTCTGATAAACTAAACTACACAATCACATAACACTACAAACACTTCAACACAGCACGATAACATCTAGCTTCAACAGCAGTTGACCTTTCATGATGGAATATGAAATGATTATTGCACTTCACCTATTGACGTGTACTATATTAAGCAAATGCGAGAAATGAGCTATTGTTAATTCTGCAAGTCATCATGAGACAGAGCGGTGTAGACAACGACAACAAGAAATAGAAAAGATAAGAGAAAGATTTTACAGTTAAAAGAACTAACCTATCACTGACTACACCTTGGCCTTGGCTGTTGATGAAACCAACAATAACATCAACACTTTCCTAAAACATTTAACATAGAACAACGGTTGACATGATCATAAAGGAAATTCATATACGTTTCTATAAAAGCATATACAACATAATGATATACAACTAAGTATTTCGACAACGCATGCATTATGTAGGACGTCATATATGCATACTTGGATCGATGAACTGTCTATCTGATATTTAATTATATTTTGGGTGAATTCACGAAATGTTCAAAAGTGCAAACTGCCTGCAGGTAAATAAATCTCTTTCTAGCAGAGTGTAGGGTAAAGCCACGAGTTCAACCATTTATATCATGCGATGAAGAATTTCTATCAGAGGAATTTTGAACGATTATTATTTGTGCGCAAACGATACGGGATAGCCCGGAAATTAAACCACAGCTTCCGTCTAGGATTTCTCGATCACGATTGTGATTTTTATATTTGATCAAGGGTTTGAACATCCCCGACACTTCAAACAACTCCAGTTCTCTTCCAAACTATTGTCCGGGTGGTCATGTTAGTTGGAGTTCCATAGGCTAACAGAACTTGATAATGATCGGAACACCTGCACCGAGATCATATTGAACTCAGAGGTTCTGATAACCTGCGAACGACGGTTGCTTCCATTCATACAATATACAACTTTGTCGTATGGCTAAGCACTTGTCTGTTTAAGAGCGTGTCAACCAGGTTAATAATTGGCCTGCCATTCTCACCTGGGCGAGAAGGTTAAATCAACACAAACTCAGTTTTTCTGGTCACATGTTGGGTTTGATTTATGGCCGAAGATAAATTCAACTTTGGTCTGAATTAATATTTACCATGGTTCTCTGAGGAGCGAAACCAATTGCCGTCCATGTGCTGGTTGATTGCCTGACAACGACGGTAAACATGACGACGTCTAGAATTGTGTCAAGACTCCAGGATGCTCTGTAGAGGCAAGAGGAGTTTGAGCTGCAGAGCGACGGATACATCCATTCTCCAGAACCTACGATATAAAGTATAGAGTGACAACGAATTCGGTTGCCTATAATATATGCTCTATAGTATTTTATTATGTTAAGAAATTCTTAGCGATCGAGAGATACTCAAATGAAAATATATAAACTGCCATGAAACATGTCTGAATATATTACATACCTACATGCGCGGCCGTAAATAATAATAGAAATACACGATAACAGTAATTTGTTAAGGGCTCGCGCGCATATGCATAATACAAACGCGCAATTTATTTGAAGCTGTTGTTCGTACATCATTAGCCTAGGGGAGAGTTGCCATGAATGGACCACTTAAGACAAACTGAGGTTTGCTGAATAAATGCTACCGCATTTCTAAAAGGAAATTATGCCATATGATAGGCTGATTAGTCAAGTATGTTGTTAATAAGCAAAGGACAGAGAGTATTCAAGGATTTATGAAAAATAACTAAAACATCTTGAGCTGTGTTTCGGTCCAATCAAGGCAACCTGTTTCCTTAAATGGACCACATGGTGTCCTTGACTGGACCAGTTGCCTTGAATGGAACATATTATTTGAAAGACGTTTTTTAAAGATAATTTACAACAAAAAACACTGAAAACGTTAAAAAATACTTGATGTTTAAAAGCATGCAATTAGAAGCATCTCTAGCTAAATGCCAAAATACTATAAAAGTAGTAGAAATCAATTTAATACATGACTAGCATAAACACTGCCAGTAAATTAATTAGGAGTTCAGAATTACTAGTTAAATATAAACTATAGTTAAATAATTCTAGACTATAGTTAAATATAACGACTAGTTAATTATTGGACTCAATGATTAGTTAAAGTCTTTTATTAATACCTAGCATGTATACAGGTTCTTAAGAAGCCAATGGAACTTATATTATTAGTTATAGAAGCACACTATAGCATTGCAAGTGCCGGTGTCCTTAAATGGACCACACCCAAATTAACGGTCCAATTCAGGACACCTAATGTGGTCCATTTCAGGCAACGCGTACTACTTCTACTTAGACTGCGATATTTCAACACGCGTCAGCCTTAATTTAATATCACTTATTGTCGCTGAAGCACGAAACCTGGTTATAAGCAAAACCAACAAGAATGCATTTTTAAAAGCTTCCCTAAAATATATACCCTCGTTGTCAGGTACGTCTAAAAATAGATAAAAACTACACAAAATAGAGTTTTAACCGCAATTTAATAAATATTTATAATTCCGCAAAACTGTCTGCAACGATACTATTAATATATAACGGCGCACGAATACAACAGTTGAAAACGAGGTTAAATTGGTATCTAGGGTGTAAATCAGCTGTGGTCCAATTAAGGCAACGGTCCATTTCAGGCAACTCTCCCCTAATTATTGTCATTCGGATATCCAGATGAAAATTATATTACTCTTTTAAAGGTATACTTGATATTTTAATGTGGAGTTTTGTAAACCACACAAAACTACGAATAAAACTAAAATAAGCTTACCAGTTGTTGGAGGCATCGATGTGCCGCTACTTGCGGTTGACATGGATGATCCGCCGCTACTTGCGGTTGACATGGATGATCCAAAGCTGCTTGCGGTTGACATTGAAGATCCGCCGCTGGTGGTGGTAGACATGCTGCTAATGATCGATGCAGTACCTGACGGACTTGACTCAATGCTAACTGGACTGGTGCTTGAAGCTTCTGCAACTAGTATTAATTAATACAGTACTCCATGATGCGCTGTAGATGGCACAATGATTATAAATCGTACATGTTTAGATCGTAGTATTTATATCGCAAATGGAAACGACAATTATATTGTTTAAAAATTGTAATAATTCCACTTCAATCAATTGGCAAAACCGTCTCTCATTTAGTCATTTATCAGAAAAACGTTCAAAGTGTCAAACAGTACACTTCAAATCTAATGGCCCAAAATTGTGTCATTTTATTTTCCTGCACTAGGAGAGCGTTCCATGAACACTCTCCTTCTGCAAGAAAATATTTCCGAGCAGGCCATTTTGTTTTTTTAGAGATTTCTAGGGCTGGTAGGCTACTGATTAAAATAATTTTATTCGATTAATCTCCTAAATTTAATCAAGATTAATCGATTAAATTCCATTAATTTGATCCATGTTAGGCCTACATAAAGTGTGAAAACTGTTTAGACTGCAAAAATGCCTCAATCATTCAACATTCAAAAGTTCAAATTGTCAAACTGAGAAATGTAGTCAGTAGTAACTACCTTCTATCTACAAAAATCTTCAATAATTTTGCAATCTTCGACTTTTTCATCATCCTTTGCCTTAAAAACAAAATGATCGCTTAATTTTCCACTCAAGTGTTTCACATTAGGCTCTAAATACTGTTTGACATATTGTTTATTCCGAAAATAGGTCGTTGACGTCATAAAATAAGTTTAAAAAACTAATCGAAAATTAATCGAACAAGCCTAAATTAATTGATTGACATTTTTAGCGATTATTTCATTTTCATTCATTTAATAGCCAAATTATTAATCTTAAAATTTATTATTTACCAACTTGATTGTCTTCTTGCTATACGACGTCACAGTGACGTGCAACTACGCTGGTACCCCGTTTCTCTGTTTAAATAATGATAATGAATAGCTGGCAATATCATGCTTGTTTGATAAAAATTATTTGAGATGTGACTTAAGAAAATCGTCTTTTGTTACTTTTTGTTGCGTTACATGTTTTTGGATCATCAAAAAACAGTGGGTGGACTCACTAAAAGTGATATAACTTTTGTTCCGTTTGAACGTTTTTTGTGAAATTTGGCCGTTTTACGTGAATAAGAATATTATTACTTTTAAGTCTGTAAGCTACAACGTGATTTAAAAATTCCGTCTCTCATTTTTTGAAGCGTTCAAGTGCCAAAAAGTAGCCTACACCTCAAATGTGATGGTGAAAAATTGTCTCATTTATTTTCTGCACTAGTAGAGCGTTCGAATTCATAAACGATGTCGGTGGAAGGACCACACTGTAAAGGAAGTGACTGGCTATAGGCTACTTCTTACTATGACGTAGTAAATACCACGTCTTAGCCTTTAACGCTTTTCGGGTTAAGAAGTTCCTGCTTTTCTGTTTTCTTTCTCATCCTATTTCGTGTTGTCGTCTTCTCTTTCTGTAGGTCCTAAACTTGCGGTAGCCTAATTAGAGGAAGTCAAACGTTCAAATTCTCTGTAGTGCCAAATTAATGGTATTAAAATTGCATATTTTTAACATATTATAGCATGAACGATATGAAAACCTGTGTTTAGAATGCAGATCTTGTCGAAGGTAAAAAATGGTGTATTGAAATGTCTGCTAATGCCTCCTTCATCGTTGGTAAAAGGCCCGCCTCCCACTGGGAACAGGAAACTGTAGCAATCGGCGTTGGTGAAACTGTAGTCGTTCGTCAGATCTGGGGATTGTCGGTAACGAGAGAATTTCATTGTGAGATAACCGTCCTGGTATGTGATGCTAGAGTTGATCAAATTCTGATCTGAATCAATCGTCGGCGGCGACCAGCGTTCTTCAATCCAACTGAAACAACGCATTGTGAATGATTATTAACTATAATACGAAACAAATAGATAACCGTAGCCTACTTCTAGCTTCTCTTATTGATCGGACTTGGACCTGATTTAAAAGTCCATGATTTTTTTACTGCGATTTCACTCGAAGCCACTATCTTGGGAATTTAGTAACGGCGCTTCAGAAGCCATTAGGTTATAAAGAATTAGATTGGTTTGGATTAAACCAATTAAATCGTTCCAAATTGACTGAATATCTCTTTCCCCAAGAGCGTGTCTGTAAATTTAAAATTAGTAAGGTTTCAGATCTAAACTGTTCCATAGAAGACGCTTCCAGAACAAGTTTGTAGGCGTATTTACCCTGAGATTTATGTAGCGCCTTCTTGGCCCGTCTAATCTATACAAAGTATTAAATAGTGTTTGGGTCCATCCGAAACTGAGTGGAAAGAATTTTTGTCGTACTGTCGGATAATAGTCCAAAACTTCCTGACAGCAGAACTAGGCCTATTTTTATTAGGCAAAACAAACGTTAACAGTGCAACCAAGGAATGGAGCGTAGGCCTACACCACGTCGTAAAATGCTACAGTTTCGTACCCGACAAGTAAACTCTTCAGGCATATAACATTGCATACACTTCAGCACAATACGACAACGCCGACCATTAGCATTCGTTTACCCATCCTATGAATTGTTAGTTATGACAACATTACTCTTATTAATATTTATTTTAAAAGCCATTGCAATTTTGACCTATTGAATCATTCATTAGGCCTAGGGGAAAGGCTTCAAATATGGACCCCCTAAGAAACGTTTACTAGTTCATAGTACAGAAGCAATTGAGCGTGTCGTTTGTTTATTCCATGCATTACTTGGCATGAGTTGTGGCCAAATATGAAGGAATGATTCCTTATTCTGTGCAAATAAATTTTTAACGAATTTTTTTCAAAATACGGAAAGTGGCTCATATTACACGACCATGTGTGTAATATGGACCACCATTTTAAAGATGGAATTGCAATGTTTCCGTGCCGCAGACTAATATAATAACAGTTAACAGCGATTTCCCTTAGATTAAACTGACTAGGAATATGATAACCATTAAGAAACAATTAGGCCTATGCCTAATGTAAACAACACTAAGAACCGGTTACAGTGAAAAATTAGCCATAGCGGCCTATTTCTACTGTCTCATTCCATTAAAATATGGCCCATATAACACATTCGATCATATATAGGACCATATTACACAAATGGTGTGCCTCGGGGAAATCGGTTATAGCGTGATCGACGAATGTATTATAGATCAACATTCAACAAAGTTGTGTTTTTGTATAATAAAGAAATTGTCTACTTTCTGAAACAACAGGGCATACCATAGCTGAAATCCTAAACTACACAACAGCTGTTGATTAAGTTCAACCAGTCTTATTAGCAATATGTATCAAAACATAAACATTGATGCTTTTCGGGCAGACGTTATTCGCAAAGGCATACATTCAGAACAGGAAGTTTAAAATTTAATTTAGCAGACGGATGGTTTCCCACTGTAAGAGCTCTCCGCAGACCACTACGGGAGACTACGTACACCCTCCATCCTAGGCCTCACCAATTCTCACTCCCACCTAAGGACACCAAAAACTTTATTCCTAGGCTGCTTTACAAGGACATCTATTAAACCTAAGACCCTTTAACATAAAATAATAGCCAATAATATCCTGGACAAACTTTAAACGAATAGCCAACGCCTACACATTAGCAGCAGTTTTTGTTTTTCTTGTAATCGCATTGCGTTCTGACAATGTGTTATGAATAAACGAAGATTCTATTCTATTCTATGATAGGTGGGAAATACAGTCGAGGCCCATATTACGCAGTGGCCCATATTACAAGCCTTTCCCCTACTTCCAATAGCTTCAAAGATAAATATTAACAAGAGTACTGGTATCATCATTCAGATTATATATTGGTGGGTAAGCTGCTGCTGAATTGTTGGTGTTGTCGTGTTGTGCCGTAGTGTATGAAATGTTATGTGATTGAGCGCTCGTGAATAAGCTGGTGCCCTGCACTTGGCTTTCGAGTGGCCCTTTAGAAGTTTGGAGATTACGATTACGATGGTTTGTATTCGCGTAATTGATAGTAACTAATGGATTTAAGACAGATCGGAGCAGATAAAGACGACAAACTTGAGAAGACTGGCAAAAGATTCAGAATGCATTAAAACAGTGCACTTACGCATCTGTGACGAATCCTCGGCCTTGGCTGGTGATGTAACCATAAATAACATCAGCAAGAGTCTGAAATAGTTTACATTCATCAATCATGATCATAATGCAAAATTAGCATTAACCTACAAATATGCTCATATGACAAAATTATAAATAATTTAACTTATGAATTAAATATACAGCAGCTTAGGATTTATTTCAAATATATGCATATGTGAATCAAAAGCCGTATGATGCACATGTTAAAATGATTCTGTAGTGAATTTACAAATGTTAAAGGGTGTAAAAGCTTTGGGCTGAAGATAGGCTACTCTCCAAAAGTTTTTCGTGTCTGTTTATCCCATTAATATGTTATCACATTGCGGGGCTGAAGCCCCGACTGCCGAAGACTTTATATAATGATTTCAGGAGTTTCTGTATGAAGAGTATTGGAGCATAATAATTAGCGTGCAAACGATTCGGAATAGCCCTGAAATAAAAACCAACACCACAGGCTTGGACTTTTCGAACAGGATCGAGGTCTTCACATTTGACTTATGAATTGAACATTCCTAAGACTCCGTGCAAATCCTGCTCGGTAACGAACCTGAGAGTTCTGCAAGTTAAAGCATTTCGGATAACAGAGATGCAGGGAGTTCATACTGAGGTCAAGCATATTGACAACAGGGAAACGACGGTTTTCCCCCATCGTCCACTAACATTTTTGGTCTAATAGCTAAACAATTTCATACTGAAGAGTGTGGCAACGAGAGTAATTCTTGGTCCGAAAAATTATCTGCTGAGGGGATTTAGAATAGATGTTTGAAGTAGCTGGTCCAGCTGAATGGAACTCTCTACCAGAACTAATCCGAAGATCATCCTCAATTAATATTTTAAAATCTAAACTTAAAACTTTATCTCTTCTCTAAGTACTATGATCAGTAAGTACATTGTAATGCGTCCTTTGAGTAAGTCTTTGTTTTATTAAGGCGCGTCATAAATACAAGTTGTATTGTATTGTTGTATTGTCAAACAGTTTTTATTATCACAAGTTGGGCTTGATTGCGACCGATGCATAACCGATCCCAGGTGAATACAACAACCATGGCCTGAATTAATATTTACCATGGCTCCTTTGGGAGCGAAGCCAATTGCTGTCCATGTGTTGACTGGTTGCTTGGCAACGATGATAAACGTGATGACGTCTAGGATTTGGTCAAGACTCCAGGATGCCGTGTAGAGGCAAGAGGAGTTTGAGCTGCAGAGCGGCGGATACATCCATTCTCCAGAACCTTCCATAGTTCCTGTGTGGAGCAAAGAGTGATGTGCGAATTCAATTCTTCATAGCAAATATTCTGTGTATAGATATAGACACTGTTAGCTTACGAGAGTTTCACAAAAGCAATTTTGAATGCCAGGAAACTTGTATGCATACATATTATAAACATATATATATATATATATTCGTTTAATGAGAAAACAATCTGACAAAAACGCAGAAATGTTTACATAAGAGATTGAGTAGAAAATAAAACACAGAAGTAATAATAAGGTATAGTAATAATAATGTAATTAATAAAGTAGCGGCAGCCATAAACAGGCGCCCAGTCCTCATGTAGGACTAGCAAGCAACCTGGAAGGCGCCATCCGTCTGGTTGATGATGGTAAGTGTTCGAGGTAATGGTGTGTTCATGGGTCACCGGTTTATGCTGCAAAGGTGTCGTATTCGAGGTATAACGGTAGACTCCTGTCATGATACGCATATCTCAGCTACATGTACCTTTGGACGTCCTTTCCGCTCTTTAGACCGTCATGACCTTCATGATTGCTGTGGAATGACCTTCCTGCTATAACTCGTGCTGTGATGTTATCTGGGGGCACGACTATTTCTGCTCGTTCTCTTAAGACTTTTCTCTTTTCGAGGGGCACTTCGCACTGGAAGCGCCTCTGATTAGGTTGTACTGTAAGAGGCGCTTTATAAGTCCGCAGTGGCGTAACTAGGGGTTCGTGCGCCCGGGGGCAAGAATTTCCTGAAAAATTTTGTCCTTCTTCTTCTTTAAGTTCTCTGCCCTTCGGCAGGTTCCAACTTCCAATGACGCCACTCTTCTCTGTGCTGTGCTTTTTCCTTTAGTTCGCTGTATCCGTCGGTCATCCATCCCAGCATCATCTGCCTCGGTCTTCCTCTCCCTCTTTTCCCTTCCATTCTCCCTTCTATGATTTCTTTCAGGAGGGAGTCTCCTCTTAATACGTGCCCCACCCAGTTCTTCTGTCTTTCTCTTATTGTTGTTATTAGCGATCGCTTTTCATCAACCATTTGTAGGACCTCCTCATTCGATATATGCTCCGTCCAGCTCACCTTCTCCATCCTTCTCCAAATCCACATTTCAAAAGCCTCTAATTTCTTCATATCCTCTTTCCTGATGGTCCAGGTCTCTGACCCATACAGCGCCACACTCCATACCAGTGTTTTGACCAGTCTTTTCTTTAGGCTTTTGTTTAATCCTCCTCTCAACAATTCTCCTCTTTTCATAAATGCATCTTTTCCCAGGGCTATTCTTCGTTTCACATCGTTGTGGCTCCTTGCATCTGTTGTTATCATGCTTCCCAAGTAACAAAAGCTCTTAACCTGTTCCACCTCCTCACCGTTGATTTTTATTTTCTCTGTTACATCTCCCTCCTCTCGGCTTATCTTCATACTCTTTGTCTTTCCAATGTTTATTTTCATGTTGTATGTCTTTGAGGTCAGATTTAGTTTGTCCATCATCTTCTGTAGACCTGCCTGTGTCGTCGCCAACATTGCTTGATCGTCAGCAAATCTTAAGGCTTTTATAAGTCTTCCTCCTACTTTTACTCCTTCGTCTGTCTCCTCCATTGCCTCCTGTATTAGTTCCTCTATGTATATGTTAAAGAGGAGTGGTGATAGAGGACATCCTTGTCTTACTCCCCTTCCAATTTCTCCTTCCTCTGAACATTCTCCGTCTATTCTGATCTTTACTTTCTGGTTCATGTAGAGGTTTCCTATAAGCCTTCTGTCTTTCCAGTCGATTCCTCTTCGTCTCAATGCAGTCATCAGTTTTCTCCAATCTACCCTGTCAAACGCTTTTTCATAGTCCACAAAACAGATGTAAACCTCTTGTCCATACTCTAAACTTCTTTCTGCCAGAACCCTCAATGATCCGATAGCGTCTCTTGTACCCCGACCCTTTCTGAACCCAAATTGATCTTCTCCTAATCCTTTGTCAGCATCTACCTTTGCCTGTATTCTTTTTGTTATTATTTTCAGCATAATCTTGGCTGCGTGTGACAGCAAGCTAATTGTTCTGTAATCCTTACAAGCTGTTGCGTTGTTCTTCTTTTTTATGGGTATCATGATGGTTTTTAAAAAGTCCTCGGGCCACTTCCCAGTGTTATATATGTCTTGGCATAATCTTATTAATTCTCCTGTTGCTTTTTCGCCTAGATTTTTTAGGATTTCGGCTGGGATGTTATCTGCCCCTTCTGCTTTATTGTTTTTCATGTCACTGATTGCTGCCAGTACCTCATCTTTTAACACCTCCGGCCCTATATCTTCTCCTGTCCCCATGTATGGTCCGTCATTCAGGTTCTTCGGTTTTTCCTGACTCTGATATAGTTCTTCTACATATTCTTTCCATCGGTTTCGAATCTCTTCTGGATCCTGCAGCATCTTGCCTTCCTTATCCTCCACTGCTATTCCTCCTTCCCTTGTTGGCTTCTTTGTCATCTTCCTCACTTTTTCATATACTTGATCGTATCTTCCCTTCGCCTGCAGTTCTTCCAGTTCTTCACATTTCTCCTCCCACCATTTTTCTCTTGCTTTCTTTGTTGTTCTTCTCAATTTGTTGTTTAATCGTCTATATTCTTTCTTGGCTTCTTCTGTATTCTGGTGTTTCCACTTCCTTCTTTCTTCCATTTCTTTTATCATGTCCTCCGTTATCCATGGTTTCCGTGGCGTCTGCCCTTGCTGTTGTCCCACCGTCCTCATCGCTTCCCGTGTGATAGTCTCCTTTAGTCCTCTCCACCTTTCCTCAGTTGTGGCCGTTTCCATCTCCTTGATGTTCTCTTCTATGTTTTCTGCCAGTTCCTTACTCTTTGTCTTTAATTTCTGCTTATTCCATTTGTTTACCTTCTTCTTATTCTTCCTGATGAACTTTAATTGCAGGTGAACGGTCATTGCTACCAAGTTATGATCTGTATCTGCATCCGCTCCGGGAAGTGTTTTCGCGTTTTTCACACTATTTCTGTATCGTTGTTTTGTCAAGGTGTAATCCATCTGATAGCGTGCACTGTCTCCAGGTGCCTTCCACGTATATCTCCGTCGTTTTTCTTGCTTGTACCAAGTGTTTGTCACCAACATATTTTGCCTCTTGCAGAACTCTACGAGCTTTTGTCCTCTTTCGTTTCTTTTGCCTAATCCATATTTTCCAATATAGCCTTCCTCCTCCCCTTCACCCACCGATGCGTTCCAGTCTCCCATAATGATTGTGTAGTCTTTTCCTTTTGTGTCTTCTAATCTTTTGTCTATACCTTCGTATATTTTATCTACTTCCTCCTCCTCGTGTGTTGATGTTGGCATATAAACCTGTATGATTACGATGTCGACTGGATGTGCCTGTATTCTCACTGATAACATTCTATCTCCACATCTTTCTATTTCAGTAACACATTTGGCAACTCTGTCTTCCAATAAGATCGCTACTCCACTCTGTCCTTTGTTATCTTCGGTGTATATCACTCTTACTCCTTCACTCGTAAAGTCTCCTCCTTCCTTCCATCTAACCTCAGCTAGCCCCAGTATATCCAGTCTAGCCTTTCTCATTTCTCTAATCACGTTTGCTAACTTTCCCGGTCTCCTCATCGATCTCACATTCCATGTTCCAACTCTTATTCTCTCTTTACAAGGTTTTCTCTGGATGACGACCTGAGAGGCCTTGCAGGCCGAGCTGGCCCTCTTTCCTCCCCTGCCGAACGCGACTCCTCTCAACAGCGGTTGTGGGGAATCGTTCACGTTGTTAACGTAATTTCTTTCTATCGTCATTGTCAGTGTTTCTTGGGAAATTAGAGAGGTGGTTTCCCGTTGCCTTCCTCTCGGTGTTTTTAACGAGACACCATCTCCGTCTTAGTTCCGTCAAAATTTCTGATGACCTTTTTTCAGATCTCACTTTGCGCCCCCTGTGCCCCAAGTGCAAAACTCATGTACAAAAGTTACTTTTTCACTATTCGTGCCTGATTTCTTACACAAAAACAAATTTTCAACCCTAATTTTGCGCCCCTCTCTCTGCGCCGGGGGGCCACCGCCCTCTGCCCCCTCGTTACGCCACTGTAAGTCCGTACATAGAATAGAATACGCACATAAATATTTACATACGTGGACATAATTATATACGTACATTTAGGCTATACATGCAGCACGCATGATCATACATCCACACCAATGGACATGTACATATTTTTCCCGCACATCTACTAAGCAGAATTGCGCCTTTTCGGTAGTTGGTACCTCGCACCCTTTGGTGCTACGCTTGCTCCCCAGGGTTCAATCTGACTCTTTGTATGCTCAATTCAAAACTGTACTTTCAGCCGTCCTGGGGTCGAAGCGCTCCTGACTAGTAAACCAAAACAGCGCTATATAATATGTATTCGTAATGAATGAAGGAATGAATTAATATTACATACCTACATATTCATACATAGGCAAACATACAATCAACATAGCTCAGCGATGTTGGTACTCGCTGCGGTAATAATAATTAGGCTACATATTAATTTACATATTTATATCACCTTCATTGATTCAATTCTATTTTGTGTGTTTGCACAGAGGTCACTGTTAATGTAAACCGAACAAGGTTTAATACATTTGAACCTTGTTGGGCAAAATACTAAGAATCCTGAACAACAATTCAGACATTCGGATTGCTTCAGTACGAGTACCTATAGTGTCTAGATGGATTAAAAACTTATCTAAAAATATCAGCATTCAATTGGAAGCAAAGCATATGCTACATTAACTTATGCGGAGTACTACTTTCTGTAGACATATATATCTGATTTTGTACCAGTTGTTCCTGAAACTGTTGGTGTTTCTGTCATGGTTCCTCCATCAGAGCTAAATGATGTCCCGACAGTGGTTGTCTCAGTCTTATACACTGAAAATATTAGCAGAGACAATTCTCTCTAATGTAATTGTTAACAAAGCGATTTTCATTATTCTAATAGAAATAAATTTTCTATATTTATATTGTACATAATCCTAATAGAAATAAATATTCTTCTTCCCAATGTAATCAAATTTCTTCATTCTTAGGACGAAGTAACAATCAAAATACAGTTTTGAAATCTGTCGTATGTAGGCGACCCTGTGGGTAAAGATTTGTTGTCAGGCTAGATCTCGCATTTGGATGACCATCATAGTTTGTTTAAAGGAATGGCTATTCTTTCGATGTGGGGAGTTGGGTTTTTGAAAAGGCCTCAATTTTGCGAAGCTTTAACTTTATAGAATAGTTGTTTTGCCTAAAATAGAATACTTTATCTCCATTTCTTGTGACGCGTGTGTCTGAAATTTGATCGTTGTGTAGAGTTCAGATAAAAAGCTTCAATTTGGTGACGGTCTACGCATTATAATTATAACAGCTGAAACATTTCCTGAGAAGTATGTTTCAAACAGCATGACTGCCTTCTGAATATTTGAAAGCAGCGTTTTCTCAAAAAGGCCTCATTCACTCATGTGTAGGCCTATGTTACCTCATTCCCTATACTTTTAGACCAATGTTACCTCACTTCCTGTACTTGTGACAGACCTACTCACCATAATTATTTTGTTTGTGAGTCTAGAGAACAGCTCGCGGTAACTCTACCTGCAGTTGACATTCCTGATGCGGTGTTAGTATTCGTTTCCATTGTTGCCGTAACTCCCATATACGTTCCTTTTGTGCTGTTAGGTGCAGAAACTGTAGTTATGTCTGTCATTCCTCCTAACAAGGTGAGGTAATATTACACTGTGATTCATGATAACAAATTGCAGTAACATTTAACCTGTACAAGATACACAGCTGTAAGCATGGTGGTCTAACAACGTGTTGCGCGCTTGACTTTCAACCCGTTGTTGGACATTAAAATCTCAGCCATGTACTTAACATTTCTGTTCCTTTAGCGGTCCTGTTGATTTCAGCCATACTATTAGGTCTATGAATGAATACGTCGAATACATAAATGATGTCGGTGAAAAGCTCATGCAGTTAAACAGGACACGATATAAGGTCGAAGATGATAGGACGTCATAACCATGCATCTTTTTGGGGTGTGGTAAATGATTGCTCTTCTCCTCCTCCTTCTCCTTCTCCTTCTTGTTCTTCTTGTTCTTCTTCTTGTTCTTCTTGTTCTACTTTTTGTTCTTCTTGTTCTTCTTTTTGTTCCTCTTGTTCTTCTTCTTGTTCTTCTTGTTCCTCTTGTTCTTGTTCTTGTTCTTCTCCATCATCATCTTCATCGTCATCGTCATCGTCATCGTCATCGTCATCGTCGTCGTCGTCGTCGTCGTCGTCGTCGTCGTCGTCATCATCATCATCATCATCATCATCATCATCATCATCGTCATCATCATCATCATCTTCTTCATTCTTCTTCTTCTTCTTCTTCTTCTTCTTCTTCTTCTTCGTCTTCTTCTTCTTCTCGTCATTTATTTCTTCTTCTACATGCTAAACGAAATTAATAGCATCGATCGTTCAAATTCCATATCGTGCCATTTTGATAGCTTTAAACTTTGGAATATACATGACGTGTTAAAACACGGACGATATAAAGTACCTGTGCTTTTTATGCAGATCTTATCGGCGGAGACGGATGGTGTACTGGTGTGTTTGCCGATATTCCCCTGATCGCTTTGAAAAGGACCGCCTCCCACTGGGAACAGGAAGTAGTAGCAATCAGTGTTGGTGAAATTGTAGTCGTTCTGCCAATCTGCGGACTGTCGGTAACGAGAGAAACTCAGTGTGAGGTAACCGTCCTGGTATGTGACGCTAGAGTTCATTAAATTCTGATTTGAATCAGGCATAGGCGTGAAGTAGCGATTGCCAATCCAACTGAAACAACACGTTCGCAATGTGAATGACATTAGTGGAGCATGTCAATGCAATCGTATGAATCGACTGCATACCTCTTACCCATAGAGCGTGCGTGTGAACTAAAAGTGTGAAAGAATGGAGAGCCATGCTAATCCATGTATTGAGTGCTTGACGCTCTCATTATGCAGACTCGTTAAATCTTTTCGAAGCACTTTAACAGTGTGTGTGTATGTGTGTGTGTGCGCGCGCGTGTGTGTGTGTGTGTGTGTGTGTGTCCTTACGAAGTCACACCAGACTTAGATCGTGAATAACAGATGAAGCTGGTTTCCAAAGAATTCATGTCGCGTTGTCTGATAATACCCCAAACTATACCTGTAGGCAAGACCTGGTTTCAACGAAGCACGATACCGTATTTATAACCGAAGATAGAGCCTACCACGACGTGGAATGCTGCAGTTTTCTCCTAATAAACTGAACTATCCAATCACAAAACATTACATACCCCGGTAACATCTAAGCACAGTGCGATGATATTCATTTATTAACACCTACAGATATGGTAAAGGAGTGGACGGGCCGCATGCCCTAATGTTTTGAGTACGTTAGCACGTCAAAACTACGGAATATTTTCAGGGTTAGTAAGTGACTGCTCTTTTACTTCTTCTTCTTCTCGTGATCTTTTCCTTCCATACATTCACCGTAATTACTGGTATTCAAACGTTGATATACCATACTGTGCCCTATTAACAGCCTTGAAATTTCATATAAGACTTATTTGACATGCATGTAAAGATTATACTATGAACGATTCAAAACCTGTGGTTTATTATACGAATTGCAATGAAATAAGACGACAGACGTCAGAAGGAAGAAAGATTGGACAATCGATCAATCGGTCATGAGTTACTAACCCATCAAAGACAACTCCTTGGCCTCTGCTGTTGATGTATGCATAAACAACATCGACATATTCCTAAAATAATTCACATAGAACAATTGTTTATAAGGCAACCTATAAGACTGACCTACAGGTACAAATAGCCTACGCAGTGGCGGATTTAGCCATAGGCACGGGGGGCGAACCGCCCCCCGTGCCCCTCCTGGTTGTATTCCGGCGCCCCCTCAAGACCAAACCCGTAATGGTGGACAAAGGGGCGACAAAATTAAATTTTTACAGACATTTTATCATCTGCGCCCTTACTTTTAATGATGGCCTAAACACGACAAATGTCACTCGATGCACTGTGTCGTTGTTATGGTCGGGCAAGCCGCCATCTCAGATCTAACACCTCGGTTTAACCGCCACCCGCTTGCCTATGAATCATCCCCAGGCAGCGCCTACCGCTACCATCTGGCTCGTCCGAACACAGACGACAAGGGAACCGACCTTCACATGTATGACCCCAGGGCCGCATACCATCTCAGTCATATAGAGCTGGGTGGGCATCGTACGGCAGGCAGGGCCGCAGGCGGGGAGGGTCGTGTGTGAGGGGGGGCAGAGTCTAACGAAGGATACGAAGGAGCAATGCGAGGAAGAAGGGGAGGATCAAGGAGGAGAGGAGCGGAGGAAGGTCACGAAAAGGGAGAACGCAAGAGGGACGATAACGCAGAAGAAACTCCGAACTACATCTTTACATATCTCTCTACTATAATACTAGTATCTATATGCAACGTATTAAAACCTATGGAGTTCAGGACTGCTATTTTTGAGGAGCACTCAGCAATTTCAGAGGAGCAGGTCTTTGAATCTAGCAGGCCACGGCAGTTTGATCAGCCAGAATGAAGTAGCTGCTTCATTAATTTTGCTGAAGTTCGCAAAGACTTTTCAGCTATCAAGGATAGAACAGTTCGGAGTCTGGTAAGACCCACATATTCATATAATCAATTAATGCTCAAAACATAGGCTTAACTTTTCAATAACTCTGTGTTTCGTTAAAATTCGAAATTTCTATTGGCGGCTCTGCCGCTCTTGCCATTACTTGCCTCGGGCGCCAAAGTACCTAGCTACGCCACTGATCAAATCACTTGCATTGGAACAGTCACAGACTCACAGACACGTGATAACAACTTCCGAATTCAGTGCTACCCAACCTGGCTGTGGCGGCACTCAATGGTGCCGTGAACCTGCTCAAGGGCTGCCGTGGCTGGGTGGCAGAATGGTAGAACCATAACATTTGTGCAGCCTTATATTGCAGCCTTATATGTAAAAAAAGTTCTTAAATTATCACTACTAACATAGGCCTAATAATCATTTTTTTTAAAGTTAAAGTAGTGTAGATATAGTCGCTTTGTCGCAACCCTTCAGTTGAGTACAAGGAAAGTTGCTTGTCAGTAAAATAAAGAACTATCTCGATGACAAATAGATGAATAGGTCAGAGGTGCAACTAATCTGCCATTTCATTAGTAGCCTAAGGGTGCCGTGATCTGAAAGAGGCTGCGAACCAATACCCTAATTAATCTATTAGTATTTTAATATTTTAATGTATTAAATACATGCATATCTCACTCTTTCTGTTACGTCGGCAACTGCAGAAAGAACTTGTAGCAGATTGAAAATAATCAAAAGCTACTTGCGATCCACCAAGACGATTAAATGAACATCTGTCTAGACAAGCATTAGGCCAAATATCAATCGAAAGAGAACTGACTGGAGCTATTGACTCTAAGCAACTATTTATCGCTTTACACTGATGAAGCCTCGTAGAAAACAATTCATATAAATGCTTGACGAATTGCGACATTATGTCCTGGAAAATGTTGCCATTTTGAAAGTTTTATTTAGAATAGTATAACTATACTAATGGTCTACTACATTACTAAACATAATGGCATTATTTCAAACATAGGCTACTATTGTTTAAAGTCAATTACAATATTTACGCTAGAACATGGCGCCCCTCAGAAAGATCCATTGCCCCCCGCGCAAGCAACCCTGGATCCGCCACTGAGCATATACGCTTATAGCCTACTATCGTCCACTTCTTCATTCTGACGCTCCTGGACTATTGCAACTCTGTTCTCGAAGGCCTGATGAAATTCCGGATGCAACACCTTCAATCCATCCTCAGCTGCGCTGCCAGAATAAATTGTTGCTAACCTGCCAAAATTCTCGTATGTTTCGAGCTATTTGCGAGACGCGCTGCACTGGTTTCCGATCAAGGACATTAGAGCACCCTTCTGGAACAGTTTGGACCCTACCATTAAACCTACGAACTACTCGTAACAGAACGCTCAAGAAACTTTTACAAGCCATCTTAAGACACACCCTTTTTAGATCTGTCTGATTGCAATGTTCAGCGCTCTTGTTTTAAAGAAGTTCTATATCAGAAGTTTTTAAGAATAAATTGTGAACAAATGATCTTAGATAGCCAGAAGATTAAGAACATTAAAGCCAAAATCGGAATCTTGGAAGTTTCAATCACGAATAGGATCTTGAATTTTGAATTTGACTTTGAGGTTGAGCATTCCTAAGACTCCGAAGAAATACAGCCCTGTAGAGATATACTGCCTGAAGGTTATACAAGTTAGTAGGAATAAAGGACCGCACAATGATTGAATCACCTCTCAGGCTCTCACAAGGTTACACTGAACTCAACCAAATTAACAACTTGCAAACAATGGTTTTCTTCTATTATCCACTTACAGCTTGGTCTTATAGCTAAGCATTAGGATATTCGCACAAGAGTGTGGCAACTTGGCTAATTCTTGGCCTGAAATTCGCCTGCGCAAGAAACTTAAAATCAACCCAAACTCGGCTTTCTTATCACGAGTTCAGCTTGCTTGTTACCGATGAATAGCCGATCTCAGGTAAATTCAACCGTGACGTGCACTTATATTTACCATGGATGGTCGAGGAGCGAAGCCAATTGCCGTCCATGTGTTGACTGGTTGCTTGGCAACGATGATAAACGTGATGACGTCTAGGATTTGGTCAAGACTCCAGGATGCCTTGTAGAGGCAAGAGGAGTTTGAGCTGCAGAGCGGCGGATACATCCATTCTCCAGAACCTTCCATAGTTCCTGTGGAGCAAAGAGTGACATCGAATTCAATTGCTTACATATTCTGTACGGTTTGTTTTCTATTTAGATGTTTTGAACTCCTGATTGTTACACAAAGGCCGATATATTAAGTTTCTTCATACACACATGCATAATTTATATCGCGTAGGGACCCTGCAGCAAGTCCTTCATTCGCAATTGCTCATGCGCTTCGGCGTGAAACTCCGATTCAGTGTCCGCTCTGTAGTCGGGAGCGCCTCTGAGTAGAAATCTTGAAGGGGCGCTATCACAAGTGCTCATACATACATACATACATACATACATACATACATACATACATACATACATACATACATACATACATACATACATACATACATACATACATACATACATACATACATACATACATACATACATACATACATACATACATATGCATCCACGCATGCATACTTGCATCCATAAACATAATCTACATACATGCATACATTCATGGACATATCTTTATGCACAGGGGCGTAGCCAAAAAAATTGGAAGGAGTTTAAAGTATTTGGGGAGGGGTCCATTGGAAATGGTCGTATTTTCACAAATTTTTAGTTTTTTATAAAAGTAATGCTTTTATTTGGGGGGGGGGTTGAAACCTGTAAACCACCCTAAATACGCCTATGTCTATGCACGCATGCGGGCATGCAAACATACATATTTATCCAAATTCATGTTTGCATACATACATATAATATTCCCCGCCACAGTTAGACAATACGTGTATACTTGAGGGCAAACTGTGTCACGAGGAAAACAGATTTGTTTGTGATTCCAGAGAACAATAATTTGCAACCCTCTACCTGTAGTTGACGTTCCTGGTGCGGTGTTAGTTTTCGTTTCCATTGTTGCTGTAACTCCCATTTCCGTTCCTTTTGTGCTGTTAGGTGCAGTAACTGTAGTTATGTCTGTCATTCCTCCTAACAAGGTGAGGCAATATTAAACGTTATATATGTATAGTAGTAGTAGTAGTAGTAGTAGTAGTAGTAGTAGTAGTAGTAGTAGTAGTAGTAGTAGTAGTAGTAGTAGTAGTAGTAGTAGCAGTAGCAGTAGCAGTAGCAGTAGCAGTAGCAGTAGCAGTAGCAGTAGCAGTAGCAGTGCAGTAGCAGTAGCAGTAGTAGTAGTAGTAGTAGTACCGAGTAACATAATAGGCCTAATAATATTTTATTAATTCAAACTGACAAGTATGCAGTAAGATTACATGACACACTAGTTAGTAACAGATTATAGCAAGTTTAACAGGAGTCGAATTTAACTGCAAGGCAGCTGAAGGCGCCCATCTGTCCTACTGCTCAGTTTGCAGTTGCTCCAAGGGAGTTGAAGGCTGAGTAAACCTTATGGGGCTAGCGGGTTTCGAACCCGCGTCCTTCTGACCTTCGTGTTACCACTTAACCATCTCCCCGCCACGTATAAATACCGTAGTGGCAAACATGATAGCCTAGCGGGTTACGGTACTTGACTATCAACCCGTCTTGGAAGTTGAAATCTTAGACGTGAAGATTTCTGTTCCATTGTTCTTCTTCAATGCGAACTCAACTGTACATGTAGGCCTACGTCTGTGTTGAATGCTCCGACTACACTTTCGATGTCGATGAAATGGTGACTCGGCAGAGGAGAGGACTGACCTCCGCCCTCTTATTCTTGAAGTCGTTAGCAAGTACATGACCACTCTTTGGACTTGATTATGGATTGTTCTTCCTTTTCTTGTTGTTGATGTTCTTGTTCTTGTTCTTCTTGTTCTTCTTCTTCTGATTCTTCTTCTTGTTCTTCTTGCTTCTTCTTGCTTCTTCCTCTGTTCTTCTTCTTGTTCTTCTTCTTGTTCTTCTTCTTGTTTTCTTCTTCTTCTTCTTGTTCT
>JACEVL010000333.1:10000-117500 GCA_020284085.1 Aporrectodea caliginosa | reverse complement strand
CAGCCGACGCCTTCTTGGAGGCCTTTACGACCAAGGTCCAATCCGTCCGTGAGGCCACGGCCGGCTGCCCGCCGCCGACCTTCCCGCCTACGAACTGTGGCTTATCCATCTTAAGCCCGGTTACTAGTGAGGAGTTGCGGCGGACAATCCTAGCGTCAGCGCCGAAAACCTGCAACCTCGATCCTGTTCCAACGTTCATCCTCCAGGAGCTCGTCGACACTCTTCTGCCGTTCCTCACAGTACTTTGCAACCGCTCCCTCTGTGACGGTGACCTACCCGTTTCACAGAAAAGATCAATTCTTGTTCCTGTGATTAAGGCTGAGGGACTTGACATGACTGAGCCAACTAACTTTAGGCCCATAGCTAATGTTTCGTTCCTGTCCAAGACTATTGAAAAGATTGTTGCTGCCCAACTTACTCACTATCTGGACAGAAATGGCCTTCTGCCAACCTACCAGTCGGGATTCCGCAAGGGCCATTCCACGGAAACCCTGCTAGTCCGCCTCCTTTCTGACATTTATGGGGCTATCGATAAATCTCAGGTCACCCTTTTGGCCCTGTTCGATGTGAGCGCTGCATTCGATACAGTAGACCATGAGATCCTCCTGCAGCGCTTATCTGTCTCCTTCGGCCTTTCTGGTAATATGCTTGGATGGCTTACCTCTTTCCTGCAGGACCGTTCCTTCATGGTAGCCCACGGTTCCACTAAGTCCTCTTGGGTCCCTGCACCATTTGGTTTACCCCAGGGCTCCGTCCTTGGTCCTCTTCTGTACATAATCTTCACTGCTGACCTGGGACCCCTGCTTGCGGCTGGGGCTACCCTGAGCCAATCGTACGCTGATGACATTCAAGCGTACGCCCACTGCTTGGCGGGGCAGGCGATCTCTGCGGTAGAAACAATGAACCGGGCCATTGAGACCCTGCAAGCCTGGATGTCATCAAACCGCTTGCGGCTTAACCCGACCAAGACACAGCTTATCTGGCTTGGCACCCGTCAGCAGCTTGCTAAGGTAGACCTTGCTTCCATTACCTCAAAATATCCGCACCTCACCTTCTCATCCTCAGTCCGAGACCTGGGAGTAACCCTAGACCAGGAGCTTACGTTTGTCCAACACATTAATCTCCTTTGCCGTAGCTGTTACTACCAGCTCCGGCAACTCAGGGTGATATCCCGGTCTCTCTCCCCAGATGCTGCTTCTACGCTGGTTCATTCCTTCGTAGTCTCCCGTCTGGACTACTGTAGTGCCATATATGATGGACTCCCAGCTTGCCGGCTTAAATGCCTTAACAGAGTCCTGCGCACGGCTGCCCGCCTTGTGGGCCGCATCCCTAAGTTCTCTCGAGTCTCTTGGTACGTGCGGGATGTCCTCCATTGGCTCCCCTATCCGCAGCGCATTGCCTACCGGGTCTCTGCATTGGTCCGGCGCTGCACTGAGGGCCTGGCTCCTCCATATCTGCGGGAACTCTGCTGCCCTACTGTGACTGTTCCGCGTCGTGGCTCGTTACGCTCAGCGGTGCAAGCAGAGTTCCTTGTCCCCCGTGCTCGGACTGCTATCCGACAGCGCCGCGCCTTCTCTGTGGCTGGCCCGGTGACCTGGAATGGGCTTCCGGTGGCACTGCGCCTGACCGCAATAGGACACTCTGCTCAATTCTTTTCTAGCCTTAAGACTGTCCTGTTTGACCGAGGTTGGGCTGGGAGCGCTCCTGAGTAGACTGTCTTGAAGGGGCGCTATATAAAACTACTGTAATAATAATAATAATAATAATAACTTTGATAGGCTTCAAAAGGCTCTATATGAACTATCTCGACATACACATGTATAGTAGAGCACGTAGAACTACAGTTTACAACCAAAATAGCTGAATACGTATAACTGTCTTGTAAGAGGCGTTTATCAAGCATCTTAATAAATGCACAATAGCAGACCTATGCCTTATTTAGGCTACGTTTTGTAGTTGATATAACTGAATACAGAACTTGTATCTTAGATGTGCAAAATTGAGCGTTTTTCATACATGCAGAATGTCGTAGCTACATGCCTCAATGACTCTTCAGTCAGGAGAGTTGAATACCGAAGAACCTAGCACCCGAAAAGGAAACGTTTTGACATATGCATATAGTAAACCCATAGACCCATAATTTAAGGGGTCTGTAACATAACATAACATATTGTATTTGGCTATTTATAAAGCGCTTCTCATAGCAAAAGCCTTTCAGAAGCGCTCCCAGTGCGAGCAACCCGAGGGAAAAGGCAGGATTTTAAACATAGGTTTTCTATTGCTTCAAAAAAGACGTACAATAATGCATCATCATATTTCAGATAATACTAAATTGGGATATAAAAAGAGGACCGAAAGGGACCATGAGTAGGGACTATGAATAGACCTATGCCTCAATCCGCCTGCATTCAAAAGAGATAAAAACCCACTTGTGACGGCAGGTGCAGGGCACGTTCTGTTGATACGATACTGAACCGTAACGTCGTCATCGTACGTATTCTCGACCGCTAGATCGTCGTAGCTGAGATGAAGCCAACATGGCGGTTCACTGGCTTTGTCGTTGAAGTCAATGGCAACACAGTCTGACCTATAGCGACAGGTGGCGAAACAGTCGCTAAGGGTCATCCAGAACTGGCTCTGGACGCCGTAGACGGAATTCTGACCAGGAAATCGAGTCCATTCAATCAGACAATCTGCAGCAAGTTATTTAGTTATAATTAGACATTTAACACAGCACCCTTAATGGCAGTTGGTAATTATGTGTGTGTGTGTATGTATGTATGTATGTATGTATGTATACATGTATGTATGTATGTATGTATGTATGTATGTATGTGTGTGTGTATGTATGTATGTATGTATGTATGCATGTATGTATGTATGTATGTATATGTATGTATGTATGTATGTATGTATGTATGTATGTATGTATGTATGTATGTATGTATGTACATGTATATTCTTTTTCATAAAACAACTGGCAAAACGCGCTGTAGGTGAACATTAATTCATTCATTCATTCGTTCATTCATTCATTCTGGAGATTTATATAGCGTCCCTTCAAGAAATCTACTCAGGAGCGCTTCCAGCCCAGCCACGGCAAAAGAAAAAGACTTGAGTGATTTATAAAACCAGTTTAATTGGTCAAAGGTAGCAGACGCAGCTCCGATAGCAGGTCATTCCAGATGGAGGGCCTACAACCGAGAAAGGGCGGTAATATGAAGGGGAGCCAGGATCAAGGCCTTGTCGCTTGATAGAAGGGAAAACCACAGCCCTTTTATTCAGTGCAGGTACGTAGCCCTGGGCCAGCGAAGAGTTATATAGTATTACCAAAAACGGAACATACATACATACATAATTAAACACATAAATCGTATCGTATCGTATCTTAGAATTTGTAAAGCGCCTCTTACAGTACTAGCTATTCACGCTCTCAGCGTGATAGCCCGAAAATAGGAAAGTTTTTCAAGCAATGGGGCCGTCCATAAAGTACGTCACGCTATTTTTGACCATTTTACCCCCCCTCCCTCCTGTCACAAACTGTCACAAAACTCGGACCCCCTAAAGTACGTCACACTTTCAACATAGAAATAAATAGTACTTCCGAAAGCAAGGCTAATACATAAACAAGGCTTCGCAACAGCATTATTACTAGCGCTCCTAGCGAGAGGAATCGTGAAAACCACATTCAGGAGATATGCATTTCATGCTATTTTGACATAAAACTAATTAAAATGTTTCAGAAAAATTTTGAAAATTATTTTTAAAGCTATGAAATTCTGCTAAAAAATAAAAATAAATTATAAATAAAATTTAAAAATAAATGTGTGACGTCACACATGGCCTGACCCCCTCCTGTCACAAACTGTCACACTTTCTTAAACCCCCTTCCCCCTGGAGCGTGACGTACTTTATGGACGGCCCCAATGAAGGGATGAAGGTGGGACCCGGCTAAAATCTTACTACGGATTGAGGGGGAGGTCATAGAAGGGCCCACGATGGCGAAGGCACGGCGCTTGGCCGTGGCAGTCCTTGCCCGGGGAACTAGAAGATCAAGTCGATCCGCAGACCGGAGAGGGCGGGAAGAGACAGCAGATAGAGGTTTGCGCATTAGGTCGCAAAGATAATTAGGAGCTAGGCTCAGTTGAGTTCTTATGACTAAGAGCAGTACCTTATATTGGATACGAGAGGCAACGGGGAGCCAGTGTAGGACATCAGTAGTGTCTATAGGTGGAGATGTGAGAGTAGTACATGTAAATGCATGTGTACGTTCTTGCATTCAGGCATACATACAGACATACATACATACATACATATTGCCATACATACATACATACATACATACATACATACATACATACATACATACATACATACATACATACATACATACATACATACATACAGTTATACATACATACATACATACATACATACATACATACAGTTGGTCAATAAACATGTATGCGTTAGAGCAACCTGTGTCAGCACGAGTATAGCACGTTCTGTTGAAGCGATACTGGTTGACATTCGGTTCATCAGTGTAAGTGTTGTCAGGCGTTAGGTCATCTGGGTTCATGTGTGCCCAGCAGGACGGAGGATCCGTCTTTCGGTCAAAGTCGACGGCCACACAGCTGTCCCAATTGTATTCGCAGACCGCGATGCATTCCAACAAGTCGTTGACGCCTGCCTGTTCCTCTCCGTAACTGGAATGCTGGTTTACATGTTCTGTCCACATCGGAACGCAGACTTGTTCTGGAAGGAGAGGAAAAGCAATTTCAGAATGTTTCTATTAACGACTTAATTAAAATTAAGAGATTATCAGCTGTATTTGTATACATCTATGTATGTATGTGTGTAAGTAAGTACGTATTTATGTATGTATGCATGACATACACACACATGCATACATACACATGCATGCATGTATGCATGTATGTATGTATGTATGTATGTATGTATGTATGTATGAGCACTTGTTATAGCGTCCCTTTAAGATTTCTACTCAGAGGCGCTCCTGACTACAGCGCGGACACTGAATCGGAGTTTCACGCCGAAGCGCATGAGCAATTGCGAGTGAAGGACTTGCCCAGGGTCCCTACGCGGCGGCTTGAGATGGATTCGAACCCGCAACCCTCCGGCTGCAAGGCACCGAACATACCCCTACACCCCTGCTTATGTATGTATGTATGTATGTATGTATGTATGTATGTATGTATGTATGTATGTATGTATGTATGTATGTATGTATGTATGTATGTATGTATGTATATATGTATGCATGCATGTATGTTTGCATATATGTATATATATGTAAGTGTGTGTATATATATATATATAAGTATGTGTGTGTATGTATGTGGAACTGAATGAAGGTGAAAGTACTGAACGATGTTCGAGAATCTACTGTGAAATGTCATTGTGCAGAATTTTTAACGAATGTCAGCTACTAACCTATAGTTCAGGCAAACAAATAATTTAGAAATAAAGGCAGAGGAGAGGAGATAGGCCATGGTAGAGCACGAATCGTAACATTCTGTACCACTCAAGCAAAGCAAAACAATGAGTTCGTGATCTCAATCAGCGCCAAACAGTAAATACTGTCGCCGACTGATTTGGAAAATAATAATAATAATAATAATAATAATAATAATAATAATAATAATAATAATAATAACAATAACAATACAACAATACAATACAACGCTATAACGCAATCGCGTTCCGAGGCACTTTCGCCAACCAGGACACCGACGAGTAGGGTCATCTCCAGACAAATTACATCATATAGTAATCTCTAAGTCCCTGAGGGATCCTGTATACCTCGGGGCATAAAAAATAAAAAATAAAAATAAAAAAATAAAAATAATAATAATAATAATAATAATAATAATAATAATACATAAGTCCCTGGGGAATGAAGTACCTCAGGGCAAAAAAAATAATAATAATGACAATTTATATGGCGTCGTAACACGGCCATACCGTTACAAGGGCGCCTTTACAAACAAGCTATATGTATGTATGTATATTCATGTATGTATGTATGTATGTATGTATGCAAGTATGCATGTGTGCATGTGTGCATGTATGCATGTATGTATGCATGTATGCATGCATGCATGCATGCATGCATGTATGCATGTATGCATGTATGCATGTATGCATGTATGCATGTATGCATGCATGTATGCATGTATGCATGTATGCATGTATGCATGTATGTATGTATGTATGTATGTATGTATGTATGTATGTATGTATGTATGTATGTATGTATGTATGTATGTATGTATGTATGTATACATGTATGTATGTATGTATGCATGTATGTATGCATGTATTCATGTATGTATGTATGTGGAACTGCTCCTCTCAAACCCCGATTCGTTGACCTAGGGATGTATATCTCACTGGTGTTAGCTTTTAGTATGGAACTCTGACCGCATGTAACGCCAAACATGTTTACTCGGGACATAATTATAGCAGTAACTTGTTTTGTTGCATTTGCTATGACACTGCGAGGGTGTGAACCAGCTCGTTGGACCGTGCGTCATTTGAGAAGTCATCCTCCTACCTGTAGTCGTGGTTGGGTCGTTAAGAATTAGACTGGGCAACAATGCGGCCTGTCTCCCTTCATTCACGAGACTGTTGACAAACGCTGCGGTGCGATTGCACGTGCTGTCACCTGCAGAGTGGCGCTGCAGTTGAAAGTCTTTAAGTCGTCGTGCATTCACCGTAGCTAGGAGCAATGTCTCCTTCTCAAAGGAAAACTGTGGCTAAGTGATGTTCCAATTCGTTGCGCAAACTGTTGATCAACCACGCCCTCCACTGGACAATGATCATCATCATCGGCGCGGAATCTGACTTTTTAAAAGATCCAATCTCCTCCCAAACTCTGTTTGTGTAGGCCTAGTTTATTTTTTATTGTTCTCTTTACATTGTAGGGCATCGCAATGCTATGACCGGACTCTTCATAGAGCTCAATTGTTTCTCGTTGCTTTCTCTTCGGGGGCTGTTTTTTTACTACGGTGTCACTTTAAGCGTCATCGATTGATGCCTTGTGCATTATTACAAATGGCGCTATAGAAGTCAATAGATTAGATTAGATTAGATTAGATTAGATTAGATTAGATTAGATTAGATTAGATTAGATTAGATTAGTGTTCCACTTCAAGCATTCGCGACACCTAAACTCCACCTTACTTTCCCTTATTGTTATAGCAATATTTGACGATATTACAGCCGATGTCCAGCGCTCGTGAGTGAGTTGGTGCATTGAGCTTAGCTTTGGAGTAGTGCTTTAGAAATTTTGGGTCCACGATTACTATTACGATTATGAAGTAGAGCCGATACGGTTTTGGTAATTAACTGGGAAGTTACGATGCACTAACGTTAAACTGAATAACAAGACTTACGTGTTTTGCCTTTGCCGACAAATAAGGCGCAGCAAAAGAGTATTTGTAGTATCCGTATTCGATTCATCTTCGTGTGGTTGCAACCCGCCCTGAAATAATTTCAAAACAGTCATTGGAACAATGGCAACTTCTGAATATTTCTAGATGAATATGTATGCCGTATTTGAACTGTATAATTATATTCATCAGCATAAACCGGGGTAACGATTGCTTATGGAAACGTATTCGCCAACCGTCCCAATAAACCAAGTCGCGGGAACCAGCTTATTCACAGGCGCTCATTCAAAACGAAATCGATAGGCAGGAGGTCAAAATAGGTTTCAGGTTTCAGATATAAGGATACAGGCCCTTCAGAATAGATCTGTTATTTAAATAAAATACAGCCCCTAAAAACAAAGTTTTTTACTATATCCATCTAGTATCCTATAATGCGTCTTATGAAGCAGTTACCTCTACAAATATATAGTCCGCGTTCATTTTACGACATAGCATGCGTTTAATCAGGCAGCGCGCCCGTTTCTGTTGCGGCCAATGACAACGCTGGCCAATGACAACGTTGCGTATCGGAAAAGGTGATTCCCCGATTCGAAAAGTTGAGTCCCCGATTCTATAAGCTAGCCTTTTTGGGGGAGCTGAAATTTTGATAGAATGAAGTGTCTGCGAGGGCGAGTCTATCTGCCAAGTTTCAGGACGATTGAATGATTGTAAGTGATCGAATTAGTCGTCGCAAGATTTGACTTTTTAGCCTGTGGCTCAAACAAACAAACATTCAAGCAAGCAAGATTTCCGCAAGTTAAACTAGATGGATAAAAAAGGGTAACAAGACTGAAGAGCTTGTGTTAACCGTGGCATTAAACACACATGCAGAGACACACACACTCACAGACACACACAGACACAGACACATACAGACCCACACAAACACAAACACATACAGACCCACACAGACACAAACACACACTCACAGACACACAGACAGACACACACACGCCCATGCATATACTGTAGGTTCTTGTTAACTACTTCTGTGCAGGTTACTCCTACGGACCAGATCTTTTATTAAGTCTAGTAGCCCGCATGCACATAATTTTTCCTTTAGGTGATCACAACAACTTGCCTCCGTCCGAATAGACGGAGACACGGTGTCGTTATTGTTGTCGGTGACAAAAAGTTGTTTACAGCAGATAAGTAATAAAGAATGTCGGTTATTGGCCTCACCCTCCCCTCAACCCACCAATACCAAAACCCACCCACATATGGTAGAGGAGACAGTCTCAGATCACAGAATAATCGCTAGCCAAATGAAACAGCTTGTTTGATCTTGTCCTAATAGACGCATTATCAAAGGACACATTTTAAGGAGGAAAACCTTAAATAAGACCCAAACGAACTAATTTACTAAGTACACTGAGTGTAGCTCAACTGTTGAGCAATGGAATAACTAACTATAAACTACATTAATCATTAGCCTACAGCTTTAATGCGAGTTTATTCTAAATTTTGTAACCACGAATATTTCTGAGATTTAGATTCGGAATCAGATGGCCTTTCATCCACGCTTTCCACTGACTTCGCTAAAAGCAACCAACATAGGAGAGACCCACTGAATCCCTAATTGTTCCCGTACGCTTTATTTACAGAGGTACGCATTGGCGGAGAGCCAATTGGACATGTCATATCCAGGACTTCAACTCTCGTAAATGAAGAATTATACATTTTTCACAAAATTCTAAGAGCTCGTAAAAGAATGTTTTCAACAATTAGTCTTATGCGTGATGGCCCTCTTATTCCTGTTTAACTCCGCCACTGTTTTTACTCTGACAGTGCCAGTCCCAAGCCTGGATAAAGGAGGAGGGCGACGCCAATGGTCCTTGTAACCACACAGTGTCGTTAAATTGAAACTACTACTATTCCTGTGAGATCCATAGTCAAACAACAGGAGCAGGGATGCGCCTGATAAAGAGCAATCATTCGAAGGCTACAAGTGAGCTGAGAACGCGCGAGAGAGCGGTCAAAACGCACCTGTTCGATAATTAGGTCGTAACTGGTGATTCAGCTGTAAAGCTTTCGTGGAAGCTTTCGCGATGTAGACCTAAATAATAGAACCGTTTCGCAGCGTGTATGTATATATATAGAGTTATAGACCTGTGTCAAGACATCAATCACATCAACATTTCTACGTTTATGAACCGAAACCCAGCCAAACCACAACAGCTTCAAATTACCTGTGGCGCGGCCTAAACGTAGGACTTCAAATGTAGGCCGCTCAGTCTGCAACAGTTGGCTGCGTTGTTTGCTACTCGCTTTATAATTTATGACATAGTTATGATATTATAGTTCACAATTTCATCAGTGCTACTAAGACGCAGCTACTAAAACGTGAAAATGTGCAAAAAGAGTTTAACATGTAGTTAATTACTTTTCGTAAAACTAGTTACTAACTACCAGTAATTAAACTACTTCAAAGGTAGTAGCTGTAAACGGTACTTCAAAGGTAATTTAAAAGTAGCTGTAAACTAGTTACCTCTTTGTAAACTAGTTATTGCCCATCACTGATAGTGTGTGAAAGACAACCTCAAGGTATTGTCATATAATGGGTTAGAACTCACTGGCCTCGTATTGCAACGCGAATACTCGACCAAAGAGACATCTAAGAGCGCCACATCTGAAATTTTATTTCATTTTACTAAGCCATATCTTTTTAAACTGAAGTCAACAACACATACCTTATTTCAGCATA
This sequence comes from Aporrectodea caliginosa, assembly GCA_020284085.1. Classification (NCBI taxonomy): domain Eukaryota; kingdom Metazoa; phylum Annelida; class Clitellata; order Crassiclitellata; family Lumbricidae; genus Aporrectodea; species Aporrectodea caliginosa. Next base: position 107,342 of record JACEVL010000333.1, on the reverse strand, counting down.
CAGAATGTTCTGGCATGAACTTCAGACGTGTTCTACGAAGACACTATAAATCAGAAATAAGCAACAAAATGTTTTGAATTGGAACAGGCACATAGAGGCGTGCCTTTAATGCTGTAGCTGCTACACAAACGATTCAACGGTGACAATGAAGAACATAAAGAACGCAGAACTTAAAAAGAAGAGGGGGATGAAGAAGAAGAAAAGGAGAAGAAAGAAGAAAAAGCAATATGGACCAAATGACCCCTAAGCATTTTGTAGAATGATAACAAGTGGAACCCAGATTAAGCTGACCCTGTACCTTCCAATCCTACACCTAAACGACACCTTAACATCTGCTGTGCCCCTCTGATCTTCTGGAAGCCTCCCTTGAACCTCCCTCGGACTACTCTCTTGGACAACTCCTCTGACTAGACGCAGCGTTCGTGAATAGGCTGGTGCCCTGCGCTTGACTTTCGAGTGGCGCTTTAGAAGTTTGGAGATTATGGATCACGATTACGAACACTGTAACCGAGTGGCTCATATTGATGATGGTTATATAGTTAACTCGGCCTGTAACGCTGAGTGTACGGGTTCGCTTCTCCCCTGAGATGGTTACTGTATATATATATATATATATATATATATATATATATATATATATATATATATATATATTGACCAGGCGACACAACTGCTCAGCGCCATCGATGTTCTGTCGTATGGCGTGCATGGCTGCACTTCTGAACTTCTGAAGGAGGGCAATATAAAATACAGTTTTATTGTATTGCATAACGACATAATGCTGAAAGTGAAATTTGAACGCAGTGCAAAATCTTAACGAAAAAATATGACCCGTGTGGCAATATTGTAGATGCATACTGTAACGAGACAGAGGTTTTTATTGGCTGTAATTCGAGCTTAATCCTTCTTAACAAGTATGACTTTCATGCGTTCAGTATATAGTCATGGTTTGTCGCAGTCTTTCTACTTAGTCTTCTATTGTTAGGATAATGAATATCGTGATGGCAGCAGATCAAACTACAAAGAGGTCGGCATCAAGTGACAGAGCTTTGAAGGCAGTCATAATAAAACTTGTCAGTGTCCATGACAGAAGAAAGAAATAACTCCGACTACAGGAACAGCCGAAATCACTGACGTTGAAGAAGGGAGAGAGATTTCATAGACAGTTTCAGAGCCATGGTAAGCTCAGGAAAGTGTTAAGCTGGTCGTTTGATGTGGCTTTTGTGGGCGCTGAGAAATGTTTGAAGAGTTACATTACATTAATATATATATAGGCCCACACAACGACAGGAAGTGCCTGGGTCATCCAAAAAGCGAACAATGCGGCTGCAACAAAGGACATTTGGCTGAAATTCAACGGCTCCCAAAAATTTTGCACAGCGTTTTATTAACACCTTTAGGAGTTGATCTCTGCAGAAACTCCGCCACTGTTTGTACTTTGACAGCGCCAGTCCCAAGCCTGGATAAAGGAGGAGGGCGACGCTAATGGTCTTTACTACCACACAGTGGTTGTTAAACAGTAAACAAGCAAGAACTCTGCAAAGAGCTCAGATCAGCATGGATGTGCATGGAATAGCGTTGGCTATTGGTCTTAGCCAGAGGTGCAAAAACCAAACTTTTTCAAAATCAAAAGTTGTTTTTTGTTTTTTTTTGTTTTTTTGGTTTTGAAGTTTTGAGATTTTCCTATTTCGGATCATAAAACTCGTAAAATGGCATAATACCGTTCAAATTAATCAGATGCATATAAATGAAATTAACTAGAACAGTAGAACCGTAGAATGTCATAAAACGAAGTTAACAAAGACCATACAACAATTGCCAAGAGAGTTGAAGAGACGACATTTTTGGCATTTTTAATTTTGAAATTTATAAAAAACCAAAAAACCAAAATTTGCGGTTTTTAAACCAAACAACCAAAAACCAAAAACGAAGTCTTTAACAGCCCTGGTCTTAGCCTCCTCAGACCCCGTCTGACAGACTCGACACATCCCATGCCATCTCTGTTTTCGGTAGCCACTTAGCTTCGGAAAGAGCCTGGAGTTACCTCATAGATATCTAGGACCCCAAGAGCCCTTCAACAATTTCATTGATTAATAAGTAATAGGGGTAGTCTGCATCAGTGTATATTTTAACTGTACAACTACTGGGACAAATGTCCCAGTAGTCTTAGGATTTGTCCCAGTAGTTTTATGAGTTGTCCCAGTAGTTTGGGTGATTTGTCCCAGGTAATAATACTCTATTTTCAATGTTAATTTACAATATTAAAGTATTAACTTTCTAAATTCTTCCCTAATAGTAGCCGGTTTGAAATCGAACTTAATAAAGACATCCATCGATTCTAGCTACAGATGTTAGATATAATAGTGTTTTGTAAGATAATATTACATGCATAGCATGACACGGCAATCTGGGCTAATGACTTGGCTTTTTATAATATAACTATTCTGCACTTACATTGTAAGTGAACTCAATATCAAAATATTCATTAGCCTACACTGCCCTGTCATGCAATGCATGTGATATTATTCTTACCATTTTTGTTCAATCACAGGACCATGACTAGTGTACCGCCGAATAAACGGCTACTTGAATCGTTTAATTTTGGGTTTGGCGTATCAAAATGTCAGACATTCACATTGGAAAATGAAGTTGGTCGTGTTTGCTGAAGTTAAAGGTATCATTATTTGTAGTAGCTGCAGCTCCTCCACTTCATCACATTCACTCATCCTGTCAGTTGTCACTGACATATTTATATCAGTTATTTTGGTGGTATGGTTGAACTAATTATGTCATATTTTCAAACTTCTATGCATGACTTAAATAGGAATATGTATTATAATAAAAACCAATTTGGTAAAGTAAATTGGCTAAAACAGTCTCCATTTGGCAGCAAATGCTCTAAAAGGCTGGGGGCTCCCAGACCCCATTGGGGAGCTTACGATACTCCCCAAACCATTTAGTCGTTGCAGACGTTGTCCCAGTAGTCCAAATCCGTTAAATATGCACTGGTCTGTATCACACGGTAGACAATAACACTGAACTCTGACGAGGAAAGAAACTCGATCCAAGCAAGCACTGCTATCTAGCCACCACATACAACTAAAGCGGGGAGGTATATAAAAATTGGGAGCAGGACAATACCCCCCCGGACAAAACCCCCCGGACAAAACCCTGGACAAAACCCCCCGGACAAAACCCCCCGGTATAAAACCCCCCGGACAAAACCCCCCGGTATAAAACCCACCCACCAGCTCCAAATTGAAGAGGTGTTAAGTAATTTAGCAAGTAACTGAAAAGGTGTTAAAGGGTAGGTAGAGCCTGGAGATTCTGATCAACAGCACATTGAAGAGGTGCTAGGTCACGCACCAGCACCCCAAAGGAAAAAGTACAAAGCATCCAATGAACGGATTGTTAACATTGTACGTGACTTCAGCAATCGTAGTCTACTTGACTACATGCGTGGGATCGCACACAACATTACTATTTAACCCATTAGTAACGATTAGAAATAACGTTGCCAAAAGAACAGGATAATACTTGGTAGACTCGTAACTAATTATTTATAATAGTGAGCCATTTGACTATAAATTCCACCATTTTGCTTGTCAAAATATGTTAGCTTGAAAAAAATGTCCAAACAATACACATGTCATTGCATCATTACTTGCAGTATGAAGTAACCGCTTGCTTGAAATCTTTTTAGACTATCTAGTCAATATTTTATTGTCAAAAGTTGTGAGTGGGGGTTTTGTCCGGGGGGGTTTTATACCGGGGGGTTTTGTCCAGGGGGTTTTGTCCGGGGGGTTTTGTCCGGGGGTTTTGTCCGGGGGGGTATAGACTCATAAAAATTATATGCCTCAATGCAATGCAGTCAAGGAACTCTGAAACCGATGTTAACTAGCAGCTCTGAAGGGAACCCCCTTGGTCGGACTCAGTGTGTTATTATTCTGCCAGATGGTTGGGGTTCAACTCCACTAGCTCTTCTTCTAACATCTCAGATGTTGGGTTAGGTATTTAGCCCCAGCTTAGTTTTTTTCGTGTGAAAAAACCTAGCCCTATTAGATTTTGCCCGGCGAACGTGCTTTGTGGCAATCTGTAAATATTTCGACCGCAGCCTTTTTTAATAACTAAAATACTGACTGGGCTATGCACGTCTGGTGGGGCCTCCGCTAGTGACTTTTATAGTTAAGTGAGCATTACTTGCTGATGTATCTTACTTATCACAGTGATTTCAACGCCGTTCAGTCTAGCTTATATAGCGCCTGTGCTTTTTTCTCGTGAAAAAGCGCCCTAAAATTCAATTACAAAACAATTATAATTCTGCGACGATGCAAGAAGACCAGGTTACACTAAATTGTGGACAACATACTATGCAGCTGCGTATTGCATTTCGGACTAGTACTTCTCACTATATCGGCGCATCAATATTGCTGTAGGCCTAAGTACCCATGACGTAGGCCCTATAGGAGCATTATTAATGGCAAAAGTGTCTCTCTGAACGGTCTGATTTGCGATCCAAAACACGATAAGCGAACCGTAGAATATATATAACTTGAGCGTCGGCGGCGACTCAGCTCCTCTTCATTCACGACACCGACTGAACCCTTATTGTGTCAACGTCTAAATTTGGTTTGCGTCGTGCACTGCAGTGCTGGGCCACGGTGGTCGTTGGCCCATCAAAGAAAGTCTGAAACCGTGGACCGATGTTCGACCGGGCGAGCGTGACGACGGAACCAGTCTCTGTGAGCTTCGTTAGTTTCGTAAATGGATACTCTATGGTAAACAGACACGCCCTGAAGAGCTATATCGGCCACTTTTAACACGTTCACGGGAAGGAAAAAGGATCAGCTTTTCTCGTCGCTCTCCCTAGTATTACCAGGCTAATTCCCGGAAGCTGATCATCCAATGCGGAACCGAATACAATAAATGTAAAATGTAAATGTAGACGATTTATATAGCGACCGTATTTCCTCGATCATGCTCATTTTCAAAGAATTGATTGTATGAGATCCTTTAACACCGATGCCCGTTTGAATAGGCACCAACGCCATTTACGGTCCTCGTGCACGGACCCAGGAACGGACTAAGACTTCCGGGGCCCTAGCCCCAAAGCCAAGCAAAAGTACGTGTCTCTGAACACAAAAGTTCGAACCGTACATAAAAGATTGATTTCTACTGAATATTGGCTAAATAATAACACATGCATTTTCCATTTTCATTTTGTCAATTTAGCCTAGGTTCTTGGTGCAATTTGATTTAGCACTCTGACATCACGGGGTGTATTACGACACAGTATATGAGTAAATAACAAAATGACTCATTGGCAGTTTAACAAAGTTTATATTTACCTTAGCAGCTACTCTGACACCTCTGATCCTCTGGAATCCGGACTAGGACCTCCTTCGGACTACTCTCTCGGATAACCCTTTTGACTAGACGCAGCGCTCGTGAATAAGCTGGTGCCCTGCGCTTGGCTTTCGGGTGGCGCTTTAGAAGTTTGGAGATTACGATTACGATTACGATTTAATTTTCCAGGTATTTGGGGCCCTCGAAACATCGTGGGGCCCTAAGCGATGGCTTAGTTGGCTTATAAATGCGTTAATCTGGCCTGCACGGATCGTGTTAACCTGAGATTTAAATATCTGAAATAAGCCACCTTCGGGAAGCGAACCGCGATCCGCACGCTCTCTTACACAGAGGCGTAAGGAATGCAGCCTACGCTCTAGCCAATGTAGCTAGAAACCGCGTGCACCGCGGTATGCTTCCGACGCTGCTTGCAATGTAGGCTACTTTCACACAAAGTCAGGACTGTGTTTAGAAGAGACTTTGTCATCAGAAAAATATCTGAGCTGCAACTCTAACTTACCGATTTCTCCTTCTAAAGTTTCCGCTTCTGTTGAAGTTACTGTTTATAGCATGATCGACGATGATCGTGAATTCTAAATCTCTAACGCGCCACTTGAAAGCTAGACGCAGGACACCGGTTTATTCACGGTTGATATAAGCAAATATAGTAACACCTTTAATGAGTCACATTGTTAAACTGCCAATGAGTCATTTTGTTATTTACTCATATTACTGTGTCGTAATACACCCCGTGATGTCAGGGAATCGTGTGCTGTAAAACTTCGTATAACCAGAAACTTTTTAAAGGTAGGTTGGTCTCAGTCGTGTGCGCTCAGTGACAAAGGTTTTTTAATAACCACCGAGTTACAGGGAAGCAAATGGAGACAACAGCCGAGTGATAATGAGTGTAATAATTAGTAGCTTATATATTAATTATATATTATATTATTAAAATGACAGGCTAGCCGAAAGAAGATTTTTCTATAGAAAGCCAGACGACTTTTGAAGTTGTCCTTTAGTGTGCTATGCCTTTGAATCATAATAAACCTTCTACAATAATCTTCATCCTAACTGTTACATTTAAAGTGCTAAATTTCATATATAAATGAAGCATTTTTCATTTAATATTTTAAATATATTTATTGCACTTGTAAATACGTATATAGGCCTACATTTAGCAGCAGCAATAAGCTCAGTGCAGCAGCGCAATAGAAGCCAGATGAAAGCTACAAGGTAATGCAACAATTGGCCCCGTATCTAATCAACAATAGCTCATTACATAGTTTCTTTAGTAACATAGTGAATGAATTAACATCAACGACTGGACACTGAAATGAAGACATGTTCCAGTTAAAGGCAACAACGATAACAACAACGACAACAACAACAGCAGCACATTAACCGAAAAACCTTCCACAGTGAAGTTTAATCCCTCCAATCAGCGTCGGCCACTTCACTGCTCACAGTCTCGAACGATGGAAAACACCCTCAAACTTAATCTAATTTTATTCCCTATTGTGCTGATCCTGGCTATCAGACATGTGAAGCTTCTTCTTCTTCTAGTGACGAACTCAGCTAAGCGTAGCTGTGTCAACAAGACTGTTCTGTCGCATGCTGTATGAAGGTCGAAATATTTCAGTGTTATCAGGTATCCCTCTCCACGACTACAGTCCAAGTGGTTCAAGGTCGTCGACCGTGTTGTCATCTCCAGTCCTTCTATAGGACTTGTTCATTAAGGTCTACATGATTTCTGTTGCGTATAGGCCTATATCTATATCTTCTGGAGTTCATGTGAAGCACCCGAGAAAGCTCAATCAGCCCCTCCGGACTGTGGCAGAGACTCAGTGTGATTCTCGTTAACGATAACGATAACGAAAAAATGTTCGTTAACGAAAATAAAATGATTTCGTTAACGATAACTATAACTATAACTAAAAATATCATTAACTATAACTATAACTATAACGAAAATAACACTAACGAAAATTCATCTTTATTTTCGTTAATGCAAAAAAAAAATAGGAAGCGCAATATGGACGATTCGACGTAAATGAGAACGAAAAATACGATATTTTTATTATGCATGTTGTCAGTTACTTTGGAAACTCGTGTATTCATGAAGCTGAATGCACCCATGCTTCAAATGCTTTCAAAGCTCTGAGCAAGTTGTGAAACGTGCGTGTTAATACGCACCATTTTTATTATAGCCTTAATTATTGTAACTAAATAGTAACTAAAATTAACTAAAATAAAAATCCATTAACTATAACTATAACTTTAACTAAAAAATAATACTAACTATAACTATAACTATAACTAAAATAAAAACCATTAACTATAACTGTAACTATAACTAAAATAAAATCTGTAAGGAGAATCACACTGCAGAGACTTGTAGGACTCGGACCTACCTCGAACTACTCTCTTGGACAACCCCTCTGACTAGACGCAGCGCTCGTGAATAATCTGGTGCCCTGCGCTTGGCTTTCGAGTGGCGCTTTATAAGGTTGGAGATTAAGATTACGATTAGGCCTACTATTGCCGTTCCCTTCTGATCGCCATGTTACTGGCATGATCCATGCAAGAGAATCAGAAAGATCCCTCTGAGGCGCCAAATGTTGAACCTAGTAGGCTTATCAATCATGTCTGACCTTTGCGGTCGTCCATACAACTTATATAGCTGCAGCTGCTAGTCAGCTCAACGTTGGAGCGCGAAATGCTCTTATACATGGAGCCCATTCAGGTTTTGTTGATAGAGACCCGGCGTGTAATATCATGTTCGCTGGATTCACTTGGTACCGTTCATCTGTCAGGGTTTGCGAACGTGTCCACTACCTCTAGCATATCACCTGCGGTCGTTCAAAGTAGGCCTACCTGTCTGTGGTGGTCTGAATATTGGTTTTGTTCCAGTTGATCTCCAGCCTTCGCCTCTCTGCAAATAACTTCCAACGCCAGGAGACGCAATTCCTCCAGCTACGCCATTAGGGAAGCATCATCTGCATTGTCTAAGTCGGTGAATTTGTAGAAGCCCGATAGTATCACCCGACATGACACAGTGAACTGTGGGCTTCATACACATGAAACCCATTACAGTATTTCCATATGGACTTCGCGTATCCCACATATGGGCGAACGTGTACGACATATGAAACCTATATGTGAATATTGTCATACTGGCTCCTTAAATCCTACACACCATAGGGTTGCTGTTGGGATAAGGGGTTCAAAACCGGAACGGGGAAGTGTTAGGCAGCCACACACAATTCTGCTTGTAATGCAATGTATTGTAAATCTTCGGAAATTTCTCAGCCCCCACAAAAGCCATGCGAGGGAGACCAGCTCAACACCGGCGCTATATCAAATCAAGTCAACAATAGCCAGGCTGCTCACTTCGTTCCGATGCCAGGTCAAAATCCGGGGAGGTCAGGCCGAGGAGACGGAATGATGCTACGGTGGTAATCGGTGATGATGGTGGTTGTGAGGGTGGCACAGGAGTACAATACAATACAATACGACTGATCCTTGATATCGCCCATCTTACTAAGGTTGCCCCAAGCTCAGAAGTGCACACGCCTCGGCGACGCAGAAGCAACTATATTGCAGAGCAATTGTGCGCGAAGGACTTGTTCAAGGTCCCTACGCGGACGGCTTGAGGTGGATTCGAACCTGCAACCCTCCGGCTGCAAGGCACCGAACATACCCCTACACCACCTCGCCCCAGGATTCTACTTACCAGGTTCAACAGCTACTCCACCTGTCCCAGAATGCAGTAGTAATATTTTATTGTGCTTACCAGTTATCGTCCGCGTACGTGAACGCAGTCAAAGTTCCCTTAATCCTTGGACCGACTCAAAACTGACACAGAATGGCCATCAGAGGATGATACATAACCAGTTAGACCATGCTGAGGAGGTCTGAACAACCAACACACTATTCGTGCTACGCTTTTCGTGCTAACCATGAGGATAAGTTCCTCTTGACTAACCATCCGTGTAATGGGGTCGACATGTGACGTTCGCCGCTTGCCAGCATTTCATATTATAAGACACATACATACAGTAGACGGCGCTGAGAGAAGCTATTGCCGGTTGGGTTAGTGGGCGAACAAAGGTATTACCTGCTACAGTATGTTTCGGGCATTCTTCAACGGGCAGTATAGCTTCAAACTGTCCCAATAGCTGCTCAGCTTGTTTTATGTCGACCCCTGTCTAAGTGCAACGCCTTCTACTTTGAACTGAGGTCAATGATGACCAGTACATACGTTCTGTGGAGGAGGAGGAGGAATAGGAGGAGGGAGGGAGGAGAGGAGAGGAGAGGAGAGGAGAGAGAGGAGAGGAGAGGAGAGGAGAGGAGAGGAGAGGAGAGGAGAGGAGAGGAGAGGAGAGGAGAGGAGAGGAGAGGAGAGGAGAGGAGAGGAGAGAGGAGAGGAGAGGAGAGGAGAGAGGAGAGGAGAGGGAGAGGGAGAGGAGCAGAGCAGAGGAGAGGCAGAGCAGAGCAGAGCAGAGCAGAGCAGAGCAGAGCAGAGCAGAGCAGAGCAGAGCAGAGCAGAGCAGAGCAGAGAGAGAGGAGAGGAGAGGAGAGGAGAGAGAGAGAGAGGAGAGAGGAGAGGAGAGGAGGGAGAGGAGAGGAGAGGAGAGGAGAGAGGAGAGGAGCGGTTTCTTGCTGCCTATAATCTATAGTTTACCTATTATCTATTACCTATTATCTATTATTTATAATTTATTAAATGAATACTTTTGACCAAAATGATAAATCCGTAGGGAGGGTTTAGAAAACTATTTTATATGCACAGGAGAATGCATGGGCGTAGCCAGGAGGAAACATTTCGGAGGGGTATTAAGTTATCGGGGAGGGGTTTCCATTGGAAATTGTCCTATTTTTCTACAGTTTTAGTTTTTAATAACAGTAATGAATTTATTTCTGGGGATGGACCCGTAAAACAACCCCATAAATACGCCCATGTCGGAAATGGTTAACCTTCGCACTTACCCGCTCAGCAATTCTGTGTAAACGTTGGACCACACTCACCACAGTCATAGCAACGTGTTGGAACAAAATCCTCCACTGGGTTTCAAGAAACAATAGTCAGATGGTGACCAAGGCTGGTCATGAACTCCAATCCCTGGTGACTGAACAGAACAAGTGCCTCAAAGGCTAGAGGGACAAACTGATCAGAACCAGTGGGCATGGGCATGGGCGTATTCAGAGGGCTCTATTGGTGTCCAGACAATTCGGCGCAAGACAATTCGGCGCCAGACAATTCGGCGCGGACAATTCGGCGCAAGACAATTCGGCGCACGGACAATTCGGCGCCAGACAATTCGGCGCATTTTACTACCATTGTAGTTACAGTTTTATCCCCAACAATTCAGGCAATGTTGTAAATGCGAAAGAGCTTTAATAAGTAATTATCAAACGCATAGACTTGTATTCTATATATCTGGTCAATGATTGCTTATTAAAAGTTAGAAATATTTGTTTTTATAAATCATTATTAACTCAAGTATTTTCTACGAATACAAATATAAATGTCCTATGTAAGAAAACTAGTAGACATTAAAATGTCTAAAATTTCTACGCATACAAATATAAATGTCCTATGTAAGAAAACTAGTAGTGATTAAAAAGTCTTGGAATATAATTAGTCTCTACGAAGTTAAAAAGCGTAAGCCTACAAAGCAATGTTGTGATAACAACCGCGTAAGAATGAGGCTAGATCTCGATTTTCGTAATGATTCACCGTTTGAAACTCACTTCCTTTTAAAGGTCAATTCAAATAACAGTCAATAATATTCAAATAAGATTTGGCCTATAATAAATATTTACATTTACAGTTGGGCCAATACAATCGCGGAAACCTTCTTATTTTCCTGAATTTAAATATATCTGCGCCGAATTGTCTGGCGCCGATTTGTCCGTGCGCCGAATTGTCTTGCGCCGAATTGTCCGCGCCGAATTGTCTGGCGCCGAATTGTCTGGCGCCGAATTGTCTGGCGCCGAATTGTCATAGCACCGGCTCTATTACGGGTTCAACCCCAAAATAAAGGCATTACTGTTATTAAAAACTAAACATGCAGAAAAATACGACCATTAGTTTCCAATGGAGACCTCCGAAAACTTAAACCCCCTCCAAATTTTGCATGGCTACAATCCTGGCTGTGGGGTTTTCATGCTTGGTAGCCTTCCTCGGAGCTGCCAGCTCGGCCGCTGTTCCTGCAGTATACCGGCGGTACGAGGTAGATATGATTCAGCCAGGATATCTACAACAGTCACATATAGATCTAGGCGAAAGTCCTGCCCGCCTGCCATGGTATGAGAGTCGCACAAAATAGGAGCTTGCCATCAGAACTTGCCAAGTCCAACTGGTTCCTTAGAAGAGGGGAATCATCCAGCTCTGAGAAGGGCTCATCAGAGTAGGTAATTTAATGGGACGCGGTGGTGTAGTGGTATATTCTGTGCCTTGCCACCAGAGGGTCGCAGGTTCGACTCTACCTCACGCCACTACGTAGCGACCCTAGACAAGTTGCTCACCCTCGACTGTCTGCGATGAAGGCGACGAGAAACCACCTCACTCATATCATCCCCGGGTGGCATAAAAACCTATGGACCTGCCTTCGGGCAGAGAACTCATCAACATAATAGCATTCCTACCATAATATTTTCGTTTATTGAAACAATCCGGTTGACATACCGCAACCGGTACAGTTTACAGTTATGCATTTGAAACAATTAACAAGAACACAAATGACAGAAGACATAAATCTTAACTACTAACAGAACAGACAGCCTGCAATACACGGCGCTAATAGCAACCTACAAAGCATATCCGCCCTAACGGGGCTCGAACTCGGTACCTCCCGCTCTCTACGCCAGATGTTATCCAATGCGCTATCGCCCCCCCCCCACCCCCAAGACAGCAGCCATACCGTGGAATCCATCGGCTAAACCCACTGATCCACAAGGACACACGAAGACATCGCAAACTTGGATCACAAGGAGCAAATACACACAGCAACTGTATGTGCGTTGCGTCATAGTCGATCCTTAAGCGGTACAGGTGACATAATTAAGATTTAATCAATGACCTATTATGTAATGGATTCCTTGAAATTTGGATTTAATCACGGACACGCTTGATGGAACAAGTAAGTAAGTAAGCAAATAAGTAATTATGCATTGAGTGCATTGAGTGATCTTTATTAGCACGAGACAAACACTCCCACTTTACAAACAGTAAATCAGTGCATACAGTGGCGAAAAAGAAGTACAATACCAATAAAAAACAAAAGTGATGCAATATCATAAACAGTTTTAGAATGTCTGATTCATAATTATACAGTTATGTTCACGGCTATCATGCATCTGTAGAACATTAGGCCTAACATTATTCGGGTCTAGAGATAGAAAACAGGTTATGTCTTTGAACAAGATCTAATACTAGCATTACCCCAATTTTTATATTATTTTGTACATTGAGCGAATGATGAAGGATTTCTTATGCAAGGTGTATGAACGTAGGGCATAGTAACTGTTGTTAAAACCGTAGAAAACTGAATAAAAACGTCGTTTTTTCACAGAAATGAAAAAAATTAAAAAAGATAATAATTTGACTTTGTTACGTCTTGTACTGCATATTAAAATTAAAAGCCTTGTTCACACAATTTAAGTTTAATCAGCAAATAACACAACTTGTTTAGGGAGGGGCCCGATAGCGCATTGGATAACACACTGGCATAGAGAGCGAGAGGTACCGAGATAGAGACCGTAGGCAGACATGCTTCGTAGGCTACTATTAGCGACGTGTATTGCAGGCTGTCTGTTCTGTTAGTAGTTAAGATTAGTCTTCCTCTCATTTGTGTTCTTGTGAATTGTTTCAATTGCATAACTGTACACTGTAACCGGTTGCGTTTGTCAACCGGATTGTTTCAATAAAGAATATTATTATTATTAGGGAAGTAAAGCACTAAGTCTCAAATGATGACGTTAAAATAGTGACGTAAATAATAATTATTTAGCTGAATCCTTAAAAGTACGGAGACAAGGTAAGGGACATCAGACAAAAATAAAATTAAACAGAATAATTTGTAGACAGTAAATAAATAAATAAAGTTAGGCCTTACTTACAAAAAATAAAAGACGAAAAAACAAAACGAAAAAAAAACTCGAAAAAACGATATTCTTTTGGAACGAAATAAAAAACGAAAAACGGTTTTAACAACTATGACGTAGGTAATTCAAATGTAGGGCCTATACCCCATTCTCGTAAGTTGAATTTTTAAGGTGCTTCGGGGGCATAGGGCAGTAATTGGTGAAGACATGTATGGGGTGACCGTGACTGGAAGTTCTCTTAAAGAACCTCAGTTCGATTTCCTCCCAAATCTTCACCAACGTTATACTATCGCCGCTCAAGAGGTTGTTCACGGCCTTCTGTTTAGAAGGCCGTTGGTTGCTACCCTGATCAAGCAGGACACGGTGGTCGATTGGTTAGAGCGGTTGACCTGTAACGCGGAGAGTACGGGTTCGATCCTCGTCCGGGGTGGTTACTGTGTAGGGACCGTGAGCAAGTCCTTCGCGCACAATTGCTGTGGAACATAATTGCTTCTGCGCCTCCGAAGCGTGTGCACTTCTGAGCTCTGGGACACCTGTGGAAGAAGGGCGATATCAAAGGCAGTGTATTGTATTGTATAGGATAGCTGCAAAGAGGCTTCCGTCCGTTTTTCTGCACAATTCATTCATTCATTCATTCATTATGAGAATTTATATAACGCCCCTTCAAGAAACCTACTCAGGAGCGCAATTGCTCGAAGATAGATTTGTACCCAGGAAGATAATCAGTACTTTATTACGCCCGAAGGCAGAAACAAAACATACATGCACAAATCTGAACAAACAAAATCAAATGCATAGACTGCGAAAATGTTCGTAAAGGTCATTTATGCAACTAAATTTACCGTTCAAGATGCCGACGAGTTCAGAGTCACAGAGAAAGTGCTCAACAACGTAACACCAGAAAATATCCGGGAGAAAATTAGATGTCGAATGAACTAGTCGCCTATAGAGTATAGAACATCATGCGACGTTTCTTAATAATGTGATGTAAGTCTAGTCTACCAAGGCCACAAATAAAGCCTTTAACAGATTCCCATTTATTAAAACCAAATAACTTTCTATAAACAGAGTTCCAACATGCATTCAGTTCATCTTCCTGTCTCACTGTGTATTTAACTACGGCTGAGGCGTAAGTTAATATATGTGTAACCGTTGATCCGGGTTCTAGATTATTTCTATTGTATCAAGGTGAAGTGTGGCCCTGTAAGATTATCACAATCTGTATTGGTATGGTTTAAGTATTAATAAATGAAAAGATTGACTGCCTTTGATTAGTATTATTTACAAACAACAAGATTTATTTACATATTTACACGCTTCAGAATATCACCCTTCTTGAGGGACTAGGCTTGCTTCCACAAATACCCAAATTCACAAGTGACTCTACTACAAACACAGTACCTTCAAACATGAAACCAAGAAAGGTCATAGTTCACTGCTAAAACTCAAAAAATCATAGTCACTCTTATCCAAAACCTCATAACACACTACTTTCAAACATGAAACCAAGAAAGGTCATAGTTCACTCTCATCCAAAACATCACAACACAATACTGTCAAACATGAAACCTAGAAAGGTCATAGTTCACTCTCATCCAAAACCTCACAACACAATACTGTCAAACATGAAACCTAGAAAGGTCATAGTTCACTCTCATCCAAAACCTCACAACACAATACTGTCAAACATGAAACCTAGAAAGGTCATAGTTCATTTCAAAACCTCAAAAGTGTCACATGTATGTTACACCACGTTAACTCACACCACGGTTGAGAAATCTGCCTTTCACCATGTGACTATCATGAGAACGTGGAAGTTCACAGTTACCACAATGTCCTCTCTCCAGACACTTGCTGAAGAATTTCACCATTCGTACATACAGACAAACCCTTGAAGTCGTCTGGTATCGCAAAGACAGAACTCGTAGTCGCATGAAAGTTCGCAAGATTGCCCCTTTCTCCAGTCATCGAAAGTACCACCCGAAACTGCATAAAATATAAAAAGAAAACAGAATTCCATAATTTCTACCAAACAGAACTACGAAAAAGGCTGTACATAAACACCACAACGCTAAAACATTGCAAGGCTTAATGAGGTCGCTCTGTCATTCACAAATGCATTAAAACCGCAACAGAACTACGCAGTAGGCTGTACATAACACGCTGAAACATTGCAAGGCTTAATGAAGTCGCTCTGTCATTCATAAATGCATTAAAACACTGCTCAGTCATTCATAAACGCATTAACACACCGCAACCTACTACACCTCCTTAAACACACAAGGTTTCTCACCCGAATTTCCAAGAATGGTTTAATTCGGTAAAGTTTCGTCAGTTCCACCACCAAATCGACCCACTGTCAACTCTCCTGGCTTGACCTCTGACTCTTGACTGCCCCTCTCCTACCACGATTCCCGGATGTAACAACTTCTCTAGCGCATATAAAGATAACTTCTCTAGCGCATATAGTGATAACGACCCAACACCAAAATAATACTCAATATAATACAGTCTTTTCGTGACATAGCCCCCTTATTCAAGAACAAAATCATAACATCTTTGTTCCAGTCCAAATACTACACAAAAGACAGTTATACTATTGAGATCGCATTTCGAAACTAACACCAGAAACACTTGAGTTCACATTTCAAAACTAAAACAATCAACATGTGTCATGTCAAAACTAAAAGATCAAAATAGAACAACTTATTTTTGTTCCAATACAAATCACATAATAAACAAGATATATCAACCTGACCTGACTGCAGTCCACAATATTACAATCATCAAACTAACATTTAAAACTCACAACTGGATCTAAAAGTTCGTTACACCATCCTACTCAACAAATCTGCTCCAAGATTGTCATTGCCTTTAATCACTTCAATTCGAAACCGAAAAGGTTGCAACATCAATGCCCACCTCATCACACGAGGATTATTCAGTTTAGTTTTGTTCATGTAAGACAACGTTCATGGTCCACTTGAAGAACAAATTCTCTCCCGTACAAATAACGCTGCAATTTCTCAACAGCCCATATAATTGCAAGACATTCACGTTCAATCACAGAATAATTCATTTCTCGGCTTAGCAACTTTTTGCTTAAATACATCACCGGAAACAATTGATCATCATGCTTTTGCATTAACATTGCTCCTAAACCAACATCAGAAGCATCTGTTCTAAGAACAAATTCAAGGTTGAAATCTGGCAGTCTTAAAACTGGTTTCTGACAGAATGCTTCTTTTAACTTTAGCAAGGCTGCAGAATGTTCATCATTCCAGACAACAACATTTGGTAAACCTTTTTTTGTCAAACTGGTCAATGGTGCAGAAATCGATGCAAAATCAGGAATAAAACGACGATAATAGCCTGCTAGTCCCATAAAAGCTCGGACTTCCTTTTTAGTCCTGGGCCGTGGAGCATTAAGAATTTTATCAACCTTATCAGTTTCAGTTGACAACGTGCCTGAAGTTACAACATGACCCAAAAAGCTTATATTGGTGAAACCGAAATAACATTTTGAAGGCTTCAATGTTAGTCCTGCTTGTTTGACTCTTTCAAACAGTTCTCTTAATGTAATTAAGTGAGAATCCCAAAATTTTGTATGGGTTAACACATCATCCACAAAATTATCAGTGTGATCCATCCCTCCCAACATCAGTCGCATCATCCGACTGTAGGTGGCTCCAGAATTTACCATTCCGAAAGGCATTCGGATGAAATGGAACAACCCTTGAGATGTCACAAAAGCAGTTTTAACCCGATCGGAAGGTCGCACAGAAATTTGCCAAAAACCCTTGCAACAGTCTATTTTCGAGAAAAACTTATCTTCATGCAATTTTGAAAAGATCTCTTCAGGCTCTGGTAATGGTTCATTATCAAACAGAGTAATCTGGTTCAATTTACGGAAATCAATTACTGGTCTGAAAGTGTTATCCTTCTTTCTAACCATGATCAAAGGCGAGGAATATGGAGACTCGGATGCTTCAATTATTCCCATCTTTTGCATGCTACTAATTTCTTCCTTAACAATCTCATCCAAATTAAAAAGAATAGGATATGGTTTACATCGGATAGGTTTGTCACTAGTTAATTCAATCTTATGTTCAACCAAATTGGTAACCCCGGGAATTCGAACAGATTTTACACACTTGTGTTTACCAGTTTCCTCTGTACTAACAAATGAATCGGATTTAATTTTTGCCATTTCAGTGTCCCACTCGTTTTTCTTTGTTAAGGCTTCTAATTCAAATTTCTTAAGTTCTAATTCATGCCTACGATTTCGTTCCTTTTGTTCCGCTTCATACTGTCTAATGCGCTCACGCTCCTCATCTTCTCTCCTCTTTTCTTCTCTAACCAATACCCGTTCCTCTCTTTCTTGAGATTCACGTTCTTTGACTATGAGAGCCTGTTCCTTTTCAAACTCACGATGCTCTCTGAATTGATCTGTAGAGAATTTCCGTAACTCTTCAGACTCCAACCCTAACTCTTTACCAATTTTAGTAAAATGGGATAGGTCAAACATGTTTTGAGAAATCACTTGGCAATTCAAACCTGAAACACAGTCAAAACATAAAATATATACGAAAAAACACCTTTCCTGATACACACAACCACAATTCTTCAAATTACCTCAACTGACTGGTCAATCAATAACCTGAAAGTGATTCTTACAAAGGTCTTACAAGGATTTTCAAATTTTAACCTTTATTCTACCCTAAAAATTCCTGCCTTCAATTCCACCTATTCATTCATTTCACAATCCCTTCACTTCACCATCCCTTCACTTCACCATCCCACCGCTGTCACCATTGTAACCGTTGATCCGGGTTCTAGATTATTTCTATTGTATCAAGGTGAAGTGTGGCCCTGTAAGATTATCACAATCTGTATTGGTATGGTTTAAGTATTAATAAATGAAAAGATTGACTGCCTTTGATTAGTATTATTTACAAACAACAAGATTTATTTACATATTTACACGCTTCAGAATATCACCCTTCTTGAGGGACTAGGCTTGCTTCCACAAATACCCAAATTCACAAGTGACTCTACTACAAACACAGTACCTTCAAACATGAAACCAAGAAAGGTCATAGTTCACTGCTAAAACTCAAAAAATCATAGTCACTCTTATCCAAAACCTCATAACACACTACTTTCAAACATGAAACCAAGAAAGGTCATAGTTCACTCTCATCCAAAACCTCACAACACAATACTGTCAAACATGAAACCTAGAAAGGTCATAGTTCACTCTCATCCAAAACCTCACAACACAATACTGTCAAACATGAAACCTAGAAAGGTCATAGTTCACTCTCATCCAAAACCTCACAACACAATACTGTCAAACATGAAACCTAGAAAGGTCATAGTTCATTTCAAAACCTCAAAAGTGTCACATGTATGTTACACCACGTTAACTCACACCACGGTTGAGAAATCTGCCTTTCACCATGTGACTATCATGAGAACGTGGAAGTTCACAGTTACCACAATGTCCTCTCTCCAGACACTTGCTGAAGAATTTCACCATTCGTACATACAGACAAACCCTTGAAGTCGTCTGGTATCGCAAAGACAGAACTCGTAGTCGCATGAAAGTTCGCAAGATTGCCCCTTTCTCCAGTCATCGAAAGTACCACCCGAAACTGCATAAAATATAAAAAGAAAACAGAATTCCATAATTTCTACCAAACAGAACTACGAAAAAGGCTGTACATAAACACCACAACGCTAAAACATTGCAAGGCTTAATGAGGTCGCTCTGTCATTCACAAATGCATTAAAACCGCAACAGAACTACGCAGTAGGCTGTACATAACACGCTGAAACATTGCAAGGCTTAATGAAGTCGCTCTGTCATTCATAAATGCATTAAAACACTGCTCAGTCATTCATAAACGCATTAACACACCGCAACCTACTACACCTCCTTAAACACACAAGGTTTCTCACCCGAATTTCCAAGAATGGTTTAATTCGGTAAAGTTTCGTCAGTTCCACCACCAAATCGACCCACTGTCAACTCTCCTGGCTTGACCTCTGACTCTTGACTGCCCCTCTCCTACCACGATTCCCGGATGTAACAACTTCTCTAGCGCATATAAAGATAACTTCTCTAGCGCATATAGTGATAACGACCCAACACCAAAATAATACTCAATATAATACAGTCTTTTCGTGACAATATACATCCAGTAGCTTTCTTGTAAAGATAGATGAACCAACTCATTAAGATCTTTGGCACGTGCGTAGACAGAGATAATGCAGTCGGATCAAACGGTCTATCACGGATTGCAGTCTACCAAACTCTTGCTGCTTCGCAAAGCTCCAACATGCTGGGGCCGCGTATAACATGCGGGCCACTGTGATGATTCTTCCCACGTCATGCAGACTTGGTACCCTGCAGAAGCCGCGGTCGGTCATATTAATAATAATAATAATAATAATAATAATAATAATAATAATAATAATAATAATAATAATAATAATAATAATAATAATAATAATAATAATAATAATAATAATAATAATAACAATAATAATAATAATCTTCGTTTAATTTCAAACTGACAACAATGCAGGATGATTACAATTCAGTATGAACGGATGATCACAAGTTATTACAGGAGTCAAATTTAATTGTATATGGCAGCCATGCAAGGCACCCATCACGTCCTACATCTCATTTTTACGAACGCGCCATCTCGCGAATGAATGGGCTGAGCAGACCTTTTTTGGGAGAGTTCGGGTAGTGATCCCGCTACCTACTGCTCTTCACGCCACTGATGTTACCACTACACTATGGACCCCAAATTCATGATTCATGATTCGCAGGGCATATAATATATATATAACGACTGTCTTTTCTGTATACGCATAATTATGCGCTTGAAAAGCTTGGTTTTCAGTCATGACAACCCCAGAACCATCATGCTCTGGACCCGCAGAAGACCCGGCACCTCCGCAGAAGACCCGGCACCTCCGCCGGGGCGATATCTAGCCCCCGCCCCGGACGACGAATCACCATCTCCTGTGAGTCTTTAATTAAGACTCGGATTGCAGCTCATGGCCCATTCCGTTACGTGACCAAGTTCTTCCTTTAATTAAGCTTTGCGTAGAGTTAATTAATTAGCTGATCGTACAGATGTTGTATGAGTCGCACGTGTGGCGCGAAATAATAATTAAGCTGATGAAAGAGATTTTAAGTTCGTTAAACAGAGAGAGTAGATAGTAGTTGAGTTAGATTTAAGATTGATAGAACGCCCTTTTGTATGCGCCCTTTTGTGTCGCGCCCTTTTGTGCGCGCCCTTTTGTGTCGCGCCCTTTTGTGTCGCGCCCTTTTGTGTGCGCCATTTTGTGTCGAGCCCTTTTGAGCGCGCCCTTTTGTGTCGCGCCCTTTTGTGTGCGCCATTTTGTGTCGCGCCCTTTTGTGTGCGCCATTTTGTGTCGAGCCCTTTTGTATGCGCCCTTTTGTGCGCGCCCTTTTGTGCGCGCCTTTTTGTGTCGCGCCCTTTTGTGTGCGCCCTTTTGTGTCGAGCCCTTTTGAGCGCGCCCTTTGTGTCGCGCCCTTTTGTGTGCGCCCTTTGTGTGTGCGCCCTTTTGTGTGCGCCCTTTTTGTGTGCGCCCTTTTGTGTGCGCCCTTTTGTGTCGAGCCCTTTTGAGCGCGCCCTTATTGAGGGATATCAAGATAGAGTTGATGTATATAATTGGGTTGCTTGTGTGTTGAATTGAATGAAGAAAATTAATAGTTAAAAAGTTATCGAACTGTTTTAATGTGAACTGACAGCCACGCTCAACCGGGTTTTGAATTGTCAAATTTTAACTGGGGGTTCATTCGTCCCGACTTGCGTTCTATCAAGTCTTTCTGTTCAGCCCATTTCTGGTCAGCTATCTGAATCTGCTCGGCTTGACGCTTTATAAATGTCGAATAATTATATTCGTTTATTATTTCAAACTGGCATAGGGTCTATCGCAGTATGAAAGACCACAAACGAGGTGGAAAGCAGTAGAAGGAAGATATCGTGGTCGACGGTGTCGATATATATATATATATATATATATATATATATATATATATATATTAGGAGTGGGCAACGATTAAAAATTTTAATCGAAATTAATCGCACGATTGAAATTTTTAATAGCACGAATAATTTTTAACGCATGTCACAATAGATAACAAGTACAAGTACTCTACCGACTCTGAGTAGTTACGTTGAATATGCGCTATATAAATGCTTGCAGTCACTAAACAAGAAGCAAACATGCTTTTACTACTTATTTTTACTTTTTAGTTTTTACTTTAAAGTTTAAAGCTTAAACTGAGCAGTTTTATCAAGAATTGTTTTAGCGCATTTCTAAAAATAATTAGGCGCAGTGATAATAGCGTTAACTGCGTTAAAAATTTAATCGCGTTAATTAATTAACGCATTAATGCGTTAATAACGCATTAAATGCCCAGCCCTAATATATATATATATATATATATATATATATATATATATATATATATATATATATATATATATATATATATATATATATATATTATATATACACTTATTTGTTGTTACACCTGATTTCATTATATTACATTTATTTCATATTTCCAGATCAAATAATTGGTTTAATAATGAAATCATTAAGCCTATGTTCAAACGAGTCAACGACCATTTTTAAATAAGCCTGCACAGGTATACGCCTATATATTAATATTATATATATATATATATACTATAGATGTTTGCCCGTCCTTGGACGGAAAAGTTTAGCGAGCTATGGTGTGCCACTAAAAATCAGCCGCCCCTTCCCTTTCCCCACCTCCCCTACCTCCAGTTCCACCCCCTCCGCTTGCCCTGCCTTCCACTCCCTCCTCTGAAGCAGTGAGAAGTGACACTTGAAGAAATACGGACACACGTCCATCTCTGTTTTATTATATTATTAATACACACACTTTTATTTGTTGTTATTTCATTTTATTACATTTATTTAATTTATGATCAATATTTCATATTCCAAGATAAAATAATTGGTTTAATCATTAAACCATTCCGTCTCAAAATTTGCGCCCCCTCTTGAGTTTCGCTCTGTTCCACCCCACCGTTGGAACACATGTGCACCTCGCAACGGGACTGCAACTTTGATCTAAGATTAACGATATTCTGTCATTTAGTGTTCACCATGACACGTTCTTTCGAAGCGTTAACAAATTAAATATAAGTCACTGGTAATGAGTAATCATCCGTGTAATTAGTAGAACAACAAGGAAACTTAATTAATCAAGCAATTCGAGCACTAATTGAAAGAAACATCGCTTAAAGCCAAAATAATGAACATGTTAGTAAGTTCAGTGTTAGCGACAAAGGCATTGAATCGGCGGCGGCAAAAAGCGACGTCTTTTGGAATGCGAGTAACTGGAAGAAGATTAGATAAGCAAGACAACGAACACAGATAAGATAACTAAGAAGGAGAAGGTAAGATGGGATCAGATAAGATAACGTAGGAAAGGACAGGAAAAGAAATTATATCGCATAATTATTATGATACGATGTCTGATTAACGTATGATATGATACCGTACATGATAATTAATATGATACATGATACTATATGACATAACGTGCTATAATATGATACAAAAGAGAAAGAGAAGGTAAGAGAAGGTAAGACACTAAGACAAGGTATACGGTAAGACAAGACAATATATACACCGTCTGTGTTGTATATGCGTATGTATGAACATGCGTGAGCAGATGGAAGTGGGGAGTGCGGAATGGGGTGTCTTAGTCCTATGGGGAGATGGGTTCGTCCTCTGGGTAGGCGACCGTCTTCATGTCCTTAAGAGGACTTCCTGCGTATCGTCCGTTGGTCGAAGAGACGCCGCTGATGGTTGAAGACGGATTGTGATTCGGGTAATCGTTGTACATCGGATTCAGCGCCACGTGGTTCATTGGGTCCGCTTGCTTCCTATCACCATTATCATCATTATCGGCATCGTCATTGACATCGTCGTCATCATCATCATCATCATCATCATCATCATCATCATCATCATCATCATCATCATCATCATCATCATCATCATCATCATCATCATCATCATCATCATCATCATCATCAACAACAACAACATTATCACCATCATCGGCGTCGTCATTGGCATCGTCATCATCATCGTCATCATTGGTAACGTCATCATCATCGTCATCATTGGCATCGTCATCATCATCGTCATCATTGGCATCGTAATCATCATCGTCATCATTGGTATCGTCATCATCATCGTCATCATTGGTATCGTCGTCATCATCATCATCTTTAGTGGTCATCAGCGATTCATAATCGCTTCCTCAACCTCCATCATCATCGTCGTCGTCATATCGTATCATCCTCATTGTCAACGGCCTCCTTCTCATCGCTCATAACCATCATCATCATCATCATCATCACCTTCATCAATCTCAGAAAAATTCGTCACATCAAAATCGTCGCCACCAACCATTACAATAACGCTAACAAAACTGTTGCTAACAGATGTTTGTTAACAGGATTATATTATAATCCTATTAACAAATGTCCATTGTCAGGTTTTTTAAATCAAAATTTAAAGAGCACTTACGCTTGTTCCCGTCGATAGCATAAGACAATGAAGACGACGACTGCGATAATAGCGATTATGGCAAGTGCAATCGCGATTCCTAAAACGACAACGTCATTTAGGCCTACATATTATTCTCACAAAATCATGCATTATTAGTATTCTACAGAAACGATCTCTGTTGCCTACTTATTCGTGCATGCATCTTGCCATTTGATTAGCGCCTTTTCCAGGTCATTGAGGGTGCTGTGTGCATGTGATACAATATTACTTTACAGACTTTAAAAAAGAGTGAGGAATGAGAAGTTAGTGTATTTTCAGCTGTTTCAGGCGAAATAAGAACGTTCATTGGAATGCTACAGGTAATGGTTCCACAAGGCATGTCTGGACAACTCATCTGACGCGACGCAGCGCGAGTGAATAAGTTTATGCCCTGCTTAGCTTTTAGTAGCGCTATAGAAATTTCGAGATTATGATCATGCGGATGACGAAGTTCCCGAGTTGTCGCTCAAAGCTCGATCTAATGGAGTGAAAGGCAACGTTGGTTACTGGTTACTTTCTTATTCACTTATTAATACTTACTTACTTTCTTAGTCACTTACTTGCCTACTTTACGAACTCGCATAAAAAGTATCACAAAGTATCTCTCTGACTATATGCGAAAGCCGTTATCTGCGACCTCATCTCGTTCCTTGCGCTCTGCTGATTGACTAGATCTTTTTGTTCCTAGGCAGTCCTAGGACTGCCTTGGTTTAACGCCGGGCATTTGCTGTGGTTGGTCCCTCTACTTGGAATGACCTTCCTCCCTCATTAAGGGCTAAACTAATGACTAGTTTTTCCTCTTTGGTCTCTCGTTCTTTAAAGACGTTTCTTTTCCCCCGGGGTTTTCGTGCTGAGAGCGCTTCTGAATAGTTATTCTGAGAGAGGCGCTATATAAATCTTTAGATACAATACAATACAATAAGACTGCAAATAAGGTTCTGACCTGCAAGGATTAATGCATCTCTATTGTTCGACAGACTGGAAACCCTTTCTGCATTCGGTGTTCCTCCGCCTGTGAAGAAAACCATTTGATTTCTTATATAGGACTAAACGGTAAAAGGTTTGTTCCCGTCAGTTAGCAATGTGCGGTGAAATTAATGTACGTGTCTAACTAATGAAGATGCTTCTATTAAAGTCTTATATGTTTGCACGTGGGCTTGCATAACGTGTCCGCAGTGGATGAAAACCAGTTTGGATGTTTCCATAACAATAGTCCTGCCATTTGCTTCCGCGATAAATCGAGGAAATTATAGCATTTACTGTTCACTCTTTAAAGCAGATGAGTTCAGGTTTACATTACAAAACTACATTTCATTTTTTTAAACAAATTTTACCCAATTTCCGATAATTTTGGTTCAATAAGTCTTTTCTGT
This sequence comes from Aporrectodea caliginosa, assembly GCA_020284085.1. Lineage (NCBI taxonomy): Eukaryota > Metazoa > Annelida > Clitellata > Crassiclitellata > Lumbricidae > Aporrectodea > Aporrectodea caliginosa. Next base: position 81,864 of record JACEVL010000333.1, on the reverse strand, counting down.
TCAACTATTCATGAAGAGTTTGTACCAAAAAATATTCTGTGTACTTTGACACACTCATTGCGCCTTTGATACAATAAGAAGCTTGCCACAGGTACTGCGGAGAACCGAACTCCCTTAAAGCCAAAACCGTCACTCTGGGAACTGTTGGGTTGCAGTGCATATAGTGCCATGAAGCGGCATACTTATATAGCCCATATTTTGAGATTATGATAAAAACATCACCTGACGTTGTCACGTGATGCGTCCCTGTTTTAATGTAAAGAAACACATTTGTTTATTTTTTAAAGTTAATTAGTTAACATAAGCAGATTTTTATGGGCGTATAGGCTACTTAAGTATTTTAACATTTACATAACGCCTTTTAGGCAGGCCAATATATTATAAAAACCTTTTTAACTATGTTGGATAGGTGATAGACATAATATAACTTGGACTAACAATGTGAGGAACAGTGGATATGACAAATGACCGAGGACCGAGGACAGTGGAGGACATCTATTCGTACCCATTGACGCCAAATAGCTGGCGTCAGGGACTGATGATGATGATGATGATGATGATATAAAAACAGGCGCTACATATCTGAAGGTTGCACCAAAGATCGTTTTCTAAATCCTTAAAGACGAATGAGTGCAATTTTCGAACAAATCAAATTATTTTCAATTTAAGAATAATATATTGAAATTGATAGCCCTAAATTAATGCATTGACGCAGCTTCCTTACGAACGTTACTGTGTAGTCTTAAATAGGCTAATGTATGCTAGGTTGACGATTTCGATAAAACAAATGTGTTAACGAATATAGAATATGGCTAAAACAAAGCTTAGCCATAAAATAATTATTTGAGAGACATTTTGTTGACGAAATTCGTCTGGATGTGTTAAATAATTTAGATACGAAACGTAATGGCAATACATTCACCTTCCGTTGAGACAGTTTTTCCCGTTGGAAATTGAAAAGACGTCAAACTTGGCGTTGTACTTGCATCTGAGTGGCCTACAGCACATACAATTTAATAACAGTAAGTGCTTAAATGTAAAACATGAATATACACTTTTTTCTACAGCGACCATATAGTCTCGACGCTGCTCCTGTGCTGTCATGATGACCTCATGCTATGTACTATACACACTGCATCTGAAAAGTAACTTTCCTTACTAGACATTGGACGATTAGCGTCAGAGTTTACAGTGAAACCAAACGTTAATTTTTTCAAACTATTCGTTTTTTTACGACAAGTACGCATTACGATTACATGATGTATTAGTAACAGATGATAGCAAGTTTAACAGGAGTCGAATTCAACTGTATGGTAGCCTGCAAGACGTCCATCTGTCCTACTGCTCAGTTTAAGTCGCCCCTAAGTTTCCCAAGAAACACTTGCAATGACGAGGTGCTACAGGTTGTTGATGGGGAGAGATCGCTGGTGGCAGCAGTGGGGGAGGGACGGAGGAGCTGGGTGGGGCACGTGTTGGGGGACTCCCTTCTGGGGGGTCATGGAGGGGGAGAGTGGAGGGGAGGGGGGCCGGGGCGGGTGATGCTGGGGTGGATGGCCGACGGATGCAGCGAGTTGGGGGAGGGGGCACAGCACGGAGGGGAGTGGCGTCATTGGAGGTTGGAACCTGCCGAAGGGCAGAGAACTTAAAGAAGAAGAAGGAGTGGAAGCCTGAGTCAACCTTATGAGGCTAGCGGGTGTCGAACCCGCGTCCTTCTTATCTTCGTGCCAGCGTGTTACCATTCACCCATATGCCCACTTCAGCATCCATTATTATCATCCATTAGAATATTAAAATCTACAAGAAACACCTAGTCACGGGTTTTTGGAACTGGACTTCCTTAAAGCCAAGACCATCACTCTTGGAATTGTTGGGTGTACTGATCCCACCCCAATCTCTTATTCTGTAGAAGGATTCTACTCTCGTGCAAATCTGCTTAATTTCATATTAAATAGCCTAAAGAATTCGTGACTTCCTGAGCGCCACCCCATATCCCGCTGGGGCAATCACGATGCTCCCCCAGATCTCTGGTAGTCAGTGATGTTACGCCTATATAGTCGCTGTCTGTTCCAGGCCATCAGAGAGTCATTCAAGTACTGAAACCTGGCAAAGAAAAAAGTCGCCCATGCATCTTTAAAAACACACACTGTGTATAACTTTCTGGATACTGTTTTGCAGTTAATTAATTAACAGAATAATTAAAAACTGCAATTAATAAAGAGGCTACCTGTTTTAACGCAGCTGTAGCTCAAAGACACAAAGTTCGTTTTGTGGACGTGATTGGGACAATACGCGTTGTTGATGAAGTCTGACTCGTAAGGCTTTGAAGTCACGGAGCACGCAGTTTGACCCTCACATGCTTCGATTTCACCTTTGTACATGGCATCGGTTAGGTCGAAGATGTTGAACTTGACCAGTGACGGATTGTCCGGAGCGTCTGAATTGTCAGCGGGACTGTTGCAGCAGAGGGGATGAATCTTGTAGGATGAGGAGAGGATGTGAATCTCTTCTCCAGGTGAACACCAGTTACCCCTTCTTAATGGCTGACCAATGCATCGACCGATATTGTAATCTAGTAAAATAAAAGCACAAAAACTGCCGTTAAAGTCAAATGTTTCGCGGCTTTTAGGCTCGCATGTTGGTAGAGCCTTCAGAGGAAGCGTGCTGCTACTTTGACACCTCCTCGATAAAACAGTTTCTAATTCTGCTCCGAACTTTTGTGAAGCTTATTACAATACAATACAATACAACTGCCTTTGATGTCGCCCTTCTTCCAAAGCTGGCCCGAAGCTCAGAAGTGCACACGCCTCGGCGGCGCAGATGCAATTATATTGCAATTTTGCGCGAAGGACTTGCTCACGGTCCCTACACAGTAACGGTCACGGACGAGGATCGAACCCGGACTCTCACAGGTCAGCCGCTCTATATAACCAGTCGGCCACCGTGACACACTTATTACATAGTTTACCTGTTTCGAATTCACTGTGCACGCTTTAAAACAGAAGCCGTATCACACACATCTTCGCTTCAGCGTTATGTAAAAAAACCTTTTGGGTCATAGGCTATTTGCAAACCATCAGTTCACAAACTTACACTATAAACATGAATTGCAACTGTAGTTAGTTGCCTATTAACCTACAACTCGTAAAATTTCATTTTAATTCATTCCATACGGCGATAACCTTCGCGTTAATAAAGAGCTCTGTTTTGAATATGCTATATCGAAACAAACTACGAATAAACTTTAAAATGAAAATCAAGGCTAAACGAACTTGCTGATGGAGGCGTAGGACATGTTCGATTCATTTTATACTGAACGACGGTGGTTGAATCATCGAATGTGTTCTCAGGTGCAAGATCGTCATAACTGGTGTGGATCCAACATGCTGGGCTGCCGGCGATGTCAAAGTCAGCAGCCACACAGGACGAGGTATAGCGACAGAAGGTGAAGCAATCGTACTCCGTCCAGAAATTGTACGGCTGTGCGTTACTCGAATGCAATCCTGATACACGCGTCCATGTTAGTTGGCAATCTAGAAACATGCGAGGAACGTTATTCAGTCTGCTTTACTCATATATAGCGCCGCCACTATAATGTTTCGTTTTGTCCGTTTCGTTTATTGATCCAGTTCAAGTAGAATACAAGTGCATGTTGAACATAAAAGTATATAATATGCAGTCAAAGTTAAGTACAAATGTTATAATATACGGTCTGAACTGCAATCATAATAAAACACTTTTAGAAGAGAAGTTAGTGTAAGGTCAGGAACAAAAGGCACACCTAGAAGGGAAAACTCCCGCTGAGTAGGTTATGTTATTAGTTGCTGTTTAACGACACTGTGTCATAACAAAGATGATTAGTGTCGCCCTCCTCCTTTCTCCAGGCTTGGGACTAGCACTACCACAGGTAGGGCAGTGGCGGAGTAGGGGCCCAATTTAAGAATATATAGTGGCTGATTACTCGGAGATATCACAATGAAAACATTGTTTAAAGCATCAATCATCTAAATAAATGTTGCTCGAGATGTAAAAATCGTATTCAAAATCAGGTTTCGTTACAAAAGCCAATTCTAATTCTGATAGGTGATCGAAACCACAAGTTAGGCTATGCTGAGTCTACAATTGGAAACAAATGAATTGGGAGCGCTTCTGAATGGTTCATCCTATACAAGGGGCGCTTTAGGAATGTCCAGATACAATACAATACAATACAACACTACAATGTTCACCCTAAGCGCTTCTGAATCGCTGTGTGGCGCTTTATAGTCGTTCGATTACGATTACGGTTACAATTACGATTACAATTACGATTACAATTACGATTACAATTGCAATTGACCTACGGTTACAATTACGATTACAATTACGATTACAATTGCAATTGGCCTACAATAACAATTACATTTATGTTCGTTCTGTCTGTTCTCTTTTATTTCATTCGGGTCTAAAAGCGCATTCCAAAGAGAGAGAGAGAGAGAGAGAGAGAGAGAGAGAGAGAGAGAGAGAGAGAGAGAGAGAGAGAGAGAGAGAGAGAGAGAGAGAGAGAGAGAGAGAGAGAGAGAGACAGAGAGAGACAGAGAGAGAGAGGAGACAGACAGACAGACAGACAGACAGACAGACAGACACAGAGGAACAGACAGACAGACAGAGAGACAGACAGAGAGACAGAGAGAGAGACAGAGAGACAGAGAGGCAGAGACAGAGACAGAGACAGAGACAGAGACAGAGACAGAGACAGAGAGAGAGAGAGAGAGAGAGAGACAGACAGACAGACAGACAGACAGACAGACAGAGACAGAGACAGAGAGAGAGAGAGAGAGAGAGAGAGAGACAGACAGACAGACAGACAGACAGACAGACAGAGACAGAGACAGAGACAGAGACAGAGAGAGAGAGACAGAGACAGAGAGAGACAGAGACAGAGACAGAGAGAGAGAGAGAGAGGGACCAGCGTGTTCAATGACTGACCTCCAGTGGGAAGTGTTGTACATGTTCTGTCGGTCACATATTGCGCTACAGCCTCTCCATCATACAGGCTGTCACCGACCAAGTCATTGGGGTTGGTGTGTATCCAACACGGAGGACTGGACTTGGTGTCAAAGTCAACTGCCAAGCAATCGGATCGGAGTTGACAGGTAACAATGCATTGCTGTAGATCATCGACGTGGATTTGTGAGCCTCCGATAGAGTAACGGTTAGCAAATTGGGTCCAGGTCAGTAGACACATGCCACCTAAACATCATTCAACAGCAGAATCCATTTAATGTAGGGGTGGGCAACGATTAAAAATTTTAATCGAAAGTAATCGCACGATTAAAATTTTTATTAGGCGATTAATTGTTAACGCATATCACAATAGATAACAAGTACAACTAGATCAACTCTACCGACTCTGAGTAGCTACGTTGAATACCGGTATGCGGTATGTAAATGCCTGCAGTCTATTAACAAAAAGAAAACATGTTTTTACTAGGCCTACTTGTTTTTACTTTTTAGTTTTCGCTTTAAAGTTTAAAGTTTAAACTGAGCGGTTTTATCAAGAATTGTTTTAGCGCATTTCTAGAAATAATTGAGCGCAGTGACAATAGCGTTAACTGCGTTAACAATTTCTTCTTTTCTTTTGGTTCTCTGCCTTGCCAGGCAGGTTCGTACGTCCAATTTCGCCATTCATCACGTTTTAACGCGATTAAAAAAAACGTTAAAAATTTAATCGCGTTAATTATTTAACGCATTAATCGCGTTAATAACGCGTTAAATGCCAAGCCTAAATGTAATGCATAAGCTAATGAGCAGTGATCGATTCAGGCACTCTCTCCATCCACACTAACAATGCTCAAGGCCTGTCTAAATCAGGGCCGCTATATCTCGTGGTCGGAGATCACGGAAAGTTAACAAATAACGCTTAAGTTGAATTTTAATTTGACTTGGAGTCAGTGTAAGTCTACATTGAAACACACACGCGCGCACACACACACACGCACACACTCACACACACACACACACACACACACACACACACACACACACACACACACACACACACGCACGCACGCACGCACACACACACATTAGCAATCTCTATCTATCTATCTATCTATGGAATTTATATAGCGCCCCTTCAAGATAACTACTCAGAGGCGCTCCCGACCCAGGCCCGGTCAAAGAGGAAGGTCTTAAGTAGTCTATAGAAAGAATCAGAGAGGTCTCGCGGGAGAGAACGAAGGTCTGAGGGGAGGCTATTCCAGAAAGAAGGACCAACGATGGAGAAAGCCCGACGCTGTCTAGTAGCAGAGCGAGCATGCGGAACTATGAAGTCACCTCTAGAGGCCGAGCGCAGAGGTCGGCGACCAGAGCATGCCGAGGTTAAATTGAAGAGCTCCCGGAGATAGACAGGTGATCTGCCCAGAACACAGTGCCAGACAATGGAGGAGACCCTATAATGGATGCGCTGCTGGACCGGGAGCCAGTGGAGGACATCACGCATAAATACAGAGATGTGGCCAAACTTAGGGACACCACCAATTAGACGAGCTGCCGCCCGCAAAACGCCTTCCAAAGGATGCAAACGGACAATCTGCCTTCTATTTTAACGAAAATGCCACTCCAAGTCAGTTTTAAAATTCAACTTAAACGTTACTTGTTAACTTTCCACGATCGCTGACTGTGAGAATCGTGTTCATAACTTTCGCCAGCTGTAACTGTTTTATTTTTGCAGTTCAATTTTTACTGTATCAAACATCAAAGTTAAGACAGCAGGTTGTAAATTATTCAAGCCACCTGTAGTAATCAAAGTTACAGAGACAACCTTGCATTAAGTGGGTGTAACAGCCCTCAAGGTTTGTCCTATTGACACATCAGCAATAGCATATATCGCTTTTATTGTGTTTATAATAATTCTTCTTCTTATTTCTCTTCCGTCAGTTTCCCGACGATGAGGCCCTTATGAAGCCTCTCCATTGTTCTCTATTCTGTACTATGCTGCCGATCTTTGTTATGTCTGTACCCCTCTTCTTTTTAGCTTCATCGTCATCATAAGGGTTTCTTGGTCATTTTGCCAGACGGTGACCAATCCTCTCCTGGCAGGGTAAGGAGACCAGTGGGTCTTAACCCATTCGACGGGTCGTGACCTCCTTCGCTCTAAAGATGTCCTTCCAACACCTGCCGCCTGCGTTGGCCAGCTTTTCGGGGTTCCTGGTGAGCCTGTCCACCTCGCGTAGCGCCCTAGGAGGTTCTTCGGCCGGAGCCTTCTCCCCTGATGGCATAGCCTCACCAGGCATTCCCTTACTTGGCTGTTCACCCCCCCACCACGCTGAGGTGCAGGTCGGTCTTTATAATAATAATTATATAATTTTAATTCGTAAAAAATTCGCTGCAGCTTGTATAGCCTAGTTGTTGTTGATTCATTAAACGAGTTAAATCAATAAAACTGGATTCTTTGTTCGAAATTAGGGCATTCGATTATCGGTGTTAAAGTTATTTGAAACCTATAATTGAAATTATTATTTAATAGGCCTCATACAGAGTAGGCCTATATACGTCGACGTCCTGAGGGAGAGCGAAACTGTTCAATATCTATTATAGTAATATACCATTAGACCAAACTTATGTACTTGCCTACTCTAAGCCTATCTTTGTGTACTTGCCTACTCTAAGCCTATCTTTGTGTACTTGCCTACTCTAAGCCTATCTGATAGAATTATATCCTGAACTTATTACTAATCATTAAATAAATGAAAAGTTACGCAAGTTAGCCCAAATTGTCAATGGACGGTTTCATGCAAACTGACATGATCCAGGTATAATATTGGCTGCAACAGCTATAGTGACATTATACTGACAGTTTTAACAACAGTAACACATTAACTTTGAGGAAACATGTAAATCTTGTAACCATAAACAAATAAATTAGAGGTTCACCTGGCGAAACTGGTGGGATACCCGTTCCTACAATGTAATAGACAACAACAGGTTTTAAATAGTATTGTAAGTATCTAAGGTGAACCTAGTGAGGCTCATAATAGTTTCTATGAAGAAGTTTCACTAGTGTATAGTATTATAAGTACATGGTCCACAACGTTTACACAAGACAGCTTAAGGATAGGCCAAACTATATATAGGTCACTCAGGAGACTGTAAATATATTCTGAATAATTATTTACATATCGAGTAAAATATGTTTAGCCAATTCATAGGCTTATTTATACGTAGGCCTAGTTAAACGTGCAATATTAGGCTATATGCAAATGCCTCTGATTCAAGTCTTGACGTCTGCCTGTTAATCTCTTGTTATTCATTCATTCAACATTTGAACGAATTTGAGAGGTTGCCAAGTGTGCTATGTTAAAAGATATTAAGTTTGTGGCAAACAACAATTTTAGAATATGGTTGAACACGCATGAATCGTGCCAAAAACCTAAGGATGATACCAAGTAAGTTTGTAGGTTGTGTTGTGGAAAAACCTAAAGATGGTACCAAGTTTGAAGGTCAATCGAAATAATAGGTAGGCCTATGCTGTGAAACTATTTTATTTTCATATAATATGAGACAGTAAATACTTTGCGTGGACAAGCTTTCAGTTGGGAACTGAAAAGAACTTCTTGTTGTACTTGGATTCGTATGACCTACAAAAAAGCAATGTCATTTTCCTTAGATCTGCCATTTCCTCTAAATCTGCCATTTACCTTATATCTGTCATTTACCTTATATCTGTCATTTACCTTATATCTGTCATTTACCTTATATCTGTCATTTACCTTATATCTGTCATTTACCTTATATCTGTCATTTACCTTATATCTGTCATTTACCTTATATCTGTCATTTACCTTATATCTGTCATTTACCTTATATCTGTCATTTACCTTATATCTGTCATTTACCTTATATCTGTCATTTACCTTATATCTGTCATTTACCTTATATCTGTCATTTACCTTATATCTGTCATTTACCTTATATCTGTCATTTACCTTATATCTGTCATTTACCTTATATCTGTCAGTTATGCTAGATCCGTGTGCCATAGTTTTGTTAATTGCGTCACTTGCTTTTCACCTGTAAACTGTGTGATTGAAGAATCTGTGCGGACATGCTAGCGAAGCACTGTTTTTCCTTCCGGGTTTTCTCTTCTCCATTGATATATCTTGGCGTCGAGTCAGAGGTGGCGCCCAAAATGGTGGTCAGATGGAGATCCGAATCCGGTTGCCAGAGGGGCAGAGTAGCTATTAAGGAGGGTGTCGCATAGGTCTAGAATTGGAAGGTGGAGGAAGAGATGAGTCGTGGTTTAAATTCTTGGTTCTCCATTTGATACCAATCCATTGAGATATCTTAGCATAGTGTATCTTTCGTTAATAATTGTGATCAACTGAAAACTTAAGAACGACAAAGACGGGAAATGCTAAAGAAACTGTTGTGAAGACGCGATTCAAATGACACATACCTAATGCAACGCAGGCGTACGTCACGGAAACGAAGTTCGTCTTGTACGACTGCTGAGGACAGAACTGATTGTTGATGAAAGTCGAATGATTGAAGGATTTAGAAATGACCGGACATGCATTTCTGCTTTCACAGGCAGACAGCTCAGAGATGAAGGCTGTGTCGTCCATGACGTAAACGTCGTACTCCGCTAACGCCCCACTGTCCGGTGGATTCGCTTTGTCCGTGGGACTGTTACAGCAGAGCGGATGAACCTTGTAGGATGCGGCTATGATGCTGATTTCTTTTCCGGACGGACACCAGGAGCCGTTCCTGATTGGCTGACCGACACATCGACCGACTTGAATGTCTAGTGAAATATGAAAGACATTACGCTGATGCAGTAGCTCACATTTGTACACAGTGTGAGTTATAGTGTGTTCACACTGTGTACTGATACAATAACTTAAAATTGTTATTATACACATTTGTTATTTGCAGTGCTTTTTCCTAGAAGAAAGGTTGCGAAACTCAACAAATTCAGAACAATTATAAGGGCATAATGTTTGCTAATATTTCTATTTCAATCAATCAATCAATCAATTTATTGTTCCCAACGAAAAAAGACAACATAACAAACATAAACAATTAATACAACTCTATCATAGTTTAAAAGGTACAACATGTTTGAGTAATGAAGAACCTGAATGATCAATGAAAAATATAACCAATTAAACAGTAGGTCAACATGAGTTACGAAAAAAGCTAACAAAGTATTTCATATAGGCTATATCAATATCAATAAACACTGAAAGCACTGAAATTAAATTAAAGTATCTAAATAATTTTAATTAATTTTATTAAAAAGTTGACTTTACTACATTATTTTTTAGTAGCTGAAAAAAGGTCCCGGAATGCCGCCACGGACCGCTCCGGCTGAAAAAAGCACTGGTTATTTAGGGATTATATTTATCTGACCTCTGGTAAACAAACTTAAAACAATAATAACAATAATGAAATTTGGAAATTATACCAGTTGTTCTACGCCTAAGACTACTTCAATCTGAACGAACTTGCTGATGGAGGCGTAGGACATGTTCGATTCATCTGATACTGAACGACGGTGGTGGAATCATCGAATGAGTTGTCAGGTGTAAGATCGTTATAACTGGTGTGGATCCAACATGCTGGGCTGCCGGCGATGTCAAAGTCAGCAGCCACACAGGATGAAGTATAGCGACAGAAAGTGAAGCAATCGTACTCCGTCCAGAAATCGTACGGTAGTCCGTTACTCGAATGAACTCTTGGTATACGAGTCCATGACAGTTTGCAATCTAAAGCCAGAAACACGCGGCAGAGAAAGTGAAACAGGTTTCAATTAGATTTCTTTTTCATGATGCATGATAATATATAGTCGAGGATTAGATTATGTATTGTCGCCCTAGAAAGAAATAGTACCTGGAAAGGTACTATTTGCGCTCTCACAGCAGACAGTTTTGTAAAGTATCCTAGAAGTACCTAGCTATACCAACGGTAAGTTCGTGGAGTCGGTAACTAAGGAGCTTGCGACTGACTTGGAGGGTTAGCTACTGACTTATCGACTCAGTCGACTAAGTCACGGCTTATAAGCTGACTAAAGTCGCTTAGACTTGGCGCTGTATAAACCTAAAATTACAATCACAATGGCCTGACAGAGCTTTCGAACATCTCCCAAATGCAATGGAGTTCTTTCTGAGGTCATTTAAAATATTTAAAACTTTCAAAAACTGCTTTATATTGCACGAACAGGTGGAGACACAGTATCTAGACGTACGTACAAAGTGTGCAGTAAGAGAGAAGTAAGACTATATCGTGATCTACTGACCTCCAGTGGGAAGCGCTGTACACGTTCTGTTGATCACATACTGCGTCACTGTATCTCCAGGGGTATCGTACACATTTTCTCCCACCAAGTTCTCTGAATTTGTATGGACCCAACACGGCTGATGGTCGCCCGAGTCGAAATCAATGGCCACACATTCTGGAGTGTACTGGCAATAAACTATGCACTCTTCCAAACTGGTGAGGTGGTGCTGTGTGCCTCCAATGGAATGACGGCCAGCATAGCTGTTCCACGTCGGTAAACATACATCTCCTAAACATTGTACAATCATGCAATTTAATTTAAGGTAAAGTGTGCCATTCCAATCAGAGATGGACACGATTAGTTAAATTGCTAGTCGATTAGAATTAGCTACTGAAATTTGCTGATAGATTAGAATTAGAATTAGCAAAATCTTGTAGCTACAGCTACCGGTACTCGATTAGAATTAGAATTAGCCAAAACTTAGACAAGCAGCTAATCGATTAAAATCTAATCGATTAGTTACCCATCTCTGATTCCAATACAATACAACTAAGTATTACAGGGGTTCAATTACCAAATGACATGTGTGTTTAATTAAATGTTAACCCTTCTAACGAAAGGTCACGGTAAGCCTTTGTTCTGTTTGTTGATGAAATTCCAGTTTATGACGACATTTAACATCATGCCCGCTGACTGATTAATTTTTCTTGAAGCGGCGCTATATTAATTTTCCAATTATAATGGCAATTAACGAAAGTGGACAGGTGAGGACAGGTGTAATATCAAGCAAACTCAATCCTCTTTACAGCAGAAGCATTGTAACTATAAGTGTAATTGCAAAATTATGTAGCGCCACTGTGAGACAAGGTCGTCAGCGGCGATCTGAGGAGTCTATCTTATGAAAGGTTCGTACTGGCAACATGGGCTTTTACTACACAGAGAATGCACTCTTTCTGCAGTCACTTCTCACTGGCTTCGAAGGTTACCGTTTTCTGCTATAAACAATGTATTTTTCACAAGACTGTAGTCTAAATGAATGACATTTAGTCGTTATTTCTCAGACATAGGGAACAAGGATTGTAATTGTAATTGTAACCGAACATTTATATAGCGCCGCTCACAAATCAGCAGCGTTCTCGACCTGCGTCAGTGCCTGCGTCAGCGAACAAGAAAGTCTTGAGGCGTCTCCGGAATTGGGAAGGTGAGAGGACTAGTAGCTCAAAGAGAAGAGACTGGGGAAGAGAGTTCCAAGCTGATGGGCCAACGCGGGCAAAACACCTAGAGGATGATCATTCTTTACGTAACCGTTCTGTGTGCTATTTGCAATAGCTCAGCACAGCCTGTTACATCGGTCTATATTTTGCAGTGCATGCGTGGAATGTTTTGCTGCTGTGGAAAAAACACTCGACTCTGTCACGCTTGGGTGCTCACGTGTTGCCATAAGTGTTGGCTGGCAAGGGACAATAATTGAGCCAAGCCTGTACAATATTATCGTCAGCGTAACACTGTGTCTACCAAGAATATCTCTGTTTGACCCGCCTTTGCGGCTCCACTGCCCCTTTCTGCCAGAGAGAGAGAGTGGAGCTGATCCTCACTACACTGTGGGAACACCTCTGACTCGACGCAGCGCTCTTCAAGAACCTGGTACCGGTACTCTGCATTTGCCTTTAGAAATTTGAAGTTTACAATAATATTACGATCTCGATCCCAATTGTGAATGGAAGTGATAGGCAACCAGTAGCGTTGCCAGGAAACAATTTCGGGGGGTTTCCATTGGACATGGTCACAAAAAGTTATTTTGTATTTCGCATACAGAAGTGGAAAATTTCGAACATTTTGAGGGTTTGAACCGTAAACCCCCTAAATACATGTAGGCGACGAGAAACCGCAAAACAGAGCGACAGATGCCCAAGACAATGACATATGGTCTCAGAGTGAGACCCATATTCAAACTTTAAATAGATGTTCTGAGCTTAAGGTCAGACGACCAATGAAGTAGCCCATATCTCTCAGAATATCCAACGAAGCTTGTCACTCAGAAAAGTCAATGAAGCCTATCACTGAGTTACGTAAATGGAGCATATCATTTAGAAACCAATATACTGGAACTGGAAGTTGGAACTTCCAGCAGTTTCAAGTAAGTAAGTAAGTACGTGATTTATTGAACCACCTGCAAACGCACTGCGGGTACATCGGATAAGAACAATCTAGTAGTGTTAAATAACAAGATCACTAAAATCACAAAATTAGAAGAAATTACAGCTTCGAAAGTCGAAACGCATGAAAACTGGTCGAACTTGCACACTGCGCTACAGTGAGACACTCGTGTTGTACTCTCAACACCTGGTCAGTCAATATGCAATACACTAGACACTAGACACAATAACCTATAAAAATGGCGTTAAAATGCATAAAATTAAATTTGAAGAACACCAGTCAGAAAGTGGTTAAAGATAGAAATCTAAATGCAACTGAGAATGAAATCAAGACTGAAGCGCAGTGTTTAGGTTTAAGCATAGACCCCTTAAATTGTAGGACAGTAGGCGCTCAGCCTCCGGACTTGAAACTTGGGTCCATTGTCATTTTACTCTTTCTGTCACAAAATATGAACGAAGAGTCCGATTTGGATGAACTTTTTTCTGTTCTGTTTGCCACAGCGAGAGCTACATATGGAAGAAATATTGAGAGCAAATTCAGGGTAATTCAAAGTCATTTAAGGTCAGAAAAAATTAAATCTAGCAAAAATCAGAGAAAAATGGCCAGATCTCGGCCAATAATATTTTTCTTCGGCTAATTCTTTTTTGTTTTCTCGACTTGATAAGGGTTACCTGTGGTGAGAAACAAGGCTATTGCACGTAAGACAACCCAGAGTAATTTTAAGGTCAAAACGGTCAATTTCAGAGGAAAATCTGGCGAAATGGCCATAACTCAACCAAATATTGTTCTATTTGGGTGATTCCTTTATCAATTTGCTCGGGCCGATGAATGAATGAATGAATGACTACGACAATTTCTACAGCGCCGTAACATGGCACATGCCGTTACAAGGGCGCTTTAACAAATTCAACACTGAATCAGAGATACGCTTTTCCAAAGTAATATGTCTTGAGCCTGGACTTGAATGACTCCGTAGTAGGTGCAGCTCGTATTGATGGTGGAATGCTATTCCAGCACCTGGGTCCAGCCACGGAGACGATCACCAAAGCCTGTTCTTGATTTCCGCACCTGCAGATCGCTCTTCGCCTCAGATCTCAAAGAAGGTCCGGCTCTGGTCGACGACACACTCACACAATATTCTGCAAGGTACCCCGGTGCCGCACCATGCAGGGACTTGTACACAAGTAGTGCAAGTTTATGTTCTAGAGACATGGTACCGGAAGGCTAAAATAATTCAAGGTCATTTCAAGGTCAAAAGTTCAAAATCAAGAGAAAAATGGCCATATCTCAGCCAAATGTTGTTTTAGGTCGGTGTTATGGTCATTATTCCTTGATTTGACCGTTTGAACTTGAAATGACTTTTGGGTTAATTTCAAGGTAAAAGGTCAAAATCAAAAGAAAATTACCATTAAATTATTTAAATAAATTATTATTATTTTTTGGTTGAGATAATTATGGATATTTTCTTTTGATTTTGAGGTTCGGCTGAAAAGTTATTGGAGTTTTGTACTAGATTTGGTTTTCCAACTTATGGCATGAGCATGTCTTTACAGGAGCTATGGGAAAAAATCTAAAGAGGACTGTGAGTGTCCACGACATGGGACTGTGTCTAAATTACAAGAAATAACGTTACACCATGTCACTGCTAGCAGTCAGGTATCACATATCCCTTGTTCTTCTACTTACAAATAATCATCACCATCATTGATGCTTAACGACCTTTCTGTTTTCACGGGCCTGTCACGCTGAGAGCGCTTCTGAATAGCTCTGCTGTGAGAAGCGCTTACAAATGTTCAGATTAGATTAGATTAGATTAGATTAGATTAAATCAGATCATCATCGTCGTCGTCGTCGTCGTCGTCATCGTCATCGTCATCGTCATCGTCATCGTCATCATCATCATCATCATCATCATCATCATCATCATCATCATCATCATCTCCTACAAGATTAGGCCTACTCTAATTATTGCATAATTTCTTTCTTCATGAGATTGATCGCATCTGCCTGTGCAGTAGCGAGTTCCACGGGGCCATAGTCACACCACAAAGTGTGAGCCATGTTGGTCTGGCGAAAAGCTACGAAGATAAATGCTATATGAAAACAAATATAGGTGGGCAGTCAAATGGAGGTTCCAAGTTTGCTCTCATTTAATCAATCGATATAAACTGATTGCGTCCCTTCAAGATACCTTACTCATTGTTTATACGTGCAGTCTTTGCGCTACGCTGTTAGAACGATGACGATGATAACCATGAGTCGGTGATGATAACGAGTTTGGTAAGAAGAAGAACAAGAGCAAGAACAGCAACAAAAAGAAGACGCCCAACTAAGGTACATTCACTGTGAACTAACTTAACCAACAACACCTGATATTATGAGAGCAGGAAATCTTAAGCAACGAAATAGTACCGTAGGTAGAAACCTCACCTGCGCCAAGTGACACCAATAGGAAGCTAAAACAGCAACAAAACGCCACACTTCGTAGTCTGCACAAATCCATGATGGCGACTGCTCGACTGAGGCTGAGAAAATTTGCTAAGAATTAGACAACATATAATTTGCCCTAAGCACGGTTCTTACGCTGTGAGTGTGTGAAGAAGAAGCCTAACAGCGTACAAGAGTTCCGCCCTTTTGCACACAGCACACACACACACGCACACACACACTCACACACACACGCACACACAATTTGAGCAGGCCCATATGCAGCTTTTGTTGCTGGTATTTGCGCTCCATTGAGCATGACCACAGAGCCTATGCAGTGCTCGAAGTTATTAAACGTACCCTGTCACGCATGGTACCTCTCTCGTAGAGCAAGGCAGCCGTTTTGTTGATCAGTTTTCAACTAATATAATATTTTATTTAAGCACGTATATAGAGCATGTATATTTATTCAGTGGTATATATAATGGTGAATGGAAGACTGGAGGCATATATATTACATATATATATATATGAATGTTTAAATATGTGCATAAATGTATGTTATTTATGGTGGCAATAAAGTGGTAGCAAGGTTGTTTTGTGATCGAATGATTCAGACCTAAGGCTTTGTACAACGCCCATAGGCAAGCTGTTATAACCTACACGTGCCTTTCTACCAATGAGTTCGATGTGGTTTGCCTTGACTGCATGCATGGGCGTTTGTGTATGCGGTACAGACACTAGACAATGAAACAGATGAGAATGGTCAGGTTGATTCTATATCCATTAATGAAGTTGTTTACTCGTATAATAATGATGCCGACGTTGTGCACATAAAATGTGAACTTGTATGAAGCCGGAGTTATCTATAATCATGTATTGGACCTTCACACTGGAACAGCCTTCCATTAACAATATTATTCGTGACATTGCACCGCATGCAGCTTAGGAATTATTTTCGAAATTTCTTAAGTCGCATCTGTTTAGATCTGTTTGGTAGCTACGTTTAGCGCCTTCGTGAGTTTCTTGTAAGGCGCTGTATAAATGGCCATATATAGCCTACATACATACAAACATAAGAAATCTTATCCAGGTTCTTCCGCGCTTCTCCATGTCTTTCTTACCACTCCATATCGGAACACAGTCGAACAGACAGTCTCCTGCTTGTCTACCTACAGCTGGCCTTTGCTTCTGGACTTGAAACTGAACCTATAGCTATATAAGACTTACATGCCCCCTGGATTCACTTTTGAGTGAGTGCCTGTAAATAAGTTGCTTTCTGAGACTTAGACTTTTTGCTTGAGCGTTGAAAACAACATGAGATTAGGATCACGTGTAAGCCTTCTCTCAGCAAATAGATGCATTTAATTCGCTAAACATATACTGATACACATAACTGCGTTTGATAAATATTTATGGTACGACCATCCATGTGGTCTAAAATCACTGAGGCGTATTGAACATATTATTATTTGAAAATGTTTATTGGGTGTAAACAATACTTGTTAACGTTTGTCCTGGAGTTGAACCATTGTAACGTCACGGTTTTTAACCCCAGGTCTATCTACAGCACAGGTATTTATTGCTGTATTTAAGAAGACAGAATATTATTCTTAAGGTGCGTTGCGAATTAGATTCGGGGTTGTGATGATTTGATTTACAACAATAGCGTGTCGCTACAGAAGACCATTGTCATACTAGCTATACATGTATGATTGTGCCCTATGGGTAATTTTGTCTCTTAAGAACCGACCAAGTGTGAAAAGCCTCAGTGTAGGTATGAAGTATACAGTAGCCTAACAGTTAATATTGGGTGTATACTTATGCAAGCTCAATTCTGTTACATGTTTTCTTCATCGTGTACCGAACATTCACACGCTCGTACACTCATCCATTCTGCATATGCTCTCGCAATTGTATACTGGCAATTTATGCAAATTTATATAGCGCCAGCTCAAGATAGACTCATCAGAGGCGCTCCCGACCTAACACAATGAAAGCACGATCCAACAAAATGTTCTTCAAGCGTTTGCGTTGTGTTATTGTTGTGTGTGTGTGTGTGTGTGTGTGTGCGTGTGTGTGCATGTGTGTGTGTGTTTGTGTGTGTGTGTGTGTGTGTGTGTGCGTGTGTGTGCATGTGTGTGTGTGTGTGTTTGCGTGTGCGTGTGTGTGAGTGCACGAACAGATATTTATGTAACGCTTTCAAAGGTACAGAGAATGCGGTCATAAAAGTGGTCATGTATACTCTTAGCTGAAACGTTAGGATATATAAACGTTTTTGGGTTAAGCTCCACGCTATTCTGTGATCTTATCATACGGCCTATCTCAGCTACTTCTGGACGTCCTCTCCGCTCTTTAGACCATCATGACCTTCTAGTTGCTCGGTCTCGGACTGCCACAGCACAGCATCGTGCCTATGCCTCTGTTGGCCCTTTGCTGTGGAATGACCTTCCTGCTATAACTCGTGCTCTGATGTTATCTAGGGGCACTACTGTTTCTGCTCGTTCTCACTTTTCTTTTTCGAGGGGCCCTTCGCAGTTCGCACTGGAAGCGCCTCTGATTAGGTTGTACTGTGAGAGGCGCTTTATAAATCCGTAAATAGAATTGAATAGAATATATATATATATATATATAAATATATATATATATATTCGACTCATCGATTGTACCTGCAGCCAGCCTCCTGTTTTATAATTATTCTAGCACAACTCTTTGGGGTCGTTCATTAATTATGTCAACAAAATAGGGGGAGGAGATTTGGACAAGTTTGACAGTTGATGACAAGGGGAGGGGGGTTGGGTAAAAGTTGACGTCAAAATTTTTTCCCCAATGAATCAACACAGACCCTTCAAAATGGTAGCGAAAACATTAAGTAGGCCTAATGCTAAAAATGTATAAAGTGCATAATGTTTAATACTACTAAAAAAGAGCTGGTAATAAACTGAACTCATATTTTTTAAATTCGAGATTGCATTTTTAGTGTAAAACAATTTGAAAATGATTCTACATGTATTGAGCCATTGTGTTTCTTTTTTTGTAGGGGTGGGGGTTCTGGGATTGTTGACATAATATTTTAGGGGGTCCGTCAATGTTTGACAGTTGTTGACAAGGGAGGGGGTCAAAAACTGCCTAAAATTTGTTGACATAATTAATGGACGACCCTTTACACACTGTCTCCACAGAAAATAACAACGTGGACACGTGCATACGAAGAGGACATGTAATGGCACGCGTATGCACATGCACAGACATACACATCTTCACTGGTACACTCGAACCTTTCAGTTGCTCACGCCATGCTCCAATTCCATTGCAAACGGTAAACACTATAAAGAGCGACTGTATAGTTATTGTCGCACATATTGCAGTCTCAAAATCAATGCTTGTGTTGAATGACTAAGATGAGATGGGGCTACTATCGGCCTATATAATGGTGCTTTGAGACTGTATTAATTTTGACGAAAACGTCAGTCTTCCCCTAACGTTCGTATAACGACTAGGCTACATGTGTACAATGCTAGAAATTTAAGCCGCCTTAATCTTTTGATGTAGCCTTCAAGTATGCAGAGGCTTCACAAATGACAGATGTATGCATCAACTATTTTCATGAGTCAACATGTGCTTGACGTATACGTATATGGCATGTGTATAGCCCGCGACAGTACAATAGTTTCATAAATGCACCGTGCAGATGTATATAAAACACATACATATGTGGGGATTGTGGGTAAAGTTATGAAGGGTGGTTTGCTAGACACATGTGTCGCAATGTCTGTTAGAAAGCACGGAAATAGGTGTACACTTCCTGGTCTTCGAGAGTATAATATTATACTCTCGAAGACCAGGGAGTGTATAATAGGAGAGTTGCATGGGTGGAGATTCCGCCTCTGCCAGTTTCGGGTGGAGCCAGTCCAAAGCCATGCAGGGTAAGTAAAAAAGTGACGTCAATAATATTCGTTATGACATAGCGTCTTTAAACAGTAACTAACCAACCAAGGAGAAAGGACTTGAGAGGAAGACGAATAGAATCATCAGTAAATTAAATAAGTTAAAGTTCATGTAAGTGTAGATATAAGTAGGTAAGTAATCTTTATTAGCACGAGACAAACGCTCATACTTTACAACAACTATGCATACGGTGACCAAAAATGTATACAGCACAATAGCACAACATTTAGTGGGCAAAAACAAAAATAAAACGGATGCCATATTATAAACAGCAAGTAGGCCTAAGAGATCTTTAGTAGCACTATGCAAGTGCTCATACTTTACAAGTTACAACAATTAGCATACCGTGGCAGAAAGTATAGCACAATAGCACAATATCAGTAGGCAAAATAATAAAACTGATGCAATATTATAAGCAGCTATAGAATGTCTGATTTATATGCAGATATATCTATAGAAGCTAATATATAGTTACGACAACGGGTGGGACAGAACTATTGCGAACTATTCAAGAACACTGATGTACGCCCCTATCGTGGAAAGAACTTTGACAGGTGTAAAAGAGCGCATTTAAACCAGTTGAGTCGACTCGACAACACTTGCCCACACCCATATGAAAAAGAACCAACACTTAGGGTGTAACCCTTCATTCATTCATTCATTCATTCATTCATTCATTCATTCATTCATTCATTCATTCATTCATTCATTCATTCATTCATTCATTCATTCATTCATTCATTCAAGGATTTATGTAGCACCTCTTCAAGGGAACTACCCAGAGGTGCTCCCGACTCCAGCACGGCCAAAAAATACAATACATGTATATGTATTATAGACTACGTATTGTTCGTTTAAAGGGTATTTCGTTAGTGTCGCGTTGGCCCATGTGACTGCATCAAGCCCACCTTTCTGATGTATACGGTCGAGTCTGAGCAATATGCACCGCGTTACTCCGCCTGTAGCCGAGTGTTTTGGTGGACGACCGACACGTTCGTAATGACATTTAACATCGCAGAGGCTAGCGCAGAGAGCGCCTCTGAGTGGATATCTTGCATGGGCGGTATATAAATGTTCAACTACATTACATTACATATGTACCTTAGTAAAATCTGTTATTCAGCAGGTTAAACGACAAAGTTGTTCAGCCCTCTTAACTCCTATTTTTTTAACGTATTCTTTCTTTTATATTTTGTCATCGAAATTCAATCAGAATAATTAAGAAAACTGACTGCAGCTCTAACACTTTAACGACGAGATTGTAATCTACTAAAAGTGACTGAGAAACCAATGCAGCTCGTCGTTTTAAAGTGTTAAAAGTCACCGAGCATATACAGAAGAAAGGCGATCAACAAGTCATAGATATCTGCTAAAAAGCGATTGCCAGATACATGTATTTAGTATGATACTCAAAGAAACCGATCGTAATCGCAACGCCGGGCATTTTCCGTGATTGGCCCATCGACATGGAACAGACTTCCTCTGGAGATGTGTCTCCTCCCAGGGTGCCCTTTTCATTCTATCAGTTGCTCAAGACTATTCCTCCTCCGCCTGGCTTGAGTCGGCGTGCCTCTCAGTAGAGATCTTGATGGGGGGTGGGAGGGCTATATAAATTCCAGTTGATTGATTGATTGAATATCGGTGGTGACATGATTTGAATACGCAGTGATTGTAGACGCGGACATCCTCAACCAATAAACCGTACACGTTAATCAGGTTCCTACATGGAACTGCTGGCATGTGAGCACTTTTTCATACTTCTTCACAAAATCCGGTAAATATAAATCAGTAAAAGGATAAAAATAATACCAGGCCTACTACACTCGTTTGCACGCCGCTATACGAACTCTTCCGAGAATAATGGTCTGTATAGGCCTATAGGTCAAAGGGCGATTCCGCCGAGGCACAAAAATGTCAACAGCCCTATACAGAATGGCATTTTCCATGTCGGTTTACACATTTGCCGACTAATAAGGGATGGATGGTTGAGTTAGCGCAGAGGTGTCGAAGTACTCCCGTGTCTCAAATCTCGCCCTATCTTTAGCTGATTCAACCTACGCTAAGGATGTTGACTCGTTCTTGAACGGAGATAACAGATCTATCTTGTAAGGTGGCATGGCTGTTAAGATCAGGGTTTAGTTTAAGTACAGAGTTGGAGTTATGGTTAGGCAAATGTTATGGATGTAGGAGAGGGGTAGGGTTAAGCTTACGTTTGGTTTTGGTAATGATTTCAGGGTTTTTAGGGTCAGCGTTAAGCCTAGGCTAAAGTTTGGATTGGGTTATAGTTAGTGCTGAAGCTGTGTTAGGTTGGGATAATGGACCGTGTTAGGTTTATTGCCAAGGTTAGGATTAAGGGTGCGCTTAAGGTTACAGTCATTGCAGAGATTAGGCTCGGGTTAAGGTTATAGGTTCGTTTATATGACTAATTATTAGAACTACTACATGTAGAACAATGTGACAATGCAACAGGTGCAAATAAGGCGACAACCGTTGATTTTTGCTTCTTTGATTCTTATGATACAATAATAAAAACGATTCATTCACGATTTCTTTAAAAGCTGAGTAATATGTCTGAAAAATTTGTCAGATTACGGCAATAGTAGCCAGTATTGTCATGTGATTGCAATTAGAATTGAATATTTATACATAACTACGCTAACCTAACCAATCTTAAATACCATCGAAACCACAAAGCTCAACATTTAGCAAGCACTGTTCAGATCAATAAAAAAGTCACCAGTGGCGATCCCCTGCAAACACGTAGAACCAACGCGATTTTGACAGACGACACAGTGTTGCATCGAGGATATGAAACGACATCAGGCGATTTAAGTTACCGACAGTTCCACTATATTATAACATACTATCCATCTTATGCTCCGTATAATGATCTGTGTGACATAGGGTTATTTTCGCCAGCACTCATGGGCGTATTTAGGGGGTGGTTTTACGGGTTGAAACCCCCCGAAATAAGTGAAAAAAAATTTGTTTGCATGCTTTTACATGCAAAATCTAAAAAAACGGGACTTTTGCGACCATTTCTAATGTAAACCCCCCGAAATCTTAAACCCCTTGAGAAATTTTTTTATTACGCCCTGCCAGCACTACCAAAGGTAAGATTATTTTTTGATTGGTGGAGCAACTAGAAAGCATCAACTGCCATTGATATTTCGTTATGTTCATTTTCCGGAATCACTCCTCTTGGCGCCGTCTCAGAGTTGTAGTAGTAGTTGTCGACTGGATAACTTTCTTTTGGTTCTTGCTTCCATTGTCTTTTTCTGTAAATAAAGAAACCCAAGTAATGAATAATTTCTAATAATCATCAGAGCTTTATCGTATTCCTACTAACACTAGGTTTCTGTTTGTGCTCGTTCTCTTAAGACTTTTCTTTTTGCGAGGGGCTCTTCGCACTGGAATCGCCTCTGATTAGGTTGTACTGTGAGAGGCGCTTTATAAGTCCGTAAATAGAATAAAATAGAATAGGTTATTATTTATGCGTTTCAGTTAAGCTCAAACTGTATATATCTATATGGATATTAAAGCTAGCCCTTGCAAGTACCTTACTGCATATTTGGCTATAGGCTTAAGTAGCCTATCTACAGACAAATGTAGTGAAAATTAGCCAATATCGAATGTTGAATTAGTCAGTTTTAAAGTAAATGAGAACTTAATGCATTACATCTGGTTCTACTAATTATTGACTTTCTAGTGAAATGAATATACTGGGTTACCCAGAAATGCCTCTGAGCTTAGGCGCTGTTTCCTTGCAAATGTCATCTACAAAGTACTGTAAGAAGAGGACAGTACTTTACTAATTTCCTCGTTAAGCGACT
Organism: Aporrectodea caliginosa; assembly: GCA_020284085.1. Classification (NCBI taxonomy): domain Eukaryota; kingdom Metazoa; phylum Annelida; class Clitellata; order Crassiclitellata; family Lumbricidae; genus Aporrectodea; species Aporrectodea caliginosa. The sequence goes on along the minus strand of JACEVL010000333.1, from coordinate 58,239 downwards.
TTCAATCTGTGAACTAAATATGTCATAATATTTAACTTCTAGTCCACTTAAATATACTGTCGATAACAGTGAGTAGCGATACCCAACATAAGCGGCGTACGCGAATGTTGTTACAGAATATCACAGGATCTGGAATTTGAACTTACTGTACATCGATGAGCATGGATTTAGTTTTCAGCAGACTGTAATAAGCTCATTACAAATAATAAGAACAAATGTTTAACGCTTCAAATATGGAAAGAATCTGTTACCTTCTTCTAACAAGAACAACGACGACGATGATGATAATCAGAATTAGTGGAACTCCGAGACCAACACAGAGACCTACAATTAGGAAAACAAAATCTATTTTGAGAAAAGAAACATTCACTTGGTAAGTTGGTTGTCTCAATTATTCTGAATCCAAGTAAGCAGCGCGTAGACCATGCATGCAGAAATAAAAATATTTCAGGGTGAAAATAATTTTCAATGGGATACGAAAATTTATTTGCGTCAAATTCATAAATGGTAAATTTTATATTAAGAATTCACGCCTACTCTTGCGTGCTGGATTTCGATATTTGTGAAATTTGTCAAGGCTTAACCATAAGCCAAATCGAAACCAGATAACTATGAAATAAGAATACGTCGGCCTACTAGTGGTAAATTAGGGTTAAGATGGGATTGCGTCTGGATATTGAAATCTTAACATTTAGCCAGTGTAAGCCATGCACCAAAGCCAAATCAGATTTGTGTATTATTGCGTGTCCAAAATTAATAGAAGTCGGATATTATGTTATTATTAGCTAACAACGTTTCGGTCAGTATAGGTTGTCACGTATTCGCGAGTTATGTATGTGGATGCATCATTTTCAAACTGGATAAGCATAATTCCAATCGACTCGATCTCTTGGTCCCTCGGGCAAGGACTGCTTTGGAACAACATCGTGCTTTTGCTACTGTGGGCCGTTCATCTTCAAATGACCTCCCATTCTCGATCCGTTCTAAGATACTGGCAGGGGCCTTTTCCGTATCTGTCCTCTGCCTGAAGACGTTTCTATTTCTTCGGGGCTCCAACGCTGGGAGCGCATCTGAATAGTTTATACTATTAGAGGCGCTTTATAAATGTCCAAATACAATACAATACAATTCTGCTACGAACTATAACTGAATATTTTAATGAGCTTAAGCATTTTTGAACTTTTTATATCAAATCAGAGTTTGTGATTACGAGTGCTCAAGAAAAATATTTAAGGCCGTGCTGAGGTTTTTAAAATGGAAGCTAAATTAGGCTAAATGAATGCGACAGACTAAGTTATAGGGCCTATATGCCTACCAATGATCAGGCGATCTCTGTTTTCTTTCGCTGTCGCGTCATTGCTAGCTGCCTTCTCGATATCGGAAGGTGTTGTTTTTGTTGTTGTCGTCAGGGCAGTTGACCCCGCCGTTGCTGTTCCTGGTGTTGCCATACCTGCTGCTATTGTTCCTGGTATTGTTGTTCCTGGTATTGTTGTTCCTGGTATTGTTGTTCCTGGTATTGTTGTTCCTGGAATTGTTGTTCCTGCTACTGGTGTTACTGCCGTTGCTCCTGTTGTCTTCGTCGTCATATCTTCAGAAGGCATTGATCCTGAAATACAATGTTTTGCTAACAATTCGATCGGCAGTTTGCTTCTTTAAAAACAAGCGAAGTAAGTATAGGCCTAGTCTACTTCAAAAGCGGTATAGGTCTATTTGGGAACAGGTCGATAGTCCGAAGGTTCGATAGTCCGAAGATCCTATGGTCGTAGCAGTTGTTTAAATAGAAGTCGGATTGATGAAAATAATCCCGACTGAAATGGAAGTTGGAATGAGTAACAAGTTAGAGTAGGCCTATAAGTAGGAGGGTAAACATTTATAATCAGGTTGCGTAGGATTTCTCGCGTCGGTTAGGGTAAGGTTAGGCGTCGTGAGGGTCGGTTAGGGTCGGAGTTAGGGTTACTGGGTTACTAGTGTCGTCAGTAGAAATTGGATTGATGAAAATATTTTATAGTTTAAGTGGAAGCTGGATTGATGAAAAAATGACCTAGTGTAAGTAGAAGTTGGATCGATGCTCAAACTATATGCTTCAATAAATGAAACCGGTTAAACCGTATTTTACGTTGCTAATTTGACATTGTCACCACTTATAAAATGGAAGCTGGACTGATGAAAAAATTGTTTCCCTGAATGGAAGTGGGATTGATGAAAACATTGGTGTGTTTACATAGAAGCTGGATTGATCGAAATAATTTTTCCCGTAACTAGAAACTGGATGGATGAAATTAAGTTTTTGATTCAATAGAAGCTGGATTGATACAAATAATTGTTTCCGTAATTAGAAACTGGATCCATGAGAATATTTCTGTGACTAAATAAAAGTTCCATTGATGAAAAATATTTCTTTCGTTAAAGAGAAGTTGGATTGATAAAAGTAATTTTTCAATTAAATTGAAGTTGGATTGATTAAAACAATTTTTTAGATGAAATGGAAGCTGGATTGATGATAGTTATCATGCACAGGACGTAGACTGCTTACTTACCAACGTCAAGTACGGCTTTTAAGACATTAGAATTATTTAGCAACGTAAAATACGGTTTTACCATGAAACCTTCGGACTATCGAACCTTCGGACTATCGAACCTTCGGACTATCGATACGTAATCGTCTATGTACCTGACTGCGTATTTAAAAAGGTATGTTTTTCGGAGAATTTTAAATATAGACCTATATTTGATACCAAATGAGCCTAGAAGTAATTAGGCTACATGCATGCAGAGATCAGTCTAAAAATGAAAATTCTTACCATCAGATATGCATTGGTAGACGATCGAGACATAATTTGTTCCGATTTCACCATCTGGACAACGTAGGCCTTCTTCTACTGCACTGTTGCTTTTTGCTCGTATAGCGCTCTTGCAGGTTGACTGTCCGTCACAGGAAGAATTTATTTCGTTGAAGTAGACTGGGTCTAAATAGAATTGGCCTAGTCTAAAACTGGCCAATGACAGAGAATCTGGAGGGTAAGCATCTTCGGCGTTCCGATAGCAACAGAGAGGGTTAACTCTGAACCAGGAATCATTTATATGAATTCTTGCCCCAGGCGGACACCAGCCGGCTGTCGGAAAGTATTGACCAACGCAACGGCCAATTCGAAGTCCTGCACAAAAACACAAAACGACATAATTATGGGCTGCATGATGTAGGTTCACAAAACGTCAACAGAAGTGATTTTTCGGTAGGCAAGAAATGTGGGCGAATGGTTGGGATTATCAACGGAGAGGTTGCTGCGAGAAACTGAGAATAGGAGAGGATGGAGAAGAATCGTCTACAATGCGACCAACCCTCGTATCGAGGACGGTTGAAGAGAGATGAGAGAGAGAAGAAATAACTGGAGAAATTTATCACACGTTTGGTAGAACTGCAACGACTGTCTAGCTTTATTCTTTAGCTTACTTGAAAAGAAAATTTAATCTCAAGAAAAACACCGCCAGTTGCATTTTCGTTATATATGCATTTACTTAAGAATAGAACGGATTCAGAGAATTGTAGAGTGTACTAACTTGTAGAGTTGTCTAGAGATGGACATGTTTTATTAAGGCGATATTGCACGACGCCTTCGCTGACAGATACGTTGATAGGACTGGAATCCTTCTTGTGTATCCAACACGGTGGCTTAGTCTTGTTGTTATAGTCGACAGCTACGCAGGAGTTGGAGTAACGACAGAAGGTGAAGCAATCGTATTCCGTCCAGTAGTTGACCTGCTCTCCATAGTAGGACCCGATGCTTCTATTGTGAACCCACTCTGGAGGACATTCTGGGCCTAAATAAACAGTAGTAGTTGCCTAGTAGTTTCATAACCATAACCATAACCATAACGATCATTTTATTGTATAGCCAAACAGGTATTACATGATATTACATACAAGTATTTCGAGGTTTGGAAGGGGCACCAGAAGGGACCTTGATCCCACTAAGTAGGGCCCCCTAATTATCAGTTTCAGTATTGGATGGCGATTAGTTAAACAATAACAGTTGCAGTTTTACAATTTGACATCATGTAAATATTTACAACATAGGCACCAGTCTGGGGGTAACCGATCTCGACCCGTTCATGGCACTGAAATATTTATTTATAAACTTACCTAATTATTTATTTCACCTAAAAAATCACCTTCAGCACATTATTTTGAAATTAGGTCATTGTAACAGCAGCATTAAGATACAACACTACTACACTAGTATATCATAATAGCACGGTATTTTTTGCCAAATGACTGCTTATGATAAATTGTAGCAACGTCTGGATTACATGCTAACACCAGTAGAAAATCAGATTTCTGCGTTTAATTTAATAACTCTAGTCTTTTTGAGTTGATAGAATCAGACCTCATTACCTTTTCCGTAATCGGTGCAATTTCTGCTAATTCGATATTGTGCCGCATTGTCCATTACATTCTCTTTGAAACTGCTACCACCTAAGTCGTTTGGGTTAAAATAAAGCCAACAATAGACGTCTAAGTTTGTGTTGAAATCAACGGCCAAACAGGTGCTCCGACGCTCGCAACGAGCCAAGCAGTCTTGTAACTGACGGGCTGATGGTTCGCTAGATCCTCCAATCGAATATGATCTGGGATATTGCGTCCATGTTGGTATGCACACTGAAAACAGCGCAGAAGAGAATTGTATGTGTACAACACTTTGAATGGTGAAAACCTGTTTCCTTAATTAAACTCTAAACTTCATTCAAATGAAATGAGTAGGCCCTAATACATGTACCTGCCAGCATGCCCATATGGATCCCATGCAGGTCCCATTTTTCAATATGTGACCCGAATATATAGCCCATACAGGTTCCATCTTATAACGCCCGTGGAAATGCTTTCAGCAATGTATTGTAACAGAAATAAATTGACATTTTAACGTTAGCTCTAAGCTCATGTAAGTGGATTGCAAAGAATATTAAACTGCCTTAATTGCATCTTCAATCACTCCTTCAATCACTAAAATCAAAATGAATTTAAACTAGTTTGCGCCAGATATGATATGAAAGGATATTAGCGTTTAATAAGCGACACATTATTATTTGTACAGCTGATTAGCCTGACTTCTGGTAATTCTGACCTATCAGTTTCGACCGTCCACTTACAGCGGATTACGCCTTTGACTAGGGTTTCATTTGGGGCCACCATCGATTGATGTGTTAGCGCTCGTGAATAAACTGGTGCCCAACGTTTAACTTTTTAATAGCTTCTTAGAAATGTCGATATTAATAATAATATTCTTTATTGAAACAATCCGGTTGACACACCGCAACCGGTTACAATGTACAGTTATGCAATTGAAACAATTCACAAGAACGCAAATGACAGAAGACATAAATCTTAACTATTAACAGAACAGACAGCCTGCAATACACGGCGCTAATAGCAGCCTACAAAGCATGTCCACCTACGATACTCGATCTCGGTACATCTCGCTCTCTATTACTATGACGATTACGAATACAGACTATATGATGTATTACTATTGGAATAGTATTAGCCTACCTTTTAAACTAGTATTTACCTTGTGAGTGGCATAGTACGAACTGGAGACCGAAGCCGAGGCCAAAGAGAAGTAGCTTCATTCCGAATGATAGCGACGTTTCAGGCAATTAATGATTACCTTTATATCGAGGATCGACGAGAAATAAACATTCATATAATAAAATATTAATAATCACTTGGGTTTTGTAGATAATCACATACAGTTTTACTGTAGGTGTACCACGTGTCAACTCTAGCTAATGGCGTCTGTGCATGGTTGGTTTCTTTCGTACAGGCCTACGATGGGCGCTGCCTTTAAGTAAGGCACAAAAAGCGACCCTTACCCCCCTTGCGTTGAGTCATGATGAGGCTAGTCACGCACGCTTTGTTCAATATCTTCAGCTGACTGCAGTCATCCGTGAAGCTCGTCGTGCTAACAGCTGCAGCGATTCTTCAGATTTACCCATGTGTGAATGTTTCATATGTAAATAAATGTAAGTAGTTAAATAAGTAAGGGTACATAAATATATATGCATATATATGCCCATATCATGTGTGTGTATATGTGTGTGTGTGTGTGTGTGTGTGTGTGTGTGTGTGTGTGTGTGTGTGTGTGTGTGTGTGTGTGTGTGTGTGTGTGTGTGTGTGTGTGTGTGTGTGTGTGTGTGTGTGTGTGTGTATGTGTGTGTGTGTGTTTGTGGTGGTGCATGTGTCTGTGTATAATGTGTATTATAGCCTAAGTATAACCGCATGAAGTCCTGTATTCAAATGCATGCATGAATCCGTGCCTTTTAACAATATAAGCGTTTACGACTGCACTGTGTATTCGAGAGTATAGGCCTGCCTTTTGTTGGGGTAGGTTACCCTTCACCTCAAATCAAGCAGAACTGCTTCGTGTCAGAAGACAGTTCTCATCTGGTTGATCCTATTCTGTTAAAGCATGCATGGTTTGACCCTGGTTTTCTGTATTAGTTTTCTGTAAGCTCTTCCTTAACGCAGCTTATATCTCGCTGTACTGTTTGCGTACAAATGAGGTCAGCTCAGACAGAAATTAATAAAATGGCTGCCATTAATCCTCTTATTTAGCCGGTAACTTTGTAGTCGTGATTTGTAGACTTCCTTAACCATGGAACGTAGCTGTGGAAAATGGCTGAGCTTTTTGACAGCTAGGTAAGGCGTTGGACTTAAAATGGCAATATATGGCCTACACACACGCATACGTACATAAATACATACACTCAACATACATAAATACATACTTACATAGGCCTATGCATGCATATAAAGTGCACAACTACATTCATAATTTCATACAAACATTCAACGATGCATGCAAACATATGGGACTACATATATTCAAAGATACATTCTTAAATCGGTCTCCAATTTGCAATGCCGATTGGCAATTCTGTAGTACCAAATTCAATGTGTTTTTATAAACAGGTAAATTGGTAAGCTTTATTAATAGTCAGACCTAACTTAGCCTACTATACAAAGGAAGTTGGCTAGGCTATGTTCAACGTGCCTTTGGTTTAATTTTAGAAACCGAACAAGGTCAAGGTCAGTTATCTGTGTCGGGTCAGTTTACTGACACGACCTGACCCACGTCGAAGGATGGAACAGGTATCCGAATCTGCAAGTGAATTAGCTGATTTCCTACCCATGTAAATTGTAGCGATTAGCGTCTGTAAACTCAGATTTGGCTAAGAATGTTGTCTAAATGTCACTACATAAGAACGCAATGTAGACATCTACTCAGGGCGCCACTGAAAGGGCGCTATATAAATGCTCTGAATGAATAAGTTGCATGTATGTATGTGTGTATTTTGTATTGTATTTACAGATTTCTAAAACGCCTCTCAACTTAATCAGAGGCGCTCCCAGTGCGAAAAGCCCCGAGAGAAAAGAAAAGTTTTAAGAGTTTATGTATGTATACTTATGTATCATGTATGTATGTATGTATGTATGTATGTATGTATGTATTTATTTATGTATGGATGTATATGTATATGTATGCATCAGAGTTCTTGTATAGCGCCCTTTAAGTAACTCACAAGGCCCTCCGGCACGGTTACCTATAGGAATCACAGAACAAAAGTGTTTTATGTCGAACAGAAAACGTTTCCTGAACTGTTAGATGCTAGTGATCGTGCATGTATGTATATCCGGTTGCAGATTGTTCCAGAGAGACGGACCCACAGAGTTATCCATAACTGAGTTGAAGCCTTCATCGGAAGAACCACTAAAGTCCATTTTTGACATTTTTGAGTTAAGTGTGTCCTTTGATACCTAAATGTTACAGAGCATGTATTGCCAATAAGTTGTTTTGGAAAACCCACGTAAATCCAGAGTTACAACGAAAATAAAATATAGCGTTCCGGTAAAAACAACCAGAGTCCTAGGACTTTAGTGTTTCTTCCATGAATCCTGACCTGCATAAAGGCACCGCAGAAAATTTTCCTTTCAAATTTAATACTATTTCAGTTTAACAGCAGCAGCTATTATAATTATTTTGTTACTGTTAAACAACTTCGCAATTATCCAAAGAAAATTGTGAAATCCTATCAATTCACGACGAAAATAAAGAAATTGCCATACTTAGCAACATTTAAACCTTTATAATGTGGCGCCATCTACCGGCTAAACTTAAATATTTTAAACGATGTTATGGAGACATAACACATCCATAAGAATGTCAAATTTCATTTCGATATTTTGATAAATAAAATACTTGTAGACTTTGAAAGTTTGTTTTGTGAATATGTCAAAATCCGTAAAATGGACTTTAGTGGTTCTTCCGATGAAGGCTTCAGTTGTAATCCATTTGTTACCAGTGTTACTTCCGTGTAATAACCCAAAGATCTGATCATTTGGACAGAGCATCAACTGCCATCGATATTTGGAGCTGTTCATATTGCGCAACCTCTCCGCTTGGCATCGTCTCAGAGATGTATTCGTAACTCTCGTTTCGGTTACTTTCTTTTGGTTCGCCTAATGTCTGATTTTACAAAATAGGCTAAAATCTCTAAATGATTCGGTTAATCCAAGTTTACAGATAAACACATATATCGGGAATTTTGAACTTAATGTACAACTGTGACGAATAGCAGATATATATAGTAGTGGTTGGACCCTGAATGAACTGTTAGGCCTTAGGCACCTGAGAATAGGCGCCTATGAGTGCGTGGGCTGTTGTGGCCTAATTATGTAATATGGTGACCTATTGGTGATCAGGGCAGGTGGTCCACCGGAAGTGTGGGCGGTAGGGACAGGCGGGAAGGAGTTGAATTGAAGCGCGGTAGTTCATGCTTAGCTCTTGTCGGAGTAAGAGGTTTCGAGGCTCTGCTCAGTGGAAAGAGGACATAGGCCGATGTTACGTCTCGACGGACTGAGATTTATAAACGTGTGTATTATATAGTGTAAATAGTAGACTTTGTTACTTTTGCGTCGATGTACGCATTCGAATGTTGTTTTGCTGAAATAAAACTTGGAAAATCTTCACAATTGGCGAGCCTGCCAGGAGTGCACAAGTGTTAAAAGAAGATTTTTGGGCTAGCTTTCGTGTTAGACTTCACACGTATCGACGTTATGTCAGCGATGAAAGACTTTGTGGCCTTCGGCAAAGAGTGCGGGCTATCCGGAAAGGAGCTTCTGGAATGGGTTACGCAGAAGCAGACCGAAGAACGCGAAGACAGGGAACGAACGCATTCTGCAGAAAAAGAACGGATCGCTCAACAAAAGGAACTGGAGGAAATATCTTTGGCTCGTGCCAAAGTTGAACGAGACACTCAGGTTCTACAGTCTAAGACCGTGAAGGCGGCCAAAGGATCGGCCGCTAGCGAGGACAGTCTGCCGAACGATGAAAATTTATGGCAGCGAAGTGGAAGCGACGGAAGCGGTAGAGCATTCGGAAGTAAGGGCGCCAAAGGGCCAAAAATCCCGCCTTTCGAAGAGGACAACGACGAACTGGACAGCTACCTCTTCCGCTTCGAAAGATATGCCCAGCTTCAGAACTGGAGGAGAACCGACTGGGCGGTTTATCTGTCGGCGCTGCTCAAAGGTAAAGCACTTGAGGTTTACGCTCGTCTACCGGTCGAGGAAGCGCTGAACTACGACCGACTTAAGCAAGCGCTGTTGAAGCGCTTCAATCTGTCGGAAGATGGATTCCTCACTAGATTCCGGACCGCAAAACCGGACGGAAGTGAGACTCCATTTCAATTTCTTTCCCGTCTGGATTCCTATCTGCTGCGATGGATCGAGATGGCCGGGAAAGAGGACACTTTCGAAGACCTGAAGATGATGGTCGTTCGAGAACAATACATCAACACCTGCTCAAAGGATTTAGCGGTGTTCCTCAAGGAGCGAAGACCTGCTACGCTATTGGAGGTGGCCGAAATCGCCGAACGCTACACGGAAGCTCATCATTCAAGACCGGATGACGATAGTGAAGACTCGTCGCAGGAGCGATTGCCGAGAAGAACTGACCGGAAGTTCAGCAACCAGAGGAAAGAACCATTCAGGCGTTGTTTCATTTGTAATAGTACGAAGCACCTGGCACGAGAATGCGGAAGGAAAATACCGGTGGCAGGTCTGGAGTGCAAAGGTCACGGATACCAAGAACAAAGAAACCGGAAGCCCTGGAAGGAGAGGGACAGTCGACGACTCTCTTCAGCGACGAGCCATGGGTTTGACTGCGATAGCCGTCAACAGAAGCTGCTGTCTGCTTCACCGACAACCCGGCTGAAACAACCTGAACGGGTGCAGAGTAGAGAGAGTCCGAAGTGTCGAGCGCACGCCAGACATCAATGTGAAGACTGTCTGATTACCGATGACGGTGAATTAGAACCGATGTGCAACGCCATGCTATCGGACAGCGTCGAGCTCCGCTGTGGCTGTACGTTGCCGGTCGTTGCCGACGCCTGCCGAGACTTGGAATCTGCAGCGTCGATGCCAACTGCCGAAGGATGGATTGGGCAACAGAAGGTGATTGCTCTACGAGACACCGGTTGTTCAACTGTCGTTGTCAGAAGGGCCCTGGTACCAGACGAAGCCCTCACGGGTGCAACGAAGACCTGTGTCTTGATCGATGGAACAATTCGTCGCGTTCCAGTGGCAGAGATCGAAGTTGACACGCCGTACTACAAGGGAAGGACAAAAGCTGTTTGTATGCGAAGACCTTTGTTCGATGTAATTATCGGCAACGTTCCAGGTGTCCTGAACAATTTAGTTACATAATTAACCTAAATGATCAACACTGACTCTGTATTAATCTGATATCGCTGGAGTTGAACTATTGTATTGTGAAAGTAGGCTATGTTGCACGGACTGAGACAAGTCGGTTCTAGTTTAATTATTGCATAATCGTATTTAACTTGGCATTAGCTGGTGCACTTTGTATTGGCCTGTTAGACTTCGTTGCGCTATTCGTCTTGTTTTGAGAGTGAGAATTCTTGTCTCGAATGTTCACTCTTCGAAAAGGGGGAGTCTTGTGACGAATAGCAGATATATATAGTAGTGGTTGGACCCTGAATGAACTGTTAGGCCTTAGGCACCTGAGAATAGGCGCCTATGAGTGCGTGGGCTGTTGTGGCCTAATTATGTAATATGGTGACCTATTGGTGATCAGGGCAGGTGGTCCACCGGAAGTGTGGGCGGTAGGGACAGGCGGGAAGGAGTTGAATTGAAGCGCGGTAGTTCATGCTTAGCTCTTGTCGGAGTAAGAGGTTTCGAGGCTCTGCTCAGTGGAAAGAGGACATAGGCCGATGTTACGTCTCGACGGACTGAGATTTATAAACGTGTGTATTATATAGTGTAAATAGTAGACTTTGTTACTTTTGCGTCGATGTACGCATTCGAATGTTGTTTTGCTGAAATAAAACTTGGAAAATCTTCACAACAACCATGAGCATGAATTTTGTTTTCAGCAGGCCACAGTAAGCTAACTGTACACAGCAACAAATGTTAAAGCTTAAAATATGAATAGGCCTATCATCTGTTACGCCCTTCTAACAAGAATAACGCTGACGACGACGATGATAATCAGAATGATTGGAATTCCGAGACTGAGACCAACAACGAGACCTACAACTATGAAAACAGAAAACAAAATCTATTTTGAGTAATTTAAACAGAATTCATTGGTTATCATAACCCAGTTATTTCTTAAGCTTAGTATAAGCAGTGAGGTAACTAGGACTTTTCGTTTGGGGGCTTCAAGCCTTGAACATGGCCAGTGCGATAGTCCGAGCCTATAGTGGAGCCGGGGGCTTGATTCATTTTGGGAGGGCTTCAGCTTCGTTTGGGGGCCTTAAGCCCCAAGCCCAACGCGAATTACGTCCCTGTAAGTAAGCAGCACATCGATCTTGCAAAAAAGAAATTTTCAGTGGGATACGCGAATTTTATATGCACCGAATCCATCAGATAAATTCAGCATTGAGAATTGGCACCATTACTTCTCTGCTGGATTTTGATAGTCCTATTAAATTGGACAAGGTTTAGTCGCAAGCCAAATCCAAACCAGATAATTCTGAAATAAGAAGAGGCCTACAACGTTCAGCACTCGACTCTTCCTTCTTCCTCTCTTTTTGCTCCACTGCGCAGGCGCCGCAGCCGACATCTCCAAAGGTCAGTTGAGGTCATATCCGACCAATCAGAACTTCACACCTTAAGTCCCATAGTCTCGAATACTGATTTATCCCTAAACCTGTTCTAATATTATCGCTTATTTAAAATGCTGCTTACAGATATGCTTAATTAATTTAAGTAGGCCCTAGATTGAATTTCTCTACCATAACTAGCATTTAATAACATTTAACCTACCATTAAACATAACTATCAACATTAGATGAGATGGCCCAGATGGGTTTGTGTGGGAAATGGACATTCGCTACGGAGACGACGAGTCATTTTAAATTGGACAAGCATCATTTGTCCGTCACAGGAAGAATTAATTTCGTTGAAGTGGGTTGGGTCGATTACGAATGAACTGAATATTAATAGGCTTAAGCACTTTTGCGCTTTTTCTGTGATTGAAAAGGTTTTACTGTACGCTATATGTAGCATAAGCATGTGTGCATCACTGATCAGTACATTACATCACACAGCCTAATGGAAGTTTACAAATGTAGGCTAAACATATGCGAAAAATGAAATAAAATCGAATGATCAAATCATATTCAGTGATTACGGTACTCAAAAAACAGTTAACACTTTAACAGCGGTAGTATGCTCAAAGCGGCTGGAAACCAATGCAACCAAAACTAATCTTCGTCGTTAAAGTTTCAAGGGTGTTCCGTTGTTTATTAAAAAGAAATTAATGCAATTGATTATGGTAACTATAATAGACCTACCAATGATAAGGCTATTTGAGTTTTCTTTCGTTATCGTGTCGCTGACAGCTGCCGTATCGATATCAGAGAGTGTTGTTGTTACTTTTGTTGTTGGAACTCTGACTGCCGTTGTTCCTGTTGTCTTCGACGTCATTTCTTCAGAAGTCATTGATCCTGTATAAGACAGAGTGCTATTCTGTTTAACTAATAATTCGACCGACAGTCTGTTAATTCAGAAAACAAGTATAGTCTACTGCGAATAACAACAACAACGACAACAACAACAACAACAACAACAACAACAATAATAGATAGTGCACTGAAACCAAATGTGCTTTCGCGAAGAATTTCAAATATATTTGATACCAACTGAGGTTAGAGGTAATGATAAAGATTTAGCCTATGAGTGAAAGATGCTCTCACCGTCAGATTTACATTGGTAGGCAATGGAGACATAATTTGTGCCGATTTCACCATCTGAGCAGGTTCGGCCGTTTACAACGAGACTGTTGCTTTTTGCCCTTATGGAACTGCTGCAGTTTGACATTCCGTTACAGGAGGAATTTATTTCGTTGACGTAGGGTGGGTCTAAATACAATATGTTTAAACTTGTCAGCGACAAAGAATCTGGCGGATAAGCATCTTCGGCGTTTCTATAGCAACAGAGAGGGTTTACTCTGAACCACGATTCATCTATATGAATTGTCGCCCCAGGTGGACACCAGCCGTTTGTCGGAAAATATTGACCAACGCAACGGCCGATTTGAAATCCTGCACAAAACAAAACGACAGATCTATAGGCTGTGTATACGAAGTAGGATCGCAAAACGTGAACAGATGCATAAATCTTTTTCAAGAGACAAGATATAGCCTAATAAAAGAAATTTATCGCACGTTGGGGCAGAAATCTAAAACTGGCTTGCTCTATTCTTTAGGTTAGGCCTACTTGAAAAGAAAATTTAATGGCAAGACATACATGATACATCCAGCTTTTGCATTTTCGCTCGTGTTTAAGACAAGAACTTATTCTGAGAGTTATTGAGTACACCAACTTGAAGGGCTGGTTGACGATGGACATGTTTTATTAAGGCGATATTGAACGACGCCTTCGCTGATAGATGCGTTGATAGGACTGGAATCCTTCTTGTGTATCCAACACGGTGGAGTTGTTTTGTTGTTATAGTCAACAGCTACGCAGGAGTTGGAGTAACGACAGTACGTGAAGCAATCGTATTCCGTCCAGTAGTTGACCTGCTCTCCAAAGTAGGACCCGATGCTTCTATTGTGAACCCACTCTGGAGGACATTCTGTGTCTAAAGAAATAATAATTGATAAAATGAACTAATTATTTACTTCACTTCAAAACATCGACTTAAACACATATATTGAAATTAGGTCCTCGTATCATTGATTTGATTTAAAATAGCAACATCAACATGCAATACCGGAATCTCAAATTAGCACTGTATGTATCGCCAAATGAACGCTGGTGAAAAATGTGACAACATCTGGACCACATACTAAAACCATTTGTTCATTAAAAATGACAGTCTTCTTACGTTAATTGCATGAAAATGCAATACCTTTTCCGTAATCGGTGCAATAATTATTTCTGTTAATTCGGTATTGTGTTGCATTATCCTGTGCGTTCTCTTTGAAACTGCTACCACTCAAGTCGTTTGGGTTATAATGAAGCCAACAATAGACTTCTAAGTTTAGGTTGAAATCAACGGTCAAACAGGTGTTTCTGCGCTCGCATCGAGCCAAACAGTCCTGTAACTGACGGGCTGATGACTCATTGGCTCCTCCTATTGAAAATGATCTGAGGTATGGAGTCCACGTCGGTATGCACACTGAAAACAACGCAGAACAGAAACAATTGCTTGTGTACAACACTTTGACGGGTTAAGACCTGCTTAATTAATTACACTCTAAAATTCATCTAGATGAGTTGAGCCTCATATATCCCTGTCAACACGCCCACAAGAATCCCATAATATATTATAATATGACCCATATTTCAATATGGGGCCCGAATAGAGCCCATATAGGTCCAATCTAGAGCTTATGAAAATGCTTTCTGCGATGTTTCGTAACAGATATAATTTTGACATTGTAAGAAGCACGTCATGTAATGTAATGCAACAATTGAACATTTATATAGCGCTAGATTGGACCTACATGGGCTGTATTCGGGCCCCAAAATAATACTAACTATAACTATAACTATAACTACAACTAAAATAAAATCCATTAACTATAACTGTAACTATAACTCAAATAACAACTGTAAGGAGAATCACACTGCTCTATATCAGGCCTGGCTCGGGAGCGCCTCTGAGTAGAACCCTTGAAGAGGCGCTATATAAATCTTATGATTGATTGATTGACACGACGCAGCGCTCGTGAATAAACTTGTGCCCTACTCTTAAATTTTATGTAGCGCTCCAGATTGTCGATATTATTATTATGACAATTACGACTACAGACTAGGCTTTGCTGTATTATATTATTTACTATTGGAATAGTATTACCTTTTAAAATAGTATTGTTAAGTACTTGTCACTACTAAGATTTGTTGATATTATTTTGTAATTAGGCCCCCATTCAGCGGGATTATTCCCTTCGGGTGAGCGGCGTGAGCCTATTGCTCCCTTGTTTATGCTGTGATAATTGTATATCAAAATGATTATGCTTTGTGTCTAACTACTGTTAAATATTACTTGTTTTGTTTAGTTGTTATTGGGACCAATAAACAAATTGAAAATAAACAAACTGAATTGAAATTGAATTGAATTTACCTTGCGAGTGGCATAGGACGAACTGGAGACACAAGCCGAGTCCAAAGGAAAGTAGCTTCATTTTGAATTAGACCAACATGTCAGATAAATGAGGAAGTTATATTATAGTGTTATAGCCCTTCAAATAATAATCACTTGTTCTGCAGGTAATCACACACAGTCTTCCTAATTAAATGCCTACAGATTCAGAACATGTCAACTATAATAGCGTCCATGCTATAGGCTGTTTCTTTCGTATACAGGACTCCAATGTGCGTTGCCTTTAAGAAGGGCGCAACAGTGACCTTACGACCCTTACCCTTGCGTTGGGTCATGAGTCTTGTCACGAACGCGTATATATATATATATATATATATGTATATATATATATAATTATATGCATGTATGTTTTGGTGATGCACGGTACATGGGCTTGTGCATACGTTCGTGTAGCCTAAGTGTAACCGTGTGAATACCTGTATTTAAATGCATGCATGAATCCGTGCCTTTTAACAATATCATCGTTTACGACTGCACTGTGTATACGAGAGTAAGCTTGCCTTCTGGTGGGTGGGTATACGACTATACGTCACTGGTCATGACCTGCGCCCACGCTCACATAACCGTGTTCTCCCTAGATTTGATTCCCTTACCAGGCGTGGCTTCTTAGCTAGGATGTTGTACAGTTAGACATCTGTTTTCTAGTTGACTTAATTTTCTTCTAATTATCGTTTTCTTTGTACATAAATTATTTCTGACTTTGTGTATAAAGCGCTGAGCGTTTGCTTGCGTTTAATAAAGAACATTCTTACTTACTTACTTACTTTACCTCAAATCAAGCAGAACTGCATCGTGTCCGAAGACAATTCGCAGCTGGTTGGTCCTATAGGTATATCACTGGTCCTATTCTCTGTTAATGCATGGGCTTGACCCTGGTTTTCTGTATTAGTTTTCTGTAAGCACTTCCTTAACGCAGCTACATCGCACGGTTCACCACTTTACGTTCAGACCGAATTAATAAAATGGCTGCCAATAATCCTCTTATTTAGCCGGTAACTTTGGAGTCGTGATTTGTAGACTTCCTTAACTATGGAAATTAGCTTTGGAAATCGTTGAGTTTTTAACAGTTATAGACAAGACCTTAGGATTAAAATGGCGTGACAATACATACTCGCGCACATACACTCATACATACACTAATACATACATAAATATTAAATACATACATAAATACATACATAAATACATACCTACATGTACCTATGCATACATATTAACATGCACATCTACATACGTACATTCATAATTTCATTCATGCGTTCATCCATGCATGCAAACATTATAGGCCTACATATATTCAAAGTCATCGATACATTCTTAAATCGGTCTCCAATTTGCAAGGACGATTGGCAATTCTGTTCTAAATTCAATGCCTTTTTATGAATAGGTAAGAGCTATTAATACTTCGACCTAACCCAGCCTACTATAGAAATGAAGTTCGCCAGGCTATGCTCGACACGCGAACGTTATTTTGGTCTAATTTTAGAAGCCGAACCAGTTCACTAGTTCAGTTATCTGTGTCGGGCCAGTCTACAGACACGACCTGACGCACATCGAAAGGTGGAACAGGTAGCCTATTCGAATCTGCAAGTGAAGCAGATGATTTCTTACCCATGCAACTTGTAGGTAATGTATACAGATCAGCGTCATTTGTACACTCCGATTTAGCTAAGAATATTGTCTAAAGGTGGTTCCCAAACCGTGGCCCGCGGGCCAAAAGTGGCCCGCCAATCCTTTGAATGTGGCCCGCGACAGTCACTCACAAATTTTGAAAAAAAATTAAATTACCTTGTTTTCTTGATTTTCGATTTAAGTTAAGTTCTTTTTTTCTATTTATTTTGTTTTAATCTTAGTTCACTTTTCGTCAAGCTCTATGCAGCGTATTTACACTTCCGTTGAAGAAGACGTGTGTTTTCATTCTTGATTATTGACAATTTCATTTTAATATTTTAAATTTAAACTTTAAATAAAATATTTTAAGTTTGGGTTAAAAAGGATGAGTTCAAATTTAAGTGACAGGATGAAACGAAAACTTGAGGAAAGCTCGAACCTCTCTTGTCGGGAATTTAATGACGATTGGAAAGATAGGTATATGTTTGTTCTTGGACGTAGTGGAAAACCAATTATTGCCTTAACATTGATCTGATATGAAAGTATCTGAGTTACCCTTGCACCAAGCAGTATGCATCTTATTATACTTCCGCTGAAAAACGTGTGTTTTATCTTGCATTGTTGTAAATTGGCACTGACAATATGCCAAAAACATGTTCCATTCGATGTCAGATGTTACCAAATGCTGCACATGGGGAAACTTACGACGCTTCCCCAGAGACCACTATTTGCTGGCGCTCCAGCGCACGCATTCGTCCACAATGAAAGCAACTGAGGACGGCTCCTCAGATCTCTGTGGCCCGCCATGATATGTTAAAAGTAAGACTTTGCCCTCCATCAAAAGAGCTTGGGAACCACTGGTCTAAACGTTACTATTATAAGGACGATATCTACTCAGAGTGCCACTGAAGGGCGCTATATAAATGCTCTGAACGAATGATTAAGTATGTATGTATGTATGTATGTATGTATGTATGTATGTATGTATGTATGTATGTATGTATGTATGTATGTATGTATGTATGTATGTATGTATGTATGTATGTATGTATGTATGTATGTATGTATATGTATGTATGTATGTATGTATGTATGTATGTATGTATGTATGTATGTATGTATGTATGTATGTATGTATGTATGTATGTATGTATGTATGTATGTATGTATGTACGTATCTATGTATCTATATATCTATGTATCTATGTATTTATGTATCAGAGCTCTTGTATAGCGCCCTTTAAGTTGGCCTAATTCACAATGACTCTCCGGCACGGTTACCTCTAGAAATCACCGAGCAAAAGTGTTTTAACTCGAACAGAAAAATGTTTCCTGAACTGTTAAAGATCCTAGTGATTGGCTGATTGCACAATCGGTTGAACATTGTCCCAGAGAGACGGACCCACAGAGTTATCCATTACTGAGTATAGTAAGGCATTTGTTGCCAGTGTTGCTTTCGTGTAACCCAAGCGTATAATACAACCGACAGATGGACAACGTTCAGGTTTATTTTCAGATTATGGCGACTCGATTTATTTAATCTATTGAATACTCTATTATTCTACAGTATTGTATGTTACGGTTTCATCTAGATCTAGGCCAGTTAGCTACATTGGTAAGAACGTAGGCTGCCTGTCATGGATTTTTGTGAAAGAGGAGAGCATGCGTATCGCGGTTCGCTTCCAGATGCTGGTTTATTTCAGAGATTTAAAACTTGGACTATCACGGTCCGTACACGGGGAACCTTAAATGGCATGGCACCCATAGAAATGGGGAGCAGTGGTGAAGGATCTCACCCTATCAATTCATTGGAAAATGAGCATTGTCCAGACCGTATACGATCGCCATAGAAAAAGGCGAACATTTACATAGATTGGCCTCTTGTGAATGATGACAGCAGCAATCGTGAATGTATACGATTGCATTGCATTGGTTTAAACTAGATTGGAATAGTTTACTTTCTTCGTTGAAATGCCCGTGCACGAATCAATAGTTTTATTGCGAAAAAAACTAGTTCAGTAGTAAAACAGGAACAGATTGAAACACTGTTAAGTTTGTACTGATAGAGACTGTCAACGCACAGACCATAAGCGGTAGAGATGAAAAGAATTGTGATTTACAAACTCAACAACGTTCCAGTCCATCAGACTCTGTGTACGACTTCTGCGACTCCGCCATTCCGTCTTTTTTCCATGTCCATTAAAAGGCGTTTAGACAGATGCTTTTGCGCATGCCCTCCAGGCATTCCACCTCGTCGATAAACAGACTATTGCTCTTGATGGCCAGCTCCTCTTCCAATTCCACCCTCTTCCGGTCAAGCCCGATGAGCGAGCAGCGCGAACTGGCCAGTCGCTCCTGGAGCGTGTCGATGGCCTGCCCGATGATGACCGACTCCTCGATGAGACGGAACTGAGGCGGGTCTCTCGTCAGCTCGATGCCCGGTCGGAAGGAACGGTTATTCAGCCGCGTGTGGCAGAGCTTCAGCCCGGCCTCCTTGTCGGCGATCGCCTGTATCAGCCGCGCGATGTTGTCCTCCATCTCCGTGATCTGTTTCTTGACGCGACGCAGATGGTCCTCCAGTTTCTCCTTGGAGTCGCGGGTCTCCGAGACGCGCCGCTGGAGGGCGTCGTCCGTCGAGTCCTTCTGCCGCTGCATGTCGTTGGTCGTCGCCTGGAGCAGTCCGTCGATGACCGTTCTCATCGCCTTCGAGTTCTGCCGCTGCTTCTCCGCCTCCCAGATGTTCGTGTTCGTGAAGTCCATCCACTCCTCGCGGCTCGTCGAGTCCGGACAGACCTTCGTGACGCCCGGCTTGAACCGGTTGCCCTTCGAGAGGCTGGTCAGTTCGGTGTTGTGGTTATCGATGGCGATGCTCATCGACTTGTCCTTGATGTCCTTCTCGAGGTTGTACTTGACCTTGCGGTTGAGTCTCAGCTGTTCGGTGGCCTGCTCCATCGTCCTCGACAGAAGCACCATGGCTCCCTGGATGACCTCGACCTCCTTGACCAGTTCCATCTCGGCATCGTCGTGAGCCAGGTCGACCCCGCGTCGCTTCTGTCTCGCCGCCAGACACTGTTGCGATATGTGCAGTGGCTCGTTGCACGCCTCCATCGCCTTCTCCAGTCTCGATCGAAACGCAACGAGCCGTACGATCTCGTCCTTGATCGTCTCCAGGTAGTTCTCCGCCTCCGTCTCCCAGTACCTCATCTCGTCCACCCGCTGGTACAGCTTCTTGTTGACATCCTTCTGGACAAGGTTCGTCGTCTTGTGGGTGTCCTCGATGGCTCTGAAGGACTCGTCGATGAGCCTCTCGGCCGCGATTCTCTCGCCCTCCGACGTCGCATACTTGAGTTGGTTCGAAATGTTCCACTCCGAATGGGTGAACTTCAACGGGGGCTGGGCCAGCCTCGACATTTTACCGCTCTGTCCTTTTTAAAATAATCTTTAATAACGGTAGATAATATTAGTTTAGTAGTTCAATTTCAAATCTCGCAAAGCTAACGAAAGCTCAATCCGTAACCGAATATCCATCTGCTCCTAGAATTACTGGATTAGTTGAAGAGCGTCATGAATAAATTAATTGCGTCATTCAATTATTACATCACTTTCACCAATAAAACTTCTTTGATGAAAGTGACGTTATAAAATTAAATGACGCAATAATGATGCAATAATAATCATTTAATGATTACTATTTCAGAGAGGCCATACGAATGCGGAGGTTAACCGTTACTTTTGTAAGTTTACTTTATTGTGTCACTTTTGTTTGCATTATATTGTTTCAGCTTCCCTTGTTTCAATGCCTAAGATACTCAGACATGTCAACTGCAAACTCTTTCTCAGACTGGAAAATTGTACTTGAACCTGTCAGTTTAATTGCAGGTAGGCCTAATTATAATTGAAATTTTGTTTTCGTGTATTGCATGCTGTCTGTTCTGTTAGTAGTTAAGATTTATGTCTTCTGTCATTTGTGTTCTTGTGAATTGTTTTCAATGCATTTTTTTGACTGTATACTGTAACCGGTTTGTCAACCGGATTGTTTCAATAAAGAATATTATATTATATATAATGTATAGTTGACTCGAGATAATCTCAAAAGAATTCATACTGAGGCTTACACACTAAGTAAGTAAGTGAGTAAGTGTTTCATCCAAATGGGCCTGTGTTACAAGAAGCGACTCAACTAATAACCACATGCATTAAGAACTCTGTCACGCGTCTGTATATTATACGCATGTCATTCACACTTTGTTCGTCTCTCTTTCCACCTTTCTCGAAGGGACGCTATATAAATGTTCACTTATATTACATCATCATCATCATCATCATCATCATCATCATCATCATCATCATCATCATCATCATCATCATCATCATCATCATCATCATCATCATCATCATCGTCATCGTCGTCGTCGTCGTCGTCGTCGTCATCGTCATCATCGTCGTCGTCGTCGTCATCACCATCATCATCACCATCATCATCATCATCATCATTATCATCATCATCATTATCATCATCACAAATATCATCGATTATTATAAGTAAAATCAAATTGACACAGCCGCAATTAAATAAGCAATAGTGCATTATGCGGCAGAGTCTGAGGCGGCTAGCCACAGTAGCCAGCGTGGCCTAATAGTCGGACCTGCCCGTGAGCATACATTACCTGTATTTATGCCTGCAGGCTGCATAGATATTTTCTGTCTTAGGTCACAATAACAGTTCCCTGCAACTAGACAAGCTCTCTCTCTGTCTGTTGGCTAATTTAATCCTAAAATCAGCCTTCCCTAAGAAGACTGCTTCTCTCTTCAGACAATTATACATAAATGCCAATTTGACACGCCTGCATTCCAATAAGCTATTTTCCACGTGACTACGCGCACATTGCCGTAGGCCTCTGCTCCTATATGTTTCAATTACTCCACTCTACAGTGTGTGTGTGGGTTTGGTGGATGGATGGATGGATGGATGGATGGATGGATGATGGATGGATGGATGGATGGATGGATGGATGGATGGATGGATGGATGGATGGATGGATGGATGGATGGATGGATGGATGGATGGATGGATGGATGGATGGATGGATGGATGGATGGATGGATGGATGGATGGATGAATGGATGGATGGATGGATGGATGGATGGATGGATGGATGGATGGATGGATGGATGGATGGATGAATGGATGGATGGATGGATGGATGGATGACAGAGAGACAGACAGGCAGACAGATAGACAGATACACAGATAGACATATAGATAAAGGCAATGCGAAGTATTAACATTCTTTATAAATTATGAGTCGTATTTAATGTGTTACAAAGCACGTCTATTCTTAACTTGTACAGACACGTTTTACCCATTAACCTATCATCATATAAATCGACAGTCTTCATCAATGTTTCGACGAAATCAGTTTGCAACAATTACAGAACAAACGACAGGACAGAATGGAGGTCATTACAAGGTCATGGCAAGGTCATGACAAGGTCAGACGAGTTTCTTCACGAACATAAGCTGCAAACGAATGCTGGAAATAATTATTAATATCGTCCTAATTCAGAAGAAATCGCAAGATTACGACAAATAATGCCAGTCGCTTATTAATATAGTAGTTAACTCCGCCACTGCTCGTCCTCTGGCAGTGCCAGTCCCAAGCCTGCATGAAGGAGGAGGGCGACGCTAATGATCTTTGTTATCACACAGCGTCGTTAAACTGAAACGACTACTAATATAGTTATTATTATCACGCATATATCAGGCGCCATTTCCTGATGACCAAGCATCACTCGATGGCGCTGAGCAATTGTAGCAGCCATCGACTGATGTTTTGTGCATTAGGCTAACGGCGCTATATAAATCTTAGGATTAAAGCACATATCAATATGACGATAATTATGACGACATCAAAGATGATGTTAATGATAATGATAATCACTGTCACGATATAAGCAAGATCGTGATAAGCATGATCATCGTCGTCATTGATATTATCAGTAACGACGAAAATGACTTTGGTGAAATGGATGGTTATGATAGCGACGAATATTACGAATATCTTTCCGATTGTCATAATCATGGTAAAGAACCGTCTGTTGGCAATTTCTTGGCAATTGAATAGTTGCCTTCTATAGCTTGCCACACAACGTGCAGATCAACGACAGATGAGACTTTAAAGACTTCACAAAGCAGGGGACAACGCTGCATGAAACTCCGTCATCTGCCTTCAGGTTCACATTCTGTACAATTTTCTCATATTTTACTCTTCATAACTCGTTTTAGCAAATTAAGTCTTTCGTTTTGAAGTTTCCTAGCTAATCTAACAACACACTTGACAATTCAACAAGCCGCTCATGATCTCCCATGATCATGGTCTTGATCTCTCGGTTATAAGAAGTTAATTCAAAGCCACGTGAAAGTCTATTATTCGGTTTATCGCATATTTCTATCAATATTTCCATCCACTCCTCGTTCGCCAATCAATCTCTCTTGTCTTAAACGAAATCCGCCTTAGCATCTCCTCTACCTCCGTCACTCCTTGGTCTTCTGGCAACCGGACTTGGTTCTTCACTTGCTAGTCATCGACAACCCCTCTAACATGACGCAGTGCTCGTGAATAAGCTGGGGCCCTGGGCGTAGCATTTAAGCAGTGCTTCTGAAATTTTGAATTTACGATATTTAGATTGCTGGACGACGCAACAATCGCAGAACTATTTTCATTTCAGTTCTAAATTCCTAGCCTCAGATTTCTTTGTCACCAAACTGCTTAATTTATTTAAATTTATATTATCTCGGAAGCCTGCAGTTCCTGGGGTTTCTGTAGATCCCTGGATTTCAGAAGTGTCCGTACTCCGTAGACTTATTCTACACTGTAGAATCCACAGCGATTATTTTGCCACCTCTTCTTTTCCGGCTGTTATTGGATTGCTCTCAGTCTCAGTCTCTGTCTCGGTCTCTGTCTCTCTTTCTCTCTCTCTCTGCGTCTCCTACATCTACTTTCATTCTGCCTCTTTCTATTCGAGCCTTCAAAAACTGTTCTCATTGTTCTTAATATTTCTTTCGTTGTATCTCTTCAAATATGTTTCACAGATAAATATTAAATATTCAGTTATTAATCATACACTATTCAATTACGACAGAATAATATCCTATTTTGCCCTCCAACAACTCTTCACCCATTGTCTCTCACGGTCAATCCATCTGTCTTGGCTGAAGAACTGTATACTGTGTATAGTCTACCAAGCCGTAGAGATGGGCTGATCTGGTGAAATGCAGAGCTTGGCTTGTACTGCATTGAGCTATCATGTCTCTAATGGATTAAAACCCCATTATGATAGAGCTAGATGTCGTATTAATCACCAACTGTTGTAGGTCTTGCAAATGAAGGCATTAGGCCCTAGAGACGGATGATAAGCGTCCATAGCACCCAGTCATTGACAACCACTTGTTTATGCTGTGCTTCACCGCACATAGGCTCCTCCAATGGCAACCGGAGCATCTACAATGACGCTCGTCGGCCTGTATCCGGGCTGAACCGGACCGTTTAGCATGTAAGTTCCCGTCTTTTCCGTCTCCACGGAAGAACGCCGTTCGATGATGTCATAGGAACAGGCGGCCATCTTGGCGGAAGTGGAGGCCATCTTGGCGGAAGCAGTGACGTCATTGTCGACGGTTTTGGCGTGCAGGTAATACGACGAAGAGTCTTCACGCCATCTGGTGTTGGCTTCGTTGGATGATTTAAAGGAGCCCGACGTCTCGCTTTCTCTCCAGCAGCTGTAGTCAGTCGTTCTGTACTGAGGCGTGATGGATGCGCAGCTGTCGCCGTTCTGCATCAGTGCCACGGTGGCTGCTGCGGCAGGCGATCGTCTCCGGACGATCACGGAGCTCGTTCCGTGAAAGATGAGGTCGTCTGGATGGTGATGGGATGCACCACCGTTGCTTCCCGATTCCGACCACCCGTCGGCTCCATCTGGAGCGATAGTAATGAGAGAGCAGGAGCCACCTAGCGAGCGGATCTCGTCCCCCGGGGAGTTGCTCAGCTTACGGTGGTTCTGTCGGGCGCAGGAGCTGAGCAGCCCTCCTCTCGGTCCTGGCGCCTCTCCTACGATCGGTTCAACCCCTCCCGGTCCCTGCTTCGGTTCGCTGACCGCCACGCTCGCCTCCGTGCAGTGGAGGTAGGTGATCGACGGTCGGCTGGACGAGGGCGTCACGGACTCAGCGATGTATGACGGAGGAGAGGATGGCGATGAGGACGAGTGAATCCCGGAGTCTGAGGAACGTGTTGCCATGCCGACGTACCCGTACGGGGAGTAGTCCTGCGGACAGGTGGACGCGACGTAGGACGAAAGACCGTGTAGCCTGAGCATGCCCGTCGTGGCCGAGCAGGGATTCCCCGGCGGAGAGTGGTGGTCGGAGGCGTGGATTGCCTGCGGAGACAGGGTGGACGTCGGTGAGGCAAGGTACCCGAGGTAGGCGGCCTCGCTTGGCACAACCGTTCTCGCCTGAGGGTACTGCGCTGCCGCCTCTGTGGCATCGCGGCACTCCGATGCGTACGCGTACTGGTAGGGGTAGATGTTACGAGGCACCATGTCGGCACAGTAGGCGTAGCGTTCGTAGGGAAAGACCAACGCCCCGTTGTCCGCCGTGTTTGACCCGTTGGCGACGCCCTGAAGGTAGGCGGTGTTCGGGGTGGCCTGGCTGTCGCGATAGCTGAACCCGCCACCCTTGACGATGCAAGATGCATTGGTGTTGAGGTTGGCGTTGTTGTTGTTGCTGGGGATGGCGTTGTTGTTAGGGTGGGTTAGCTTTGTCGTGGACGGGGGAAGGGTGGTTGCTGTGGTTGTTGAGGGGTAGGGTGATGGGCGAGGAGGGCGCTTCGCTCGGCTTGAGCGAGACGATTTTGAAGGACGGGGTTTGTCGGTGGAACTGGATGCGGAAGAGGTGGAGTTCTGTGCTGTGGAGTGATGCTGCTTGGAAGAGATCGTCTGCTCCAGCTGAAGGTGTAAGGATTTAGCCTGCACCTCACTACAAGTCAAAGATGACAGACGTCGTTTCATATGCATAACAATCATACATTTACGCACGTATGTATACATTACAATACAATAGAATACAACTGTATTTGATATTGCCCTTCTTCCAAATGGTTTCTGACGTGCACGCACGACCGTGCGACAGTACATCGATGGTGCTGAAGAATTATTGTGCGTGAATGACTTGGTCAAGGTCCATACACAGTGACCGCCTGAGTTGAGGCTCGAAGTTCTACTCTCCGCAACAGGCCGAGCGCTTTAACCAATCGGCCACCACCTATGCATGTATGTAGCATGCATATGTAGCATAAATATATAGGCCTATACGGGAATATATATACCGGGATCCATGTATGTATGTGTATGTGTTTATGTGTATGTATGTTTGTGTATGTATGTATACATATGCATAAGAACAATATGTAATATTATAGGTATGACTTCTGTATCACGGCATTAAAATAAGACGCAAAACTCAATCAAACTGCCACATCATCACACAAACTGATAGCCGCGTACCGTCGCGTAGTGAATTATTTATGTAGCCCCCTTTATTTCCGAACTGCACCCTCCGTTACATTACGTACCTGACGACATATGTGACGCTGACGATGCAGTGAGGTCTCGATGACCGGTTGTTGTGGACAATCGTCGAATAGCACTGCATCCAGATCCATCCGCCATCTTTCGCCAGGAACCGGAAGTAGCGAGTCGTCACCTGACCCTTGAAGAGCACTGAAGAACAAACAAAAGTTCTCATTCCTTCGTTCTTCAATTCGTTCGCATTTACTACGTTTTCCATTAAGTGACAGTATGTCATTATTTCACTACGGTCCGACTTGGACCTCCAGTGGGGAAACCTCCTCTTGATGGGAAACAGGTGCTTTGGAACAAACATAGGTTCTCATTCCTTCGTTCTTCAATTCGTTCGCATTTGCTACGTTTTTGACTTATAAGTGACAGATAGTACGTCGTATACCTATAAGAATACCAATTCCCTGTTTACTGTGTGTTCACATGATCGGCTTGTATCTTCACTTGGCATCTTTTGACAATCCGTCTGATTCGAGGCAGCGCCCGTGAATAAGCTGGTGCCCTTTGCTTAGCTTTAGAGTAGCGCTTTAGAATTTCGAGATTACGATTACTGGGGAAAATGGAGAGAATATTATAGAGGGTCGGGTAGTTCTGGTAGTTCTGGTGCCCTTAACTCAAAATT
The DNA here is from genome assembly GCA_020284085.1 of Aporrectodea caliginosa. NCBI lineage: Eukaryota > Metazoa > Annelida > Clitellata > Crassiclitellata > Lumbricidae > Aporrectodea > Aporrectodea caliginosa. The sequence goes on along the minus strand of JACEVL010000333.1, from coordinate 30,684 downwards.
CCTAAAGCACTACCCTAAAGCTAACTTTAGCTGTAGGAATTTGGAGTTAAGATTAGAGATGGGCACGATTAGTTAAATTTTGCTAATCGATCAGAATTAGAATCAGTTGCTGAAATGTGCTAATAAATTAGAATTAGAATTAGTTGTTTGTGTAAAAATGTCTGCTCGATTAGCTAATCGATTAGTTAAATCGCTAATCGATTAGAATTAGAATTAGCTTTAGAATCGATTAGTTACCCATCTCTGGTTAAAATTAGGATTACGAAGACAACTTACGGGTTTGGTGAGCGAAGCGCATGTGGATAATATCGCAGGCGTGGATGTAGTGGTAGAGCGTCTTTTCGATGAGTTCCTGAGGTTCGTATCCGGTCAGCTGGGCGACCTTTGCGTCGAGAAATATCAGTTTGAGGTCAAGGCTGGCTCTGAACATGAACATGTTGTTGTAGAGCCGGACTTCCGTAATCGTACTGCTTGGTAGAGAGTTACCAACGGCCACCATTCCGACGCTCTGGTAGTAGTGGTCGACGAGAGGTAGTCCCACTGGATACTGCTGACGGACCTTGAGGTACCCGCTACAGTGTATCACCTGCGATCATGTAATCGGAAACAGTAATTATAACTAGGGCGTGCGGAATTAATTGATTAATCGTAATTAACTTTAACGATTACATTTAGTTTTAACGATTAATCGAAGACCGCTTGACCGCTTGTTATATTTTCAACAAAACACGTCGCTCACTAGAACCTATAACAGTGTTAACATGCTGGTTTATTAATGTAATTGGTTGAAAGAAGACATTTTAACTGAAAAATATAAAGAACACTACTGATATGAGCAAATAACTATAGGTTACTAACGTGCATGCGATAAATATTAATGATACCATTAAAAGATAAACAATGAATAATGTTAATTTTGTATAAGTCATTACTTATTGGGAATACATGTAGACACACGTTAACTATTAATTAATCGTTTATTCTTGAATAGATAACTATGAAAAAAATAATTTAATCGTTAACAGTCCTAATTGTAACCGTATAGTCGTAAACTAGAAAATTACTATGGTGCTGGCTACTTTTATAATGCCTTTAGAAATCTCACATCGTGATAAGACTACATCATAGTACCGGTAAGGTAACGCTTATGCGGTCAGCTGGCCCTTGAGTCGTTGCATAAGTGGTAGAAAATCTATGAACGATTAACGGCTGGATATTCAGCAAACTCTATACTTGACTGTTTGATGGCACGTATATCGCTACATGTGAGTGAAGGGAAACTTCAATGAATTGGTTGCTGTTTAAAAAGTCATCTGCTACCATACGCAATTTCAAACGAACTCATTACTACACTACACTACAATAGAGAGAGCCGTGCAACAATGTGTGCTATCGTTTTTTGTCTTCCCTGTGTGATGCTGTAATCATTACACATTTATCAAGCACCACTATCTAATGACCAAACATCAATCAAGATGGCGCTAAGCAACAGTGAATGAAGGAGTTATTCAATGTCCCTGTATAGGCCCTAATGCCATTTTTATCGTTACTTTAAATATTGTTTAGTCTAAGTTCAAACTTAACAATAGAAGATCTGAGTTTACGAACCTTGTATCCGGCTGATGTCAAACCAGCGTTACGTTTCGCCAAGACGCACTTCATCCGTATGAAGAAAGACCTCTCTGCCTCGTAATCTAAAAGCATTGGGACAAATTCTCTATCAGTATAAAGCCTCTGACTCTCTCCCTCTGTCTCCGCCACTCTCGCACTTTGTCTCCTGGATAAAGGAGGAGGGCTACTCACACAGTGTCTCTGTCTCTTTTACTATTCCGCCACACAGCACGATGTTACGAAAGCAGGCATGGGACTCTTACGTGTGACGCGTATACTGCACATCTGTCTCTGTCTCTCTCAGTGGCGTCTACTGGGGAGGGGGAGAACGATATCCCGTAGTTGGGGGTAAGGTTCTCTCTCTCTCTTTCTCTAATATAACTCTCTCAATCGGACTGCTGGGGGTTGTTTTCCCATTCCATGTGGGAGGGTTAGACGTCGCTGCGCTAATTGTCTTAGCCCACAAAGCAGTAATAGGGGCCTGACGCCGTCAGAGCCTCTGCTTGTAATTGTAATTACGACCATTTATAACTTCTAAAGCGTCGTTGGTAGCAAGCTACATGCTTCGTACTAAGGCAAGCATGGGACATATAAAATAGGCTTCCGTGTGACGCGTATACACTATACACCAGGCAAACTCAAAGTTGTGGTGACTCCGCTTGTCTTAAATTACCCAAAAGTAATATGCTTAGGAACTACCTCTTGTCATCCCTCATCATCGCTGTCACGCTGTCCCAGAACTCTGAGTACAGCGTCATCTGTCAGGTCGTATACGTGTGATCCACTATCTGGATTCTGCCACTTGTCACCTTACTAGTTGTCTGAGCACTTTTTGGTAATTGGTGAATTTTTTCTTAATACATTTACTGGTCCGGTTAGCTGGTTAGAGCGTAGACTGCGTCCATGCAGAGAGCGTGCGGATTGCGGTTCGCTTCCTGAAGAGGCTTATTTAAGAGATTTAAGTCTCGGGCTAGCACGGTCCGTATATACTCGGGTACCTAAAATAACGTGGCGCACATTCAAACAGGCAGCGGTGGAGAGAGCCCTTAAGTTGGTTAGAGTATTTCTTGAAGCTGCGCTGAATAGACTTCCCGTTACAACTGGAGTTACCTGTTATATGCGGACTGAAGGACGATGCTGGTGGAAGCAGAAGGGCCGTCATTTCTTCGAAGTCACCCGGATGTAAATAATCGTATATGTTGTTTCCCGTCAGTTCTACCTAAACTCAAGATACATGCGGACAGTCTATGAACACCTTTAGCAAATCAGGATTTAGAAAATTTGAAAACTTTAATGTAATGTCTGCCAAACAGAGATACTAATGTATAGCGAGGCCATATTCTATATTTTAAAAAGATTTTGTCGCCTATGCTTATTTAATCGTAGCAGAAACTGACGTGACCAGCTAAATATAGTCTTAGAAGGATGGTATAGGTCATCTATAGTATTTTATATAGTCTTATAGTAGGATGATATATAGGTCATCCATAGAAAGGCCAGAAGTTTTAAGATATGAGATACTATTGCTCAAGTGGTTGTTTCACATTTCATTTCATTTTTAATTTTTGTCAATTGAACAACCAATCTTATACCGCAGCTTTAGCAAATTCTGAAAACAGAAACTTAACAAGTGCTAACTAACCTAAAGATTGTTTATCAAAATTAAAAGAAACGAACTGGTCGAAAGTTTGTCGATTCTGGAGCTCTCGAATTGTAATCGTAAGCTCCAAACTTCTAAAGCGCCACTCGAAAGCCAAGCACAGGGCACCAGCTTATTCGCGAGCTCTGTGATTGGTTCATGCTATATTAAAGTTGTCTCAAGCCCTGCAAAAGAAGTGCAAGGAAAGAGGAAAATGACAGTGGAAAATCTTTATGCGTGGACAAACCTGAGACAGTCCGAGATGAACTGAAACGGTTTCCGATATGTAGAGAATCTTCCCATCGTGTGCAACAACGAAGACAAAACCGTCCAACGTCTGAAGAGTCATCCAACGGCGAAATATTAACAATTAATCTTCACCAAGCATAAGAAAGAGCTTATCTTATCTAAACTCACTGCAAGCGATGTAAATATCTCAAAGGTTCACCTTAATACCGCAGAATTTCGCCAAAGGACTATCATGGCTGTCACTCAAACATCTATGGTATCAGAGGCCTTAATGATTCTTTATGATATGCGCTTTGAGACGTTATTAGATTAGCTTATATTAGATGGGATTAAGTTGGCTCATATAGATCAGATTAGATAATTAAAATTACGTGTTAAATATTGTAAATAATATAAGCAATAGGTGGCACTAGGGAAGAACTGAACCCTCCTCAGAAAAACACATAGGGCCTAATAGTCCTAACTTCCTGCATTTTGCTAATTTATGAAGAGTTCCTGTTACTATTTTTACTCTGGATTTAACTGGTAGATGAAGAAATAAGTAAATTATTAGTTCTATATGTACCCTGTATTTAATTAGTAAATATATAAATTAATAAATTAGTGAAAGTATAAAAATTAGTAAATTTCAACAATTCCAAAAAGTTATTACAGATACGCTGTAGCAGTGCAAGGTCTAGAGTAGCCTGATTATCGTTGAAGTGAATTTTCCTGCTAATCCAGTGAATATGGAGAACGTTTTCAGCAAACAAACCAAGCTAAAAGATAGCATCCTAACAACTAGCATTCTTACCTGCAGTATCTGCGATCCCAGTTCCTTCTCTCTTGGACTCGACGGTGTTATATGTCTTCCCCATCCGTCACCCAACCCTATCAACAAACATCAACAACGTTCTATCCTTAAATGTACTCTAATCAACAATGTAATGCCAAGTCACCTATACTTGCCACTGACATCAAGGTCTTTATTTATTCGTGTAGAAGTTTTTCTATAAACATTCACTTTATACCATCAAGTTGTAGTCTATATTGAACTTATTCTCCTCAAATTCCAGAAAACGTAAATTATATTAAAATGCTTTATGTTTCTTACAGGCTTGGATACAGATAGGCCTACAGAAACCTTTGCTTCATGGTGTCGTGAAAACTATGTCAACCGAATGGAAGAAGAACTGTGGTTTAGGCAGCGTGCAAGAAGCTCTCAGAAAACACTTAATTAATCGTTAGTTTGAAGTGGCATCTTAATAGGAGCGTTTCACAAGAATGCTGCCGCCTAAAAGCGTTGCACGTGCTAGAAACCCTTCCTTCTGAACAAGATACTTCAACGACAAAATGCAGAAACTCTATACAACGTTGGATTATTGCACGCCACCTGATAAGCTACTTCACATAATGTCCTACACTGGCTTCCGGTTGCTCTCTCTGAACTCCAATACAAGGTACTGATTATGGTTTCAAGAACTCAACAGGGACTAGCTCCTAAATATCTTTGCGACCTAATGCCTTTGCCGTCGTGAACCCTACTTTATGGAACAACATTCCCCTCAATCCACAGAAAGATTTTGGCTGGGTCCCACCCTCATCCCTCCGCTGCTTGAAGGCTTTCTTAGTCCCTCGGGGCTGTCACGTTGTGAGCGCCTCTAAATAGCTTGTACTTTATAAATTCTTCTAGATACGAGACCATGCGATTACGTAGCTTACTTTACATGGTAACCGTGCGACAAACTACGTCATAATCATATGACTAGCTAACGTCATATAACTAGGTTACGTCACATAACTAGCTTACGCCATTTAGTCACTTTACGATATTCTACGTCATATAACTAGCTTAATTCACCTAGTTACCGTACGATATGCTGTGTTATATTATACGTCATCTGCATGGTTACTGTTTGTCGCCTAATCTGGTTACACGTTCTGGTTTACATTCGCCATTTTGTATTTTGGTCACAATGTGATCAGTTTTGCATCAATCGTAGGTTACATGTTCACGTTGTTATAATTATAGCGATGGTAAAACTATGACCTCGACCCTGCTCATCAATTCTACGCTCCGCTACTACTAATTGTATACGTGGCTTAGTATGACAAAAAGGTAATCTTATGCAGACCTTCCCAGAGTTATTTCATTATCTTAAATCGACTTAAACCAACCTTAAGTCAGTTAAAAATACTAATTGACTATTCCGTGTCATGTGATATAATTAGACGCCATTTTATGCGACTTTAAACTCATTGAATATTCTACGTCACTTGATTATGTCAGTGGTATGAGTAACTATGGGATACTACGTTATTTAACTATACATTATAATTATGACATCGTGTGGTAAAGTTCTACGTCATTTGATACATTATCACACACCACACTACGTCACTTGATTGAGTATTCTACGTCATTTGGTATAATCAAACGTCATAAGCGAAACGTGGCTAAATACTGTTTGGTGGGTTGCCATGATGATAGCTCTGATCAGAGAGCCTTTGTTAATCTTGTGAGCGACAGAAGGCTGTGCAAGTATTAGCCCAGAAGGCCGAATGATGTCGTTACGGTTTAATACGATTGAGACGGACCCGTACAAACAGGTCGAATCCACACGGAACATGCTTGCCACAAGGGAGGGAGACAAGCGGGGAAAGACGGGGGCAGAATCGACTCGGCTTAAAGCGCGCAATATCGTGCCTTTTTGTCGAAGAACGTTCATAAGGAGAGGCGTGAGGGCGATGACAATTGCCGGCATACAGTTGAGCTGACACTAGGCTCCTTTGATCGCCAATCCTTGCGGTCATTTCGGATTTCGGCGAAGCACAATGCCGACCATTGGCAGGCTGTTTGCATGCGTCTTTCAGAGCACACAAGCGAGGCGCATTCAGACTGATATCGAAGCCGATGCTGATGTTTAAGTGCATAATTGCGACCAATATTGGTCTGAATCGCGCCGATAAAACGACGTTTTAGCCATTCAAGACGATAATTCAACAGATGACGAAAAGCGCTGGATGAATGAGTCCCTCCGTAGTGTTTGGTTAATCTATAGTCTCGCCTTCGTCCATCGTTTAACACGACGACGTCTATGAAGATCTCGAGACGCTGTGTTTTGATTTGGCGAATGGTCGGTTGGCCGTTTAAAATTCCGATTTTGTAGCCATTGTTTCGATTCTAGAGCAGTCCTTTTATTTGCCTTTCTCAGGACAATTGACTCGTCCGTCTTAGCCTTAGCTGTCCTCTCGACGACTTTACTGTACGCACTGCAGGCAAAGACGCAAAACATACATACATACATACATACACATATGCATACATGCATATACATACATAGCCTATACATGCATATACATACATAATACATATACATACATAAATACATACATACATACATGCATATATAATTACATTCATACTTACGTACAGAAAAATAGTAACAGTTACTCATTCTTAGGCCTACACCTTCTAACTCACTCACTCACACCAATACACTAAAACATTCACTCACTAACTAATTCATTCGCTATTTATTTATTTATTTATTGCAACAGGAAACAGAACAGATGACAGTACACATCATGACAGAAAACAGATCAGTCACTGCGCAACAGGAAGCCAGGAAAAAGCTAAAAGCTTATACCACCCTGGCCCCTAGTACTTGGTTAACATTTCAGTCAACGTTTAGTGTTACACAGATCCAGATTAAAATATACTAACAGGTAGCTGAGCTCATTCATTCACTCAATACAATAAAATAAAATTTTATACAATGCAACTGCATTTGATATTGCTCTCCTTCCAAAGTACAGAAGTGCACAACGACCGAGCATCGATGGCGCTGAGCAATTGCTGAGCAAAGGACTTGCTCATCATCCCTATACAGTAATTGCCTATAGGCCGAGTCGCGAAACCCGTAGGGGAAAGTACCACAAGACGCACCCTATGCCCAAGACGCACCCCCATATAATATCCAGACTGGCTGATACAGGAACGCCGCAGCCTACTTACATAATAAGTAGATCAAGTGTCCATATGTTAATATTAATTGGTGTCCTTTGTTCGGAGAGGAAAGCGGTTTCTGAATTAAAAGTAAGTTTTCGGCATTTTTGAACTTTTGTGAGTGATAATTCAACAAGGCTTTTTCACAAAATTAAAGAGCAGTTTGGGAATAATCCTTACTTGTATTTCTCAACCTCTTTATCAACTGCAAATGTGGTAGAGTATATTTTAGCAACATCTAAGGGGAACCAAAATAAATTGTCTTTAGAGGGTAGACCTGTCGGAGCCCAAGAAGCACCACGTCCCGTATACCCAAAACGCACCGGGTGCGTTTTGGGTATGCAAGTATGGAATATCGGCAATTAACACGAATATGTTCACATTTAATAGAATCAACTGGGTAATTACCTATATCTATAGTCTGAGATGACTTTTATTTGATTGGTTTTATTGGTTGTCAAATCATCGGAAAGGATTATGCGCGAAATACAAGCAGAGGATCGTATGGAGAGGGAACACTCAAGCGTGCATTAGCGGTCCTCAAGGATGGGCAGTCTTACACTTGTAAAAAACAGTTTGGCATTCCGAGAAGAACTTTACAGAGACAGGGGCATTTGCTTCAACTCGGTTGCCCAATTCTAGGAGATTTAGAGTTACTCTGAGCGTGAAATTTGAAATGACCTTTTAATCTGTATTTGCTCGACATTTGACTGACATGCAATTTTGCTTAGGCCCAAACTGCTGCTTTAAACTTGTCGCTTTATCATATCAATGCCAAAACTAACGTTTTAGTACTGTATGTCTACATGTTTTTGCCCATATTGGACAATAGGGCTCAAATGGTGCTTGGCATGCTGGTACAGCATTAAACCATGTTATTCCCAAGACGCACCCATAGGGTGCTTCTTGAGGTCACCCTGTTCCCAAGAGGCACCATCCTTGACATCAGATAAATTGAAGCATTTAGCTATTACAGCATAATATTAGTTTTATTTGACAGTGCACATGTTTTTAACAATAAAAGATCATACTAAGCGCATACATTTTATTTTCATAATGGTATTAATTATGACGCTACAAGCTAGAAACGAAAAGGGGGTGCGTCTTGTGGCAATTGACTCGTCCGTCTTAGCCTTAGCTGTCCTCTCGACGACTTTACTGTACGCACTGCAGGCAAAGACGCAAAACATACTCACATCGATACACATATGCATACATTCATATACATACATAGCATACATTCATTCACTCATAATACATATACATACGTAAATACATACATACATACATGCATATATAATTACGTTCATACTTACGTACATTCATTCCCTAGTAACATTACATTCATCACTTATTCCTACACCTTCATTCACTCACTCATTCATTCAATTACTAAAACATTCACTCACTAACTCGTTCACTCAGTCATTCATTCATTTATTTATTCATTCATTCATTCAGATTCACACATTCAGTTCATTCATCATGACAAAAACACTAATTTACTCACTCATTCGTTCACCTGCTCATTCACTTGATTACTAACTCTCCACTAACTGACTCACTCTTCCTCAATCATATTAACTGGTTAACATCGCAGTCAACGATTCCTAGTAGACCCCGCGCGGTATACACAGAAGAAAATAAATATTAAGACGGAAACCAAGGCTCAGGCATAGACACTCAATACGAACATCCATAAGCATACAAATTTTAAGGCATCATGTCAACGTCGCATTTGATATTGCTCTCCTTCCAAAGTACAGAAGTAGCGCACAACGAAGGCTTAAGGCTAAAAATATGTCAGGAGAAAATTAAGAATCCAGAAGTTGTCAGTGACATATTTAAATCGCAGCCGACAATCGCTCTGCCACACTAGGCCGAGTCGCGAAACCCGTAGGGGAAAGTACCACAAGACGCACCCTATGCCCAAGACGCACCCCCATATAATATCCAGACTGGCTGATACAGGAACGCCGCAGCCTACTTACATAATAAGTAGATCAAGTGTCCATATGTTAATATTAATTGGTGTCCTTTGTTCGGAGAGGAAAGCGGTTTCTGAATTAAAAGTAAGTTTTCGGCATTTTTGAACTTTTGTGAGTGATAATTCAACAAGGCTTTTTCACAAAATTAAAGAGCAGTTTGGGAATAATCCTTACTTGTATTTCTCAACCTCTTTATCAACTGCAAATGTGGTAGAGTATATTTTAGCAACATCTAAGGGGAACCAAAATAAATTGTCTTTAGAGGGTAGACCTGTCGGAGCCCAAGAAGCACCACGTCCCGTATACCCAAAACGCACCGGGTGCGTTTTGGGTATGCAAGTATGGAATATCGGCAATTAACACGAATATGTTCACATTTAATAGAATCAACTGGGTAATTACCTATATCTATAGTCTGAGATGACTTTTATTTGATTGGTTTTATTGGTTGTCAAATCATCGGAAAGGATTATGCGCGAAATACAAGCAGAGGATCGTATGGAGAGGGAACACTCAAGCGTGCATTAGCGGTCCTCAAGGATGGGCAGTCTTACACTTGTAAAAAACAGTTTGGCATTCCGAGAAGAACTTTACAGAGACAGGGGCATTTGCTTCAACTCGGTTGCCCAATTCTAGGAGATTTAGAGTTACTCTGAGCGTGAAATTTGAAATGACCTTTTAATCTGTATTTGCTCGACATTTGACTGACATGCAATTTTGCTTAGGCCCAAACTGCTGCTTTAAACTTGTCGCTTTATCATATCAATGCCAAAACTAACGTTTTAGTACTGTATGTCTACATGTTTTTGCCCATATTGGACAATGGGGCTCAAATGGTGCTTGGCATGCTGGTACAGCATTAAACCATGTTATTCCCAAGACGCACCCATAGGGTGCTTCTTGAGGTCACCCTGTTCCCAAGAGGCACCATCCTTGACATCAGATAAATTGAAGCATTTAGCTATTACAGCATAATATTAGTTTTATTTGACAGTGCACATGTTTTTAACAATAAAAGATCATACTAAGCGCATACTTTTTATTTTCATAATGGTATTAATTATGACGCTACAAGCTAGAAACGAAAAGGGGGTGCGTCTTGTGGCACTCTCCCCTACTCTGAAGGCTAGCTAGGCTACTTTCTCATCATTCATTAATTCTGGCTTCACCGGGCTGACTGGTTAATCGTTATGTTGTTCATTCGGCCTCATTCATTCACTTCATTCATTCATTCATTCATGTTCATTCATTCACTCATTCATTCATTCAAATTCGTTCACCTGCTCATTCGCTCGATCATTTACTCACCATTAACTGACTCACTCTTCCTCAATCATATTAACTCGCTGTTTGACTCGATCGCTCGCAGATTCCTAGGAGATCCCGCGCGGTATACACAGAAGATCGTAAATATTAAGACGGAAACCAAGGCACAGGCGTAGACACACAAACGAACATCCATAAGCAAACAAAGTCGAAGACATCAAGTCAACGTCGGCTCTGAAAGAATTATTGTCAGGGAACAGAAATAGCGCACAAATAAGGCTTAAGGCTAAAAATATGTCAGGAGAAAATTAAGAATCCAGAAGTTGTCAGTGACATATTTAAATCGCAGCCGACAATCGCTCTGCCACACTTACACAGAGACTGACAATCGACCGACAGTAGGCCTACGTACAGTCTTTATATTGCGCCTTTTAAAACTTTACAAAGCGCTATGTAATTGAAAAAGATAGGCCATGTATATGCTACCGAAGATTGATTTATTATTGTGCTAAAAATATTATTATTTTGTTATTATGGTGTTATTTTATGCTATTTTCAGAGGTCGGTTTAGGCGAGGACCTTGTCATAATTATTATTTTCTCTATAACAATATAAACCCTTCCATAATTTTACAATTCCTCAGTATTTCAAGGCCATCTCTGTCTCTATTTCTGTCTATCTGTCTGTCTGTTTGTCTGCTTGACTCTCTCTGTCTCCGTCTCTGTCTCTCTCTCAGATCGATCTCTATGACTCTGTTTGTCTGTCTCTCCCTTTCTCTGTTTTCAGATCTCTCTCGAATAACTCACTCTTTGTCTCCGTCTCCGTCTCCGTCTCTGTCTGTCTCCTCTCCCTCTCTTCACTCTTCTCTCTCTTTCTCTCTCTCTCTCTCTCTCTCTCTCTCTCTCTCTCTCTCTCTCTCTCTCTCTCTCTCTCTCTCTCTCTCTCTCTCTCTCTCTCTCTCTCTCTCTCTCTCTCTCTCTCTCTCTCTCTCTCTCCCTCTATCTCTCTCTGTCTCTCTCTCGCTCTTTGTGTACATTCCGCGCATAGTGTATACACAGAGCGTATAGATAGACTATGCTATGTATTTCCGTGACCTATTTAAACCAGGCTTTTCGAGTGTTGGCATGCATGAGCTTATGTAAAATATGGAATCCGTGGCGAAGTTGAGGAGGAGCAGGAGGACGAGGAGGAGGACGAGGAGGAGGAGGACGAGGAGGAGGAGAAGGAGGAGGGGGAGGAGAAGGAGGAAGAGGAGGAGCAGGTGCAGGAGGAAGAGGACGAGGAGGACACGGAGGAAGAAGAGAATGACGAGGAGGAGAGGAGGTGGAGGAGGAGCAGGAGGAGCAAGAGCAGGAGCAGGAGCAGGAGGAAGAGACGGAGGAAGAGGAGGAAGCAGAGAATGACGAGGAGGTGGGGGATGAGGAGCAGGAGGAGGAAGCAGAGAATGACGAGGAGGAGGAGGAGGAGGAGGAGGAGGAGGAGGAGGAGGAAGAGGAAAAAGAGGAGGAGGCATCAGTGCGTTGCTTACACGGTCTGTTTGCGCTTGGCTTCGATGCCAAATGGAACATTTCCGGTGGATGGATTCAGCGCAAGAGACACGAGGACGCCAAGACCATCGATAACCGATCACAGAGCTCTATCACGGGAGACGGACAGACAGGTAGACAGAGCCAGGTAGACGGATGGACAGACATACAGAGCCAGGCAGACGGACGTAGAGACACACAGAGCCAGACAGACGGACAGACAGGTATACACAGACAAAGACAAAGCCAGGCAGACGGATACACACACAGACGAACAGACAAGAACACAGCCACACAGACAAACTGACAGTTACAAAGACAGACAGACACAGCCAGGTAGACGGACAGACAACCAGCCAGACAACCATACAAGAAAACAGACCAAAACATAGCCACACATAAAGAATTACAGGTACACAGACCGACAGACAGACAAGCGGATAAAATGGAAGGGTAACAATGCAGAGAGAGACAGACAGACAGCGAGAGAGAGAGAGTGTGTGTGTGTGAGAGAGAGATAGACAGACAGAGACAGATAGACAAACAGACAGGTAGACAGGTAGACAGAGAGACAGAGAGAGACAGAGAGAGACAGAGAGAGAGAGAGAGACAGAGAGAGACAGAGAGAGACAGAGAGAGAGAGAGACAGAGAGAGAGAGAGAGAGAGAGAGAGAGAGAGAGAGAGAGAGAGAGAGAGAGAGAGAGAGAGAGAGACAGAGACAGAGAGAGAGAGACAGAGAGAGACAGAGAGAGAGAGAGAGAGAGAGAGAGAGAGAGAGAGAGAGAGAGAGAGAGAGAGAGAGAGAGAGAGAGAGAGAGACAGAGACAGAGACAGAGAGAGAGAGAGGTGTAAGGGTGAGGGGAGACGAGATGCTCTCACGCGGATTTCTCTATTCACAAAGCGTTCATTGGCCTCTCTTTGCCTCTCCTAATGTTTCTTCTTCTGTTCTAGAGGCCTATTATCCCCTCCCTCCCCAAGGACATCGCTTTCAACCGTTGACAAAAGCCTCGTCGACCACATTTATCTTAGAGTAGAATGTCCTTAATGCGCATAATGTGTCTGATTTTAGTGCACATTCCCGTCTATAACCAATCAATTCTTCACGATCACGGAATGGCCACACTATGGCTACACTACTTGCTTTAATGGTTCCATTGCACTTGAGCATATACGAGACACTCGATGTCTATGAGCGTACGATAGGGGCGTTAGTGTTTGATGTAAACAGACATGAGCGATGAGAGTGCACTTCAAAAGAGCAACCCCTTTGGAAGGAAGACAGGATTATATGGCGCAGTTTGAATTTCACATCGATCTCTCGATCTCTCGATCTCTTCCCTCCGTGAAATGCGACAACATTCAGTGTCAAGGGCAGTGAGACTGGACGAAACAAAGAGGCATACAGATCGACTGATAAACAATCTCTGCCTGTCTCTGTCTCTGATTTTCTGTCCGTCTCTCTGTCTGTTTCTGTCTGTCTCTGTCTCTGTCTCTGGTCATCAAGGCTTCTCTTTCTCGAGTACCCGTATCTGTCTCTCTCTCTCTCTCTCTCTCTCTCTCTCTCTCTCTCTCTCTCTCTCTCTCTCTCTCTCTCTCTCTCTCTGCCTTCTCTCTCTCTCTCTCTCTCTCTCTCTCTCTCTCTCTCTCTCTCTCTCTGCCTTTCTCTCTCTCTCTCTCTCTCTCTCTCTCTCTCTCTCTCTCTCTCTCTCTCTCTCTCTCTCTCTCTCTCTGCTCTCTCTCTCTCTCTCTCTCTCTCTCTCTCTCTCTCTCTCTCTCTCTCTCTCTCTCTCTCTCTCTCTCTCTCTCTCTCTCTCTCTCTCTCTCTCTCTCTCTCTCACTTTTTCTGTGTCTATCTCTGTCCGTCTCTGTATCTGTATATTTCTCTCTATCTCTCACTCTCTCACATACATTTTTTTATCATAGTCGTCGCCTTCGTGTTTAACCCTCTTTAAGCAAAACGTCGTCATGACGTCCTTCAGTCGACACAGCGTCATCTCCCACGCGGATCAGACCCCCCCACCGAGAGAATCTCTCATGTCCACACTCAACACGTAAAGACACACGCTGATCAGTGGCCGCAGTGCTTCAGTTGCCGGTGGTGGTGTGATGGTGGTGGTGGTAGTGTTGGTGATACTGATTGGGTCATTCTAATCTCGGTCGATCACTTGGTGCCATCCTTCGAAGTGTCCCACTGCTAAGCCTTTCGTCGCTCGGTTCAGTCACGCCGAAACATCTTGTGCGATTATCTGCTTAGCATCTTAAACGTCGTCTCTCGGATGCGGGACCATCCTGTCTCAGCAACCGAAATGGCCAACAGCAGGACCAAAGACAACTAACACGTCGTCTACCTACATTTTATTAATCTTTTCCGTCATTTTTCCTTACCTTCCCTGATTCCGCCTTTCATTCCTCCTTAACTTCTATACGCATATTCTTTCTTTCGTACCTTCTTTCTCCTTCATTTTCTTCCATTCCTGTCTTTCCTTCCTTCCTTCCTTCCTTCTTTCCTTCCTTATTTCCTTCCTTCCTTCCTTTCTTCCTTCATTCCTTCCTCATTTTCTTCCTTCCTGCCTTCAAACCTTTCTTTCTTTCTTCCTTCCTTTCCGTCCTTCACGACTTCCTTCTTTCTTTCCTTCCTTCTTCCCTTCCTTCCTTCCTTCCTTCCTTCTTTATTTCTTCCTTCCTTCCTTCTTTCTTTCCTTCCTTCCTTCCTTCCTTTTCTTCCTTCCTTCCTTCCTTCCTTCTTTTCTTCCTTATTTCCTTCCTTCCTTAATTCTTTCCTTTCTTTCTTCCCTCATTCGTTTTATCCTTCCACAGATATCCCTCTCTGTTTCCTTCAACAGCCATCAACTTCTTCCCTGAGCCTCCTTCAGATGGCATTGTCCGAAGACTTAGATACAGCTATCAGATTATGGATTCCAAGAGCCTCCTCCTCCTCCTCCTCCTTTTCAACAGAACGACCTCTGTCGTTGGACGTCGTCGCTTGCTTATCGAAGGAGTGGCAGACGAGGCAAACGACTCAGCGGGAAATCCAGCAATTGCGGGAAAACGCACGATCACTGCTCTTATTATGCAAATGCATGGTTGGTAGAATTACTCCAAGCAATTCACCTTTCTTTCTACGAATGTTCGGCCAATCTGTGTTCTGTTCCGTTGTGTTCTTTTCTGTTCTGGTCTGTTCTTTTCTATTCTGTTATGTTCTGTTCTTTTCTCTTCTGCTCTTTTCTGTTCTGTACTTTTCTGTTCTCTTCCGTTTTGTCTATTCTATTAATTCTGTTCTGTTCTGTTTTTTTTGCTCTGTTCTTTTTTCTTTTTATTCTCTATTTTGTGTTCTGATTCGTTCTATTATAGGCCTCTGTTCTGTTATCTATAGGCCTACTCTCCAATTCTTTTCTTTCTTCGAAGTCGGCTTTCCACTCTCACTCTCGCTGTATCTCTGTATATACCTTCAAGTTTGGTTCAGCTTCTCCATGCATCATACATGCATGTCTTTTGAATCTATATAATTCTGCGCCTTGTCTCTTTTCCGCTAAGTCTTTGATTCCTCCGAATGGGATTCTGCCCTCGATCTTGTCTCTATACGATTTGTATCAACCCCAACCCCTGTCTCTTCTCTCTGTCTCTGTCTGTTTGTCTGTCTTTCTCTGGCTCTCTCTCTATGTATCTGCGCCTGTCTCCCTCTCTGCCTCTGTCTTTGTCACTGCCTCTGTATATATGCCATTGACTAAGTCTATGTCTCTGCCTCTGTATTATGCTCTGCCTGCGCCTGGTCCCTGCATCTTTCACTATAAAGGCTCTTCCTTTATCTCTTTCCTTATCTCTAAAACTGCCACTCTCTCTGCTTGTGCTTTTGTATCTCCATCACTATAGTGTTATAAGTGCCTGCGTCTACCTCCGAAGAGACCGCAACACATCACTTAATGATAAAAGCAGCATACACTACACATGATTCAGTGATAATAGTATAACGGTATACACATTCTTCAAAGATAACAGCAGTACACTACACAATATTTAATTAGAAAAGTATTACACTACACATGCCTCAATGATGAAAGCAGTAAGCTAGTACGCTACACATTATTTAATTAGAAAAGTATTACATTACACATGAATCATGATGATATAATTGTGTAAGATGCTCTACACATGATTCAATTATATAAGTGGTATACGCTCTGCATATGCTTCCATGATAATGCTTGAATGTCGTCCGCATGATCATATATAGAAACGTTGCCCAACTTGAACCTGTAGAGACGTCCTTCCACTTAAGCGAGTATTTGCAGAGACAGAGAGAGAGCGGGCACACTTACATCAGCAACTCCTTCTTAAGTCACGTACCGCTCATCGGTGCAACAATACCATCGTTTCAAAGTTCATCTAATGTCTTTTAATCTGTACTTACGCTTTCTATCTTGCTCCCTCATTCACCCTTCCCTTCTGCATTCCCTTCTCTTCCCTGCTTTCTTCCGTTCCATCCAGCATCCATGTTTAAGCATCGAATGAGAACAAATTATGACAAGCAACATCTTTTAATCTTCTATACGCACGAACGAGATTTATCATCACTTGAAAACATCGACTTCTCGACCTATAGAAAGAGAGAGAGAGAAAGAGAGAGAGAGACAGACAGACAGAGACAGACAGAGCGAGACAGAGAGAGACAGACAGACAGAGACAGAGACAGACAGACAGACACACAGATAGAGAGACAGAGAAAAAGAGAGACAGAGACAGACAACAGACAGACAGACATACAGAGAACGAGACAGACAGAGACAGACAGAGAGACAGAGACAGACAGAGAGAGAGAGAGAGAGAGAGAGAGAGAGAGAGAGAGAGAGAGAAACAAAGAGAGAAAGAAACTGAAAACAGAGAAAGGCTCAGACACACAGACAGAGTTAAACAAACTAACAGATACATATTAGGCCTAATAGGTAACATGTAAAAAAGATCAGACGAACAAACTAACAGGAAAGAGGAAGCTACGACAGAAACGAGAGACCGATGACCATTGCAATTTGCTTTTCATCTTACAGGTGTTTATTCAAGTGCTATACGTTAATCACGAAAGTAGCGTGTAGCTGATAAAATTGAATTAAAGTCAGAGTCATTGTAGCATCAGTAACAACAGCAGCAGCAGCAGCATGGATGGCGGCGGCAAGATCATTCAAAGAGAATTTTACGCAAGAATGGCCAGATCTGAGAGAGAGAAAAAAACGGTACGTCGTTAGCATCTCCTAACTCGGCTAATTATTCCACTTTCCAGACAACATGTATAGAGGCCTACGCTTTGTTAAAATTCCCGAGCGTCAATCCCAATTTAAATGACTCACTAAAATCGTCTCGCGCCACATTAATCGAAAGTTCAACACTAAGTAGCGGTGTATACGAATAATTCACAGGTCAACATTGGACAACTAAATTGACAGGTGAATATTGTTCGACAGGTAAAAATATGTAAACACTATTTATAATTGACAGGTGAGTGCTTATCGATAGGTTAAAGCCTATCTGCACGTAAATTGTGAGGTTATACTTTATAGGATTCACGAATTTGTCGCTTGTACCTCTACATGTCTAGAGACGCATTGTTCAATCCTACACAGGCCGACATGTATGTACAGTCAGTGTTGTGTTGTTTGATATTGATTTAGCTCCTGTAATGAACTTGTCATTCTAAACTCTAAAGTCTTTAAGGTAATATAATATCACAATAGATGCACATTGCACACTCCTATAGCTAACAGAATATCTGAAAGGAGGTTAGTTCAGCTATATATAGATTAACACTGGCATTGACATTGATGTGATATGATGCAGTTTCCAAAGACAGAGTTCATCCATAACCACGCCGACCATCCAGATTCTAAATTAACTGCAAAACGATAGCTCGGCCGATTTGGCCGCTAAATCGGTCGATCGGTGTATACCGATCGGTCGGCCGGTGTTTGATCGGCTTGACCAGGGAAGGCCGGGACAGAGGACAGGCTGATGAGACCGCCTGACCTCCCTATGTTCATTGTGCTTATGTATGCTTAGCTTAAACCAATACAATGCCATTCTTCAATCTCAGAAATACATATGATTTTTGCTCGGTATATATATGCAGACAATGTCTGCGGCTCACACGTATAAATATATGGATTATGCATAGAGAATGAATGCGGATTAATTGGGCAAACAGAATTCGATTGGAAATTGACGGCCTTTGGTTGCGATGACTGCGTTGTTGTCCCTGGGCCAAGACTCGTCCCAGGGGAATCGAGGTCTCCATCTGTCTCTGTTACTGCCTTTGTCCCTGTCTCTCTGTCTCTGTCTCTGTCTTCTGTCGCTCTATGTATCGGTCCCACTTGTCACCATGTATATCCACCAATGTATCTCTGTGTATGTTCCTGTGACCGAATTCCCTTTTGCATCTGTCCCTGTGTCTTTCTGCATAATTGTCAATACGTCTGCCTGTATAATTGTCGAAGTCCTTGTCTGTTTGTGTGTCTGTCTGTCTGTCTGTATATTTGTCGATGTCCTCATCTGTCTGTCTGTCTCTCTATTTAGTCTAACCTGGTTGTTTGTGTCAGTAGTGTCAGTGGCATCAGTTACCGAGTACCTAGATGTGGTTCATCATCATCATCATCATCATCATCATCATCATCATCATCATCATCATCATCATCATCATCATCATCATCATCATCATCATCATCATCATCATCATCATCATCATCATCATCATCATCATCATCATCATCACAGCCACCTGCTGTTCATCTGCTGCTACTGACTACATTTTTTTTCAGTCGGCGCCACAATCCGAACGGTTGTGAAGTCGTCGAAATAAGCGATGACCTGGTAATAACCGTTCGTCAGTTTTCGGCTGTTTCGTTCCTTTTCATGACATCTCACTTTCTTTGAATGACTTCTCACTTTCCCTGTCTTTGTTTTTTCATGTCCTTTGTCCCACTTTCTCACATTTTTCAACAGCATTTGCAACCGGCTTACCTTATTTTTTCAGTTTTCTTATTTTCCTCATTTCTTTGGTGTTACAGTTTTACCATAACATTTTCAGTTACAGTTTCCGTGGGTAACTCCTCCAGTTTGTCAAGGAGGCAACTAATAATTTGGCGTCCTCAAAATGTAAATCAGTAATTATGGCCGTATTGCGACTGCATCCACCAGTGTTATGCATATACGCTGTTACGTATTCACATAAGTGCAAAAATATGCGCATAGGATTAACGCAGCGCCTCTATAGTCTCTGTCTCGGCATTCATTCATGACCTTCCATTCATCCATGCAACGACTCTTCCTTTAGTCGCTAAAACTCATTCTATCGACAGCAATTAAATGCCCATCCTCTGTCTCTTATTATCTTTGTCTCTCAAACTCTTATGTGTCTCTTTCTTTCTTTCTTTCTTTCTTTCTTTCTCTCTGTCTCGCTGTCTCTTCCTGGCACTGCATCATTACCGCAGACACGGCGCCCCTCTGCCCCGCTGGGGTCAACTTCTTCTGACCGTCTTCAGCGCATTTGAATATCGGCGACGTTATTATTTTGTCGTGTGGGTGGAAAATGAGGACATCCAGTTATACAAAGCGACCAAGACAGACGTCAGTCAGAGACTGGGAGACTGCGAGAGACAGAGAGTGAGAGAGACAGGCAGACAGACAGAGACAGAGACAGAGACAGAGACGGAGACGGAGACAGAGAAAGAGAGACAGACAGACAGAGACACAGATAGACAGACAGAGAGGGAGACTGAGAGACAGAGACAGACAGAGACAGACAGGGATCTGAGCAAAGAAAGAGGCCCTCAAAGAGGGGTTGTGAGACAAGAGGAGAGATACAGCGTCAGATACAAACGGAGGCCGAGCAACAAATAGTAAGACCGAAACAGAGGCAGGAAAAGAGAGAAATTGACGAAAACAGACAGACAAACTATACCACTAAGACAG
This sequence comes from Aporrectodea caliginosa, assembly GCA_020284085.1. Taxonomy (NCBI): domain Eukaryota; kingdom Metazoa; phylum Annelida; class Clitellata; order Crassiclitellata; family Lumbricidae; genus Aporrectodea; species Aporrectodea caliginosa. The sequence goes on along the minus strand of JACEVL010000333.1, from coordinate 10,463 downwards.
GGTCAGAACGAGAACGATTGTATTGTATTTGAACACTTGTTATAGCGCCCCTACCAGATTTCTTATTCAGAGGCGCTCCCGACTACTGCGCGAACGCTTAATCGGAGTTTCACGCCGAAGCGCATGAACAATTGCGAGTGAAGGACTTGCCCAGGGTCCCTACGCGGCGACTTTGAGGTGGATCCGAACCCGCAACCCTCCAGCTGCAAGGCACCGAACATACCCCTAAACCACCGCACCCCAGTTGTATTGTGATGTGTTGTATTGTGTGTTGTATTGTACTCCACGTTTATAATGCGACCGAGCCACCCGCAGTAAAGATCCGAGAAATTAATCTCTGATAAACCGACCCGACCGGGAAGCGAACCCGGGGCGCCGGCGCGGCGAGCGGGCACCAACCCACTCGGCCACTCAGGATCCTTATACAGAAATAATATTATAAATACAGAGAGACAGACACACA
>JACEVL010000332.1:1129070-1168655 GCA_020284085.1 Aporrectodea caliginosa | reverse complement strand
GTAAATTCCTTGGTGAGGCTGTACGTGTGTGCGAGAGCCAATCACTGGTTGGTTTTATGGTTATCGGAGCAAGGTTTGCTTCTCAAACTTTCTGACGTTAATAAACGTTTACCATTTTCGGTGCCATTTAGAAGGCTCCATCCATAAACGAGTTTGGGTATGCGATAAGTAATTGCAAGATTGAAAGTCATTTCAAAGATCATAACATCCTCTTTGATTCGCGGCTAAAGGCCGCTAATAGGAAAGCGTTTCCAGCGTTTGTTAGACTGTACTGATCGGAAATAATAGATCCCTAATATTGACTGGATCCAGAAGAGTCCTTCGAACATTTGGCATTGCTGGTAGTAGCGTTGCAATGGCAAGAGTAACACATCCGATGCTGTTAAGCATGATTGATTTAGAAGGCTCCATCGTCATCCGTGCCTCAGAGCCGTTTTAAAGAGTTTGGGGGTTCTAGGCACAAACCCAAGGACCTATTATACACAGGACTGGAATCTCCTTATGTAAGCGCGTTGGAGAGAAAATAGCGGCTCATGGAGCCTGGCCACCTAGCTACAAAGGTGTAGAACCTCGTGTTTACCATGCTAAACGCCTATCACCGTAGTTTAGATTATTTAACTGAAAGTCATTAAAAATATCTTGATATTTATTATTATTCTACCTTTCTTTGTTCCTTAGAAACTGAAATAAAAATAATCGAGGATTTGTTTTCGTCAAATTCGTGCAACATATCCACAACTGGTCAGAGGAAAAGAACCTAAAAATAAACTCTTCCAAAACCCGTGAAATGGCAGTCATCAAGCATAACCAATCTTCACTCTCCAACAAACCCTCAATCACCGGTATTCCTCGCTCTACCTCAAAAAAAGCCCTAGGCGTCACCATCGATGAGAAACTTTCTGTCACGGAACACATCAACAAAGTCGTCAAAAGTGGCTCTGCTTCAATCTTCGCCCTTAAAACACTCAAAAACCATGGTGCATCTGCAGATTCTCTACAACTGATCACCCGCGCCACCATCATAGCCAGAACAATGTATGCTTCTCCCGCCTGGTGGGGTCTGGCGAGCGAAAAGGACAAATCCCGCATTGAACATCTGAACAACAGATTAAAACGCTCTGGTTTTATTCAGTCAGATTCTCCTTCTATGAATGTTCTTGCTTATAACGCAGACACTTCACTCTTTAAGGCCGTCCTCTTAAATGAGAATCATTCACTCAGATGCATGTTTCCTAATCAACATTTTACGCCCTATTTTCTTAGGGTCAGACCACACAACTTTAACCTTCCTGACAAGGACTCACGAAATTTTATATCTCGTATGTTATTCCTGAACTCTTACTAAGCTATTATTAATTCATGCTATTAATATCTAGATGTATTTTATTTTCTATGTACACCTACAGCGTTATGTCTGTTGTTAAAACATTAAACGAATATATGATGATGATGATATATGATGATGAATTAATCGCTGAACAACACATCGGGTTCTCCGTGCTTTTTTACTTCCAAAGACCCTCCTTACACCCGCATCGCCAGGTGGCGCCAGGCTCGTAGCCTTAAACCGGAAGTACACGATATTTTCACGAGTACCGTAACCAATCCTTTAATATAGAATCCTTGGCACAAACCCTAACCTTAAACGTAACCCGATTTCCGCCTCAATCTCTCAATCTCAGATAATTATAGAGTGTTACATTAATGCATTGCATGTGCATATGTGTCATTTCGTTAAATTTATTAATATAAGCTTAGTGCAAAACTGCTAACACAGCTAACACAATAATCTTTGTACCGGTACTACAAGTGTAAAATAAAAGTTTGTTTTAACATAAGTTGAAGTTCGTATTCTTAATTTGTTATACAAATTCAATGTAGAAAGTGAGATTGTAATAAGCAAATGTTGGCTATACATCGCTGTCAGGGGGTCGTCCATTAATTATGTCCAAAAAATAGGTGGGAGAGGTTTGGAAAAGTTTGACACTGTTGTTGACAAGGGGAAGGGGTGTTCGGTACAATTTGACGTCAAAACATTTTTTTCCAATGAATCAACACAGACCCTTCAAAATGGTAGCCTTAAACATTAAGTAATGCTAAAATGTATAAAGTGCTTAATGTTTAATACTACTAAACAGCTGGTAATAAACTAAACTCATATATTTTGAAATTTGAGATTGTATTTTTAGTGTAAAATCTAAAAAATGGTTCTACATGTATTGAACCATTGTGTTTATTTTTTGTAGGGGGGGGGGTTCTGGGATTGTTGACATCATTTTTTAGGGTCCTTCAATATTTGACAGTTGTTGACAAGGGGAGGGGGGGTCAAAAAACTGCCTAAAATTTGTTGACCAAATTAATGAACGACCCCAGGACATTTTGTTACAAATCGCTTTTGTGTTTTGCTCTCAGCAAAGTCACTTACAATATCATCGAAATTCAAAGACTGCAACACAGATTCTATTCTATGCTCATGATAGACAGGCATTTTAATAGATTTTGCATTATACGTCTGCAAAGCTCTTTCTTGATTAATTTAAGTTTTGAGAAAGAACGCTCACTGGTATGTGCCTAGTTTTCACCTTCATTGACAGAAACATTCTTATTGCAATTTCAACGTTTAGAAACTTTGATTCCAGATTGTCATTCTTTATCATGGCATAGATTATTGACATAGATGACAATGCTGTTTTGCAAATGACACTGACATATAGGCTAGTATTTCAGGTGTTCACATTCTGAAATTAATTCGTGTTGGTCAAGATCTTGCAAGCTTTTCACTGTATTCTGTTATTTGTCCAGAATTCAAATGGCCCACGTTAATACATGGGTTGAAACGAAGTGACAAGAGCAACTTTAGATTTTGCTAAGTTAAATAGGTTTGCCAAGTTCCCTACCGAGTGCCGGCATGGCGACATCTACTAACTGTGAGAAATTTAATAAGGACTTTTATAATTTAAAATTAAAACAATTTAGAAATTTAGATTATAGGACTGAGAGAGATTTCACATTAAAAATTAATATTAACTCTACCAAGACAAAAAAATTGTCTGATAGCTTTGTTAAAGTAGCCGAATGAAAGCAAACAAAATATAGAGGAAGCTGTACGGACAGCGTTCGCCATGCGTTAAAATTATTGATTTATTTCCTTACCAATAATTTTATTTGATTACAAATGCAATGTGTTATTGTTCTTACTTTGCAGAATTTTTACAACTTATAATATTGTTCAGTAATATTATCGTATTGTTTTTAAGAGGTCGCGATGTAGCTTTTGATTTTGGGCCGCCGCGGGGCCCCCTAGTGCCCGGGGCCCTAGGCATGTGCCTCGCGTGCCTAGGCCTTAAAACGGCACTTCCGTGCCTAATTGTTCCTTCGATCATTTGCTCATAAACCTTCATTTTTCAAAATGAGCAGTATTCGGTCATGTGTAAAATATACTTTCCTATCCTATAAATGTAAGTATCTTCAAAAGCACTTTGAAATAAAGATTTTTATGGAATTAAAATATTTTCACAGTAGGGCCTATACTTTCTAGTTGGAGATAAACAAATTAAGTTGTAGCGAAATGTAGGCCCTAAGATTTAAACTAGGTGTTAGTTTCAATGTCTTTAAGATTTAATTTGCGGGAAAAACTGGCCAATAATTGGGTTTGGTCCGAAGTCAATGTTGGTTGGCTATTGGAGTCTAACTGGTTAAATGGGTTCCATGACAGTTCATACCGCGATACTTAATACCACGACAGTTAATACCTGACAAATAATCCCTATCACACTTAATACCGATGACCGATGACATTTAATCCCAACGACATATAGTCACACGAATTTTCATACCGCGACATTTAGTGCTAAGAAATCAAAATTTAAGTTTGTCGAAGCAGTCGAACAGCAGTATGCACTATTAATGTTATGATCGTTACGAATTTTCATACCGCGACATTTAGTGCTAAAAAATCAAAAATAAAGTTTGATTTATTGAAATTAAGTCAAAGCAATCGAACAAAAGTATGCAATATTAACGTTTACGAGTGAGAAAGATGAGACATGGCCCGAAGGAACAGGAGGATTTCTGTTTTTTCGTATGACGCAACCGCTCCTTCGAATCGTTTCTGCAGCCTAACATACTTCTTTCTTGGGGATGAACGACACCGCTCGCAGCTTGTAGTAGCGAGGCTTTCTGCCTGTTCATGTCTTGCTTGATGCCGGTCAGGAACGTTCACATCGTTGGGTGATGACAGTGAAAGAGCGATTGGAGTCCATGGTGCCATCCCTCAACAACGTTAGTAGTTCGAACTATGCCGTCGAGTTGTCAAACGAGCCTTGCAGTGGAACTGTACAGATTTAATACAACGCCAGGCTGTGGTTCCGTTGGCATTGTCGCGATGCTTGGTATTTTCATGATTACAACGAATAACAGTTGGTCGACCTTTGCTACCACATCCTAAAATCGCTTCCATGGTCACTTAAAATGTAATCGGTTTAATTGTCCGGTATTAAGTGTCACGGTAATAAGTGTCATGGTATTAAGTGTCGTGCTACCGGTTAAATGATAGCCAATGACAGCGTCAGTCGCTGGAAATTCCCAATTGTTCAAAACACGGACATGTTCAGTTGTTCACAGCACTTTTTAGAAGACGATGCCATGCATTTGTTCACACACATGCATATGAAATATATTGAACTCGAGTGGACTAATGGCCTATGGGCCAAAACAACAGCTTTATCAGCCTACAATGGAATCATAACTTGCCGTCAGTTGCCACCAATGAGATATTTATTATAGGCTATTATACGTCTCAGTGGTTGCCACCAGTGGCAAAGACCATACCCAACGAACGTGAATGTGTTAAACGAAAATGTCATCGCGCTATAAAATCGAGCTTATGTGAAAATTCCCCATAGTAGGCGACCTGCTGCTATTGGCTGAAGCAAATAATTATAGGCTGGCCACGTTTTGAATTTCGTTGAGTGTTTTTGTTTTCGTTGAGGTAGACCTATACGAAGAAGATACGGTAGAGCCTACGTAGAAGGACTTTCTGCGTTACTGACGGTCTTTATATTTGCGTAAAAAAGCTTCCTAAGTACGAACGATTGAACCACTTTCTGTGTGAAATATTTCTCGTTGATTTAACGAATTCTGTTACTATAATTAGTCCTAAAACTGTAGATGATTTCACATCGACAAGACGTAAGGCAGCGACATAGATTTAGTCCATCATGCAGGCCTTTCTAATTTTAGCACCCTTTGTCTTTCACTTTTACTTCCGCCTAGGATAACGTGTTTATAATTTATTCTTAATAAGGCGTAGTACTGTATGTAGTTGTTGTGAACCTTCACTCATGCAACATTGATTATAACTGAAACCTATCTACGGATCGCTAGGTTAAATCTACGATGTTAAAATTATGTTCAAGCAAGTCAGTAACTAAATAAGTAAGCAGCATTTCTTTTCCTCTAAAGTGCGCATATTTTATGGAATTATTGCAACAATTATATTAAATTAGACTTTGACATTGACAGGTGCGTCTGCTAAAATGGACATCAGCCAAGTCAGTAACGCGAGAGTCAAAACTGAAGGCGATCATCCGTCCTCTCAACCCACTAAGATAAGTGAATTCAGTAAGCTACTATATGCACATCAGTCTATGATTTTTCTATTAGCTATTGATAACGTTTCAAAGTTTTAGCAGCTGAAAACTGGCCTCCTAATCAGTGGTTAAATTGCTCATCCAGAGGTGCCGGGTCTCCAAGTCTTTATGAATTTAAAACTTAAGCCAAACTGGCAGAACTGTAACCGATATGGTTATGTGTATAGGCCGATGTAAACATGTAGGCCTATGTAGGCCCAGGCACGTATCGAGATTTAAAATCAAGAGGAGGCAACTGCACAGACCACACCACTTCCTCCCTAGGAAGGGAGCGGAGGACCAGAGGGAGGCCATTCCAGGTCGAGGGGCCAACCACAGAGAACTGAGAAGGCACGGCTCTGCTTGGTGGAGGTGCGAGCAAAAGGGATAGAGAGAAGAACATGTTCAACCGATAATGTAGGCAGGAGCAATACCCAGCAGGCAGCGCCAAACGAAGGCAGCTATCCTATACTCGATTCGTTGCCTGAGAGGGAGCCAGTGAAGAATGTCGCGCATATAGCTGGAGATGTGGTCGAATTTGGGTATGCGGCCAAAAATGGCGGGCTGCAGAGCGTAAGACGCGATCCAGACAGTTAAGTCGGGCAGCCGGGAGCCCAGCATAGAGAGAGCAGCAGTAGTCAAGTCTGATGGTTACAAAAGAATGGACAAGAGTAGCAGAAGCAGTAGAACTTAGCGAACGAGCGATAGTGCGTATGTATGCACGCTGTACAACTTTCTTTTCGACATTAGCTTCAGGCACGATTAGGCCTACTATAATAGTAATCAAAGGACGTGCTACTGTGCTACCCTAATTAATAATTTTCACACCGATTCCAGCAGTCTTCCGCAAATGAGTCATTATTGAAGAAAACTATTGTGACAAAGCGTTACATTCTTGTACACAGCTAGAGCGGGGAATTGGAAACACTATACCGGCGGGCAGCGATTATGAAACATTAATTTGAACTTGGCAGAGACATATACAGACAAACAGACACACAGACAGACATGGAGGGAGAGGGAGAGCCGGTATCACGAAATAGGGTATCCGTCCTAAGACTATCCGGGGGATGTATGAATTTATCCCCCCGGATGGAATAAACCGGTTTAGAGTATCCGGGGCCCGGGGATAAACCATTCTATCCCCCATCGTCATACGTCATTTCGCCTCGACGAAAATCCAGTCAAAATCACCAAAAAGGAAGTAACAATAATTTCAGGTCGACGTACAAACTAAAGATACGCAACTTAAAATATTGTATGTGTACAATAAATGCAAACAGTACGACTGAATACACTTAGAAACCGCCAAAAATGCAAACTAAACCGAATACTCCATTTCGCTAAGGGGGATACTCATGTATGGGGGATACTCTATTTCGTGACACCGGCGACTTAAGTAAACGCGTAAGCTAAGTAGTTTTCTATGATGCTAGTGAATATTGAAACGCACAGTGAGGCTGACAAATAGGTTATTAATCTGATTTTGGGTGGCGGATCTCCTTTTTTAGGTGGCGGGTCTCACAATTGGGGTGGCGGGTCTCACAATGCAGGTGGCGGCTCTCAAATCAGAGGTGCCGGGTCTGAAGTCCGAGGTGCCGGATCTCAGACCCGGCGAGACCCGGCTGAATTTAACCACTGCTCCTAATGTAATCACTAGATGTTTGCCCAGTTCAAAACAATTTGAAAATGTTAAGAGATGCGTGGTAACGGGGTATGTTGGCGTACGTCTTCTCCCTCTCCCCTGCCTCTCCCTTAGTCCCTCCCTCCGTCCTTCCCTCCATCCACCCACCCTACCTACAATCCTTCCTTCCTCTCTCCGTCCGTCCCTCTCTACCTGCCTCCAACCATTCGCCCATCTCTCCCCTCCCTCTGTCCCTCCCTCCATACCTCAAACCGTCCGTCCATCTCTCCCCTCTATCCATCCCTACCTCCCTCCTTCCCTCTGCCTCAGGCACGCAGATGTCAAACCCTATAGTGACTGTTAAGAGGACTGTTGTCTTCGAGGCAGGTGGCAGACAGACAGGAGGGAAATGAGGGAGGCAGGGTGGCAGAAGTGGCCCCTAGGGGATGGTACTCGTCCGCCTGCGGCTGAGCTCGCTGTCCGTCTCAGCCGTCAGTCCCTCCCTCCGTCCACTCCCCTGCCGTCGTCCTTTTGTCACGGCTAGCCAAGTGGTCTCCTAGAGGAGCCACGTGTATGAAGGTTCGCAACTTTAGACGTGGCGCTACTCCAGCCTAGATTGGGCTGTAAGCCGGCCTTGCCAATTAAATCGGTGTGCATGAAGACCTCACAACCCGCTTGCACCCGACTACGGTTACGCCTGCCAACAACCAGGCGTAACTGGCCTAGGCCGGTTTTGTAAACGAACAAGAAGATGGCGGCTGTTGCGATTCGTCGGTTTAACAGAACTTTAAGACGCCAAAGAGCGTTTAGGGATCGCCGAAATCCACCCGAATCGTTCTCGGCCGATGAACTTTACGACAATTTCACGAATTGTTAATAATTTGTGACGAATTTAGCCACAAGATACTGTTTAAAATTACTGTGTCACAACGGCAAGGACTCTAGCTTGCTTGAAAATTAAATGTTCGCAGCTGCAAGTTAAATAACATTTGAATATGTTTTGTGAAAGACAACCTTAATCTTTTCATTAGCTATTTTTAGCGGGATAGTAATATTGTGATGAAACATTTATGTTTAAACGGATCATCCGATAAAAATGCGCAAAATCAACTGCTCGATGTTCGATTTGTCTATAAATACTTCTGCGCATGCGCGACCAGCCATAATCGCATAAACCATTGACGCTGGGTTTTACCACGCGAATTTAAATTTGGCCACGCCCATTCTGAACCGGGACTTGTTAGGCCATCGTCTGCGCCCGGTTCATGCACACCGTTTTCCGACTGCTTACATTTTCGGACTACCAAGGCCGGACTTAGCTGCTAGTCGGGTGCATAGTTGCGACCCTAGGTATGCCGGTATGCGTCACAGGAATGTTGCCTTCGTTGCAGAGATTTCCCTTCGTTTATATTATTAATGAGCTTGAGAATACTGAAGCGCTACTTAAATTTAAGGGTACCAGCTTATTCGTTAGCCCGCGTAAAGTCAGATGGGTTGTCCTGAGATACTGTGTTAAGAACAAACTCAGGTTGTTAGGAGCTTACCATGGACCTAGTTGCAGAACATGTGCACGCCATTTCGGCTAAATATATTCCTTCTGAGGAAAGCTCGCTCTTACTCAACATTATTTGCTATATGCCAAGGAAGCAGTGCACCTGCCAAAAACACATACTGAGTTGGAGAACCTCACGTCAGCTAGAATAATCTAACGCGATCAATTCATTTGAAAACGAGCAGGTTCGAGAAGATATAAATTTACATTCATTGCTGTTTTGTAATCACAGATAGTGCCAGCTAGTCCCCGGAGTCGCTAACAGAAGCGTTAGCGACTGACTTGTCGAGTTAGCGACTGACTTAGCGACTGACTTGACTGAGTCACTTGCTTTATCGACTGACTAAGTCGCTTTGGCTTATCGACTGACTTAACGACTTGATATCGACTTCTCGAGTAATCAGATACGTCTATTAGTTACCGAACAATAAAATGCATTTTACGAGGTACTTTAAAGTCACGTTCCGCTGTGGCCAAATAAAGCGGTGGTAAATGAATAGCAAATATTGGCCTATAATATACCAACCAAGTCAAAATTATCAAACCATTATTGAGTTACATTTAAATCAGATAAGAAACTAAAGCATGCAGCATTCAAGTCTGCCTATAATAGTACGCCCATTGTAGGTAAGTCTCACCCAGACTTACCAGTAGTTCGCCATAATTGGCCCAAACACCGGATGTCTCTCGAGGCGCAAATGGACGCCTATTTTGTCCATTTTTCCGTAATTTCACAAACATAGTTTCAATTTTTCTGGCATCATCTTTAGTTGTGCCGTGTTTAAAGACACTTTAAAGCCGTGTTTAAAGACACTGAAACCAGCGTATTTACAACGCAACGTTTGCTTCGAAGAGACGCCATTTTCAGTTAAAGAAGTGCGCCACGTTAGATAACGTGACAGAAAATCTGACTGTTGATATCTACGACCTAGGCCTATAATATTAGGCTTCGATGGTTGATAGTAAGTCTAACTATGGATTCCTTGGAAGTTAGTGTATATCTAGTATAAAGTAAGTAAAGTGGTAAGTAAAGTAAGTAAGTGGTACTAGGTAGGCAGTAAGGTAGTAAATAAATAACTGCTGATATATTAAGTGGACAAAGTCGATAGCAGTCGATAGCTTATCGACTGACTTCGACTTGAAGGCTTAGCGGCGGCGGTGGAGACTGGGTCCAGTCGATAGCTCTAGCGACTGACTTCGACTTGAGGGCTTAGCGACTGGCGACGGCGCAGGGGCCGGGGACTAGTGCCAGCGCTTGCCATCATATGAATACAGGCGGACTACATCCGCTAATGAGGCTATTATTAGACACGTAGGCTATAGTGTGCCTCATTACCATCTAAGAGCTCTCAAATCTATTGTCAACATGTGTGTAGGCTACGTAACATCCGGACATCCTCGGGGGCGTCCTGTAACTACATGTACGTTTACATACGAGATGAGCATGCTTGCCGAAGTATCCTCTCCTACATGTAATTCAGCCTTGCACTGTGTTCGATGCACTCCATTTCGATAATGAGCATTGTCACCAGCGGATAATATGTGTTTCAAATGATCTGCTATTATTTGCTATTTCCTAAACAATTCTTAAATACCTGGTCACGTTTTTAGTTACGTGACTGTAAAACCAGGTCTACTTTCAAATCGCAAAATTTATGCTAATAATTTTTATTCTTCGACATCAGTGGCGGCGCTAGGATTGGGCTTAGTCCCCAAAATGTGGCTCAGCCCCCAAAAGCAAAGGGCGGGAAATCTCTGACAAAGATTACTTTATAATAAGCAAGCTGGACAATGACCAAAGGCGTCTTTAAAAGTGTCTTTAAACACGGCACAACTACGGTATCTCAGGCAGTGAGCAAATATAATATTACCTACTTGATTACAACGGACAGGGTCACATGGCCTAGTTTAATTTTTAAATTGTGCAACGCTTCAACTTTAACGCAGTTGGTCAAAACCGACTACGACTTGTAAAGTTACTAGTTTAATATACTACTAATGCTGCAAGCAGTGGCCAGACATGCAGGAATCTTAAACCTGACAAATTTTCCCGGGGGAGAAACCTCTGCAACCCCGCTTCAAAGGGTTGCCGCTTCGAGGCAGGGGTGGGGCTTGTAGGAGGAAATGGACTAGGAAGGGGTGTAGAGAGGGGAGCGAGGAAGAGGGAAAGGGGTATGGAAGAGGGGAGGGAGGGGCTACAGGGGGGAGGAAGGGGGAGAAAACGGGGTAGTAAGGGAAGGGCTTAGGGATGCAGCCCCATACCTACAATGGAGTCGCCATTGGTCGATATTTTAAAGACGCTTTTGCGGTATTACTTGTCTTAAACGATTGATTGCATTCATTCTGAGAAATTTATATAGCGCCTCTTCAATATATATATCCTCTGAGTCACTCTCTGCGCTAGCCTAATATGATGTTAAGTGTCACTACAAACGAAAATATTTAATCAATTAGCTAAACAATGCACGGTTAGCTCAAAGAGTCTCCAGTGGCGGGCCACGTGACGTACATACGTATATTTGGAACCAACCAACGATTCCCGTCGACAGCTGAAGATGGAATGGATGTTCAGAGTCTCTGAGCCAAGTTGCGTCGATAGAGTAGAGAGGCCACAGTTGCATGACCATCTTTTAGAAAGTATTCCGTTTTTCGATCGACGTTTTCGATTTCTGTGACTTCTTATCTCTTCTCCATTTATTTCTTACTGTCCTTAGTCTCCAGTTTTCATATTGGAATTTAAGATACACTGGCATAACGTAACAAGATGTAACATGTTTCAGCTTTGGTGGTATACATTGTCATCTTTATCCTCTGTCTGGTATGGCAAGTGGACGTTTCAGCTTTCGTGGCGTTCGTTGTCTCCTTTATCTTCTGTTTGGTATGGCACGTGGTCGCATTTGTCGTGTGGAAAAGGTGAGTAGGCGAATTCTGTGTCATTGTTTATTAGCTCTAGGTCACTTAAATTGCTGGGTTAAATTATATGACAATAATAGGAAAAAGCGATGAGCCAAGTTTTACCAATAAACAGGAGACCCAGATTAGGACTTTATAATGGAATAAAGCAGAGTCGATTTGCAAGACATTTCCAGACCATGCTTTTAGACTTTTTCCATTGAAGATATTTTTCTCAAGCTCATGGATCTTACTTGCGGCAAAACGTTAATATTATGTAGTTAATATTACGTAGGGCCTACTTCATTTTGTACAAGGCAGACAATCGACAAAGATCTATAAAATCTTGAAATAATTTATTTTTAATTTGAACTTTAATTAAGCTTATTGTATGTTTACTCAAATTGTAGTCAACCTGGAAAACGCTTGAAGTTTTCGAAGTGCATGGACACCTGGCTAAATGAAATATAAGAAACGGTCTTTAATTTTTGGTTAATTGGTATCTATAGTTCATAAATCTGACTTACGAAATCGCTAGTTAAGCTAAGCGAAGGCCACGAATTAGGACATTCACGAACGCTGTCATTGATGTCCTATGGAATGTTCAGACATAACATCATATCTTAAACGGACGAATCTCGTTTAACAAGTCTTATAGTTCCTATCTCATTTGAGCTTCACACGACGTTGCACTAGGCCAACTAGGGATTGACAGTGTAAGAACCGGGTGCCGGACGAACTCATGAGGAACCAAACTGATGGATTTTGTCTTTAATTAGATTTAGTTGCGCATGTCTGTAAAATTACATACATGTACATCATTTGCTCCTTACATATAGAATCTGTTTCAAATATGCATGTATAAGGTGCTTTTAATGTAATGCATGCGAGCAACTTAGGTGCAAATAAAGGCTTCTTATAATATTTGTAGACTATAGATATTAGGGTGGAGTGAAAAAAGCAAAAATTCTAGAACCTCAACGTAATAGTGATAACTCGGTGCCTTTTGGTGTAGTAAGTTATCATGTCAAATATTTCTTTAAAATTCGTTCTGTAAGATTTGCCCCAACGCGTTTTAAAATTTTACAATTTAATAAAAATGACGAATATATAAAAATTACAATAAATTTTTAAAATGTCATGCAATGATTGAAATGGTGATAACTCGTTTCCCTTTGATGTAGTTAGTTATCACTTATCAGGCAAAATATTTCTTTAAAATTCGTTCTCTAAGATTTGCCCCAACGCGTTTTAAAATTTAACAATTTTAAAAAAAATTGTCGAATTTATACAAATATCAATAAATTTAAGAAATATTTAATGCGCTAATTGTAATAGTGTTTAAGCATTTAATTATGACGTATTTAATGACCTTGCAAATTAAAATTAATAAAATGACTGTAAGTCAGCAATATTAAATAAACAATAAGCACTAAACATTATAAACAATCCCAGCAGTACTGTTGTAGACTAGATATGTCACTAATTACTGAAAAGTGAGTCAATGCTCATTTATTTTATTCTGTTGATTGAACTCCGATTGAAATTCTGGTTAGTATAAAAAGAAGGTATTAGTTCCCGTGATTTCAATCTGGCAAGGATGGAACCATGTCTAGATGTTTGTCCAACCGGAGCAGCAGAAGCCTCATCACGAATTTTAAAGAAATATTTGACATGATAACTTACTACACCAAAAGACAACGAGTTATCACTATTACGTTGAGGTTCTAGAATTTTTGCTTTTTTCACTCCACCCTAATAAATATGATATTCGACAGTTTCTGTAGTTCAAACTGTATGACTTGTAGGTCTACACGAATTCGGCATAGCAGAGAATATAAAATGTCGGCATCTTCAGACGATGAAGGTAGGGTCATTTATACTTCTGAACATTAGTTTCAAACAAATTTAACCCATTTTATGTGATTAAGTAATTAGTTATTTTAAAAATTAAGCAAATACGCAATTGAAGTAATTTAGTAAGTGACTCAAGTACTTTAAACTAAGTAATTTTGTCGTGTTTGTCCCCGTCTCCACAGACATCACCGGCATTGTCTCAGCGACAGAGAACCCAGCGTTGTTGCAAAGCCGTAGTTGAATAAGAAGCGCGACACAGAACAAAGCGTCCGGGGTTCAAGCCCGCAGATGGAGGTTTTTGACAAGGAACCTTAATTTTCGTAATCTGTTTAGTTCCCAGACGTTCACTACGTCGTAGAGTGTCAGGATTACCTTAACCGAAAGGCACAGGCGCGGTCGCTGGACTAGTGACCACTCCAACTGTTTTGGAGCGAGGGTTCAAAATCTGCTCTGTAACAACTTGAGATATGGGCGAAGTTTCAAGTCGATCCAAATTTGCTCGTACCTCATGCATACTCTCCTAATTTTCCAAATGAGCAGCGCTCATTTGCTCCTAAGCAACAGATAAATGTTCCATAGTGGCACTCCGCATTATGCTCATCTGCTCTTGAGCAACACTCTGCAATTTGTAAAAAAATTATGTTTTAAAATTTTAAATCTGTAAGACTTTCATCACTAGGATAATATATAAGGTCAGATCAAGATTGGCTGACTTTCTCAGTTTATGTGGGACTATAATAATTGTGCACCAAGGTGCGATTGGCAGTTGGTTTTTTAAGGATATTGTCACTAACTTACTTGATGCGAAAAACGTTTATTGTCAGGATACGTTATACTTTTTAACTGTGTTTATGAGTTGTCTGTACACCAAAGTGCGATTAGCAATTGGTTAATAAAGAATATACTTACTTACTTACTTAATATGCTCTTCTGCAGCTCTTGAGTAACACTCAGCATGATGCTCATCTGCTCCTGAGCAGCGGCGATTTAGTCATTACCAATAGACGTCGATTCAACGCATCGACATGGACAAAACAGCCGACTGCAGCGACCCCACAAGGAGCAATAAAACCTCTCGAGATCGGGGCGTCAGTATTAGCCGACATCCTTCCAACAGAGACTGTAGTTACAAAACTTATCGTCGACATGGAGCCACGATCGCTCCATGCATTTGGCCGATGTTTTCAGATATTAAATTTTAAGAACATTGCAGAAACCAACCCAAAAGAAAACATTTCTGACGACTGTGTTATATATTCCGTGCCCGATCGAGTCAGTCAATGAAGTTTGGTCGAAACGCGGCCAAGTTGAGTTGGTCGAAAATCTTCGACTTTGTCGACTTGCAAGGCGAGTCGAACAAAGGTTTTGAAAAGTTGATCGTTGTTTCCTCGACTTGACTCGACTATGAAATATATTGCCTACTATTTTTTCCTTTACGTCACACACTGACACACCCCCGTTATAGCGGCGTAATTCTGTGTGAACACACAACTACTGTATTAACCTGACTTGAAGTTCAGCGCAAACTATGAGCCTTTTGGTGCTTTCTTATGGTGGAAGCTGTAGCAGTGTTACAGGTACTTTTTCACAGTTTTGCGGACGTGAAAATCGAGAAATTAAGATGCGTTAAAATGCGATGCATTTGTAACACAAACGAATGGTTACCTGCAATCTACAGTCTGTACAATGGCCAGATACATGTGGAGAGGAATCATATTATGGTATTATAATCATAATAATATTATGGTGTGCCTTTGCTCGACACGGCAGTGACAAAGCACTCCATCTCCATTTAGCCTTGGAGTATAGAAATGTCCGTAAAGTTAGAGGGTATGGTAACATGTGTGGACAAGGGTTTTGAGGGTACAAAGAAGGTCCTTTGTGGACGACCATAAATAAACGTTTAGCATTGAATCTCGAAACAAATGTCTTCCATGGCGGCGTTTGAACCCCAGAACTCATCAATGACAATAAAACTACCAGGAATAGTTATTGTGAGAAGAATAATAACCATGAACCCATCATAGTAGGCATATACAATACAGTATATCGTAACATATTTTTATTGTAGGTTCAGACATTCCGAGGACACAAAATTCCGTGAAATTAGCAATTAAACTATATATTCTGTGGCTCTGTCTCCCAATTTTCATAATTTGTTCGAAGCATTCCGAACAATCGGCACAAAGAGTAATACCACGTGGGCTTCGAAATCTTGGAAACACCTGTTACTTCAATTCCGTTATGCAGACTCTTGCACATACATAGGCCTACATACTTCAAAGAAGTATACAGGACAACACATACAGCGAAGATTTCAGCAGGCGTTTTGAGAGATTTTGCAAATGGCCGAGAGGCAGAAGATTGAATTCAAGCTGGAATCTGTGGAATTTACTATGTGCCATTATTAAACAATTTGTAGAACTGCGAGAAATGCACAGAATATTTTCCAACGGAGCTCGGAGATTTTCTGGCTATGGGCAACACGACAGTCACGAATGTCTTCGAAACGTACTGGACGAACTTCGAAGGGATGAAAGAGACTCTCGAAAGCCACCTCTGCTTTGGTTGTATGAGCAAAGGAGAAGTCTGACAGTTGTTGATAAAGTTTTCGGTGGCCATTTCATACATTTCTACATTTGCAAGGAGTGCGGTTCACCTTGTCATCTATTCGAACCGTTTTTAGACATCTCACTTCCTATCTGCCTGGGATCCATCAATTCTGATCAGATGGAGAGGGGAGACGCAAGTACTCGATGGCCGCAACAGAATCTGCAGGAATACACCAAAGCTGCTGCTAAGATAATGAGGCGCCTTGCAATAGATGAGCACCAATTCCCAAAGTCACAGTACTCAATAAACGATTGTCTCTGGTATTTTACTAGAACTGAGCACATACAAGATGAATACCTCTGCAACCCCTGCTACTCGAAGCATGCCGAGAATGTCAGTACAGATGAGCGATTAACATCTGCAACCAAGCAGACGCTGATATTCAACCCACCTGCGGTTCTCACAATTCACCTGAAGAGATTCGAACTGAAACCTGGAAGGTCGGAAAAACGCAGCGACCGGATCAGATATGAGGAACTTTTGGACATCGCACCATATTGCAGTGCATACTGTCTGCGCAATGATCCTCATGAGCAGAATATCTGGTATTCCCTCTACGGAGTCGTAGTGCACTCAGGCTCACTAGAGTTTGGCCACTATATTGCCTACATCAAGGTCAGACAGGATGAACCAGACATCAAGAAATTCCTTCAGGAGGAATACTTCGACCATGATCAAACAAGCGATCAACTTATGGAAATGATGGAAAGGATGAAGCGTAAACAGGTTACAGGATCAGATTCTCGTTTGGACGCCCAAGTAAACGAAGGAATTTGGTACTGCGTGAACGACGACAAGGTTTTTGAAGTTACCGTTGGCGAAGTTCTCAATCAAGAGGCGTATCTTCTCTTTTATGAGAGAATCTGACCACGAGCAAATTGACGGTTGAACGCTTTCGCAGACATCTTGTCTCTCGCGAACAAACTAGCTTGTTAATGGACACCTATGTTGTAGATCAGATATGGGTGGTGAAAGTTGCCACTGCGACTTACTGTGTAGCGTGCAGAAAAGACATAAGGCACACAATATGTGGCATAATATGTGACATTAACATTATTAATCAGTAAGAGAATTTATTGCAGGTTTAGGCAGTTTGGACTTTAAATCTATGAGAGTTATTGCTATGCTTAAATTTCTTAAAAGACATGAGTCCTATGTGACTTCACCGGTAGCCCACCACTCGGTTTGTAAAATTTGTGTATTGTCATTTTGCTTTATTTTGTGGTGAATAAACTACTTACTTACTTACTTACATGCTAACGGTGGACAATAGTACACTAAATATGCTGTCATTGATATTCAGTTATGGCTATGAGCATATTAATTTTGTTACTGGTTATGGTTTGTCTGTAAAAGACAACATGTATTATGTAAGATCGCGGGTCCACTACGTTTATGCTTCGAGAGGAGCAATAGTTTGAGTTGTCTCCCAGTCTGTTTGGGAAGGAGTTTTTGTATTTTTGTATTTCTGTTCTAAGTATGCTTAGTTTCTCTGTTCTGCTTTGTGCGAAATAAAGTATATATTATAATAGACACATTGTAGGCCTAGGAAGGGTGAACTATGGCTGTATAAGCAATGTTTAGCCGACATCTTCCCATACGAACATGATTATCAATTACGATTAATTCTGATTCCATACGTGAGGAAAATAATTATCACACTGTTGTCATTAATAAGAGCTTTGGTAAGAAATAAAAAAATTCACAAGAATTAGGGAACCGACTCCTTATTATTAATAACGAATTAGGCAAAGATAGCAACCTCTTTGCTGACTTATCCCGGGACAGTCAATATTCCACTCTTACCGTGATACCCAGATCCACATCTGCATCGTTGTTTTCTGCATTTTAAGCATTTTAAACAAACTAACAGAATTGATGAACTTCGTAACCTCGTCCCAGTTTCTGTCCTAGCTCTAACGTCTGCATACAATTCCACTTTGTCAGAACTCCTAAACAAACACGCTCCAATCATCACTAAACCTGAAACTCATGCAAAAAATCCATGGTTCAATTCTTTCCTTCAAGCTCTCAAATCATCGGAACGAGCATACAGACATTCAGGCGACGTCTCTATTCTCAAAAAACTTAAAACCTTAACAAATAGATACCACAGCCAACTTCTTTCAGCCAAAAAACGTTATCTATCATCTCTCGTTCATTCAAATTCATCCAACCCTCGAAATCTTTGGAAAACTGTAAATAGTCTTCTCCACCGTGGCTCCTCTCACCCACTCCCAAACTCAATCCCACATGCATCCATTGCCGACTGTTTTGCATCCTTCTTCACTGACAAGGTTTCCTCCCTCCGCCTTTCATTACAGACTCTCTTATCAAAATCAACTTCTACGCAATCTGACTCCTACCCTCAATCGACCACAATGACACAACTTTACCACCTACTGTATCTTTCAACCTTTTCGAGCCTGCTACTGAAGCAGAAATCACTACCCTCATTCAAGCCTCTCCAAAACAAACAATGCGACCTCGACCCAATCCCAACTTCCTTACTTAAAGACTGTGTAACCCTCCTCGTTCCTACTGTAACCAAAATCATCAACCTCTCTCTATCGACTGGAACTTTTCCTTTACTTTTCAAAGACTCTGTTGTCAAACCACTTCTCAAAAAACCATCCCTTGACAAAGAACTCCTCCTCTCCAACTACCGTCCAATATCAAATCTCTCTTTCTTATCCAAACTCTCGGAACGGGTTGTCCTCTCTCGTCTCAACGGCTACCTCACCTCAAACAATCTTCTAAACCCAAATCAATCTGCCTACACCAAGCATCACTCTACCGAAACTGTCCTTGCCTCGCTATACAACAAACTTGTCATGGCGATAGGCCGTCAACAAGTCTCTTGTTTGTGCCTCTTAGACATCTCTGCCGCCTTCGACACAATAGACCATTCTATCCTCATCAAACGCCTTTCCTCTGCATTCGGAATCTCTGGCACTGCCCTATTGTGGATAAAATCATATCTTTCATCACGCTCTTTCACTGTCAATGCCGCTGGTCACTCATCAAATCCGCACACCCTCACCTGCGGTGTTCCTCAAGGTTCTGTTCTCGGTCCTCTGCTGTTCATTCTTTACACCTCCCCACTCAGCAAACTCATTTCCTCATCCTCTACTGATCATCACCTCTATGCCGACGACACACAACTCTTCATTTCTTCCTCCCCTCACTCCCTTCCAGACGCATTAAATCATCTACGCAACACAATCACCCAGATTTCAGCTTGGATGACCGCTAATCTGCTCTGCCTTAACCCTTCAAAAACAGAATTCCTCATTATTGGCCTCCGCGAGCAATTAAACAAACTAGCCTATCCTCCCGATCTTTGTCCAACCGATCTCGCTTCTCCCGCACCTTACTCTTTTCCTGTCCGCAATCTTGGAATCATCATCGATAAGAACCTCACCTTTTCCGACCACATCAGCCAGCTATCTCGCACCTGCTATATGCACATCCGCGACCTTCGTCGATTGCGCCCAATACTTGATTACAAGACTGCATGCACAATAGCCACCTCAATTGTTCATTCCAAACTCGACTACTGTAATTCCATCTTTTACAACATCGACTCTTCTCAAATCAAACGCCTGCAAACAGTCCAGAACGCTCTCGCCCGCGCAGTCACCAAAACTCCCAAACACCACCACATAACCCCTGTTCTCAAACCACTTCATTGGCTTAAAGTCCCTCAGCGCATCTATTACAAAATAGTATATCTTACCTAAAATGCCCTCCAAACGTCTAAACCCTCTTACATTCGCCAGCTATTCACCATCCAACCGCCCGGGTCTACTCGCTCATCATCATACCTTTCTCTATCTCGGCCTCCAGTGTCATCCGCTCTGAAATTCTGCAACCGCTCCTTAGTCTATGCTGCACCAGCTCTTTGGAACAGACTCCCAAAAGACCTCCGCCAATTTGCTCATCATCTTATCTCGCCTCTTAACTCAAACTCTCCTCCGCTTGCACTCTCCTCTTCTACTTTCCACTCACGACTGAAAACCGAACTCTTCAAGATATCCTATCCTGATTCCACTCCTTCGCCACCACACGACCACCATCTCACCGATTGCCACCGTAGCACCATGCTGTCTCCTCGGCTTGACCTCCCCGGATTTTGACCTGGCACCGAAACGAACAGAGGAGTTTTGGCTATTGCGGACTGATTTGATATAGCGCCGGTGAATAAGCTGGTCTCCCTGACGTGGCTTTTGTGGGCGCTGAGAAATTTTCGAAGATTTACATTACATTACATAACGAAAACTTGGCTAAGCAATGAACTAACAGACACCAGTAACATACATACACCAACTTATCCGAAAAGCTATGCAGAACGGTCGGGGCGTAGGGGTAGGTCTATAATTGATAAAGAATGGTATCACCTATCAAACTGCGACTTAACAACCTTCGGCCTTAGGCGTATGAATGTATATTTGCTCGAGTTCCATTAACAATGGGGAATGATTCCTGCCTGCTGGGAGCTATATACAAGCCCTCACGTACAAAACTTGAACAGTTTTGCATTGAAATGGACTTTCTAATGTCAACAATTATAGCAGATAAAGAAAAACACGTTATCATTATGGGTGATTTTAATATAGACCTAGGAGTAGAGGACCACTCTGGAACTAATTCTTTTTTCAATAATATGATTGCACTCCAATCGGTAAAACTTTCACGAATGCTTGGCCCGAATCGATGGTCACTTAATAAAACAATCGTAATCGAGACAATGTATATGTTTGCCTATATTATTATGTCTTGTACACATTGCCTACATATCGAAATTGAGCTGCTCAGTCTCCTGCTGGCGTCATAATATTAGGCTACTGATTATCTTCCACTTGCGGCCGCCGTGAAACCTCTACAAAAGAAAATTGCATAAGTACTTACTTATTTATTGTGTACCATTTGAAATGATTGCAAAAACAAATACCAACACTAAAAAGACGCTCAGAGCTTCATATCATGAGCTATATGTTAGGGATGAGCCGAAAGGCATTTTTTACCAATTTCAGAATCCGGATAGTTGGCCTGCTATTTTCGCCGAATCCGGATCCGAACCGAATAGTTGGCGGTAATAATTTTCTTTGCATATATAAATACATACATACATACATATAAATTATATATATACATATATATATATAATTAAAGATAAACCTGTCCGCCATTTTGTTGACACGTCGAGTAACAATTTTATTATTTACACGGACTTTCAATTATAAGTAAAGATTAAAGATTACCGCAGAAGGTCGCCAAAAACAAGTTACTATTTCTTTATTAATGAAAGAAGAAAATGTGTTTGGTCAAAAATATTACTTCTTTTGTTATTCGAATATTAAGGTCTGGGATCACCGAATCCTGATAATACCGAATAGTGCAAAATCCGGCCCGAACCGAATACCGAACGGATATTCGGCTCATCCCTACTATATGTCAAGCATTTGAAAGTCTTATTTTCAAATGTTTTCTTTACGTTGGCTGTTAGGGCTTGGTTCACCAGACCAGATTAGATAATGAGGTCTGATCCGATATTGGTACCTCCACTGGCTCCCGGTCCAGCAGCGCATCAATTATAGAGTCTCATCTATTGTCTGGCAATGTGTTCTGGGTAGAGCACCTACCTATCTCCAGGAGCTCTTCACATTGACTTCGGTCTGCTCTGGTCGCCGATCTCTGCGCTCGGCTTCTAGAGGTGACTTTATGGTACCGCATGCTCGCTCTGCCACCAGACAGCGTCGGGCATTCTCGATAGTGGGTCCTTCTCTTTGGAATGGTCTCCCGTCTGACCTGCGTTCTCTTCCGCGAGACTTATCTTCTTCTTTTTATAAATTACTTAAGACCTTCCTTTTTGACCGGGCCTGGGTCGGGAGCGCTTCTGAGTAGTAACCTTGAAGGGGCGCTATATAAATCTCATAGATAGATAGATAGATATTAAATTACATTAATGTGTGTTGAATCATTTGCGCAGCAGTCAAGCATTAAGTATATATAAGTAGGATTTAGTTTCAGTTATTAATACCAAAATTATGATAATAGTTCATTTTAAAATTCCTATTTCAGATACCTTGGCTTCTCGTATAATTTTCATTATTTGAATTGGTGCTTTAAAAGAAGTCATTTTGCTAGACTTATCGAAGTCCATATGAGCTAATATTGTGTGGCGCGGTGGTCAAATCGTTCGAGGCTGTAACGCGATGAATACGGGTTCAAGCCTCCACTAAGTGGACACTATGCCACGTCCTAGAGCAAGTCCTTCACTCACAGTTACTCAGCACCATTGATGTTCTGTCGTGTGTAAACTTCTGAACTTTGTAAGGAGGTAAATATCAAATAATATAATTGTATTGTATTTTAGTGTATGATAGTATCTGTTATCAGATTGTGTGATCTCCTGAATTAAACCAATTTCGGCGTTTGGCTCGCCATTTGCAAGCTCGGCGTGTCTATCTGATAACGAACAGCCGGAAGATACAACTTTGATGTGAAGACCACGATAGGGTACACCAGTAAAATAGTTAGACAGCGTACAATGAGAGAAAGGCAGACAGATGAAGCCCACACGGTCAGATTTCACGACGATTCAGCCAAGCAGGATAGATATAGATTCCACGTATGCTTGTAAAACCACACCGAGTAGAGATGTGATTGAACGCACGATGATAAACACTCTTATTGCGTAAGCAGAAATAATATTGTGGGTCTGTTGGTGACTTCAGGAAGCTTATATAGATAGAGGACTTTCACTGTCAGGCACAGTACAGTATTCTTTTGAAGAAGGTCTATCCTTCAAAGATACGGTGGCATAATATTCTAGCTGTTTTGTTGAGGCAGGGAATCGAGAACTTATAACAGCTCATCACATTATGTCAGACAATGTAAAGCTATATAATAATTGACTGACCGGGATTGATGTTGCTGCTGGGCAGAAATGTTAATGTTTTTCCTTTGGGCAGCATTGATGTTTTGTTGATATCCTCATGTCTCACTGATACAACTTGTGGTGGAAATCTGTTCAAAGTTACTGGAGCGCTCCTGCCGCGATGATATTTGTGGTTGAATAGAATTTGCTTTTCGTCTTCTTTATGTGGTAAAACGACGCCTACAATCATCCAGAGTAAGATAAGTTATCTAATATTATAACGTGCGCCGTTATCATAATACACAGGGATTTGGTCGTTGTTAGCTTCAAGTTAACTGTTGGAATTCTTATATCTTACACTAATAATAACAATAATAATAATAATAATAATTATAATAATAATAATAATAATAATAATAATAATAATAATAATAATAATAATAACAACAACAACAACAACAACAACAACAACAACAACAACAACAACAACAACAACAACAACAACAACAACAACAATAATAATAATAATAATAATAATAATAATAATAATAATAATAATAATACAATTTAGCTAAGCTGACACATCGGCGCTGCCAGACATCAAAAAAGTGGACGCACTGTCGCATCCATTTTTAAAGACATAAAACTTAGCCAGTCATTTTGGTCAATCAGTGGTCATCATCATTCATGTGATAACGAAGCATAAAATAATGAACATTACATAGGCCTAACGCTTCATAGACGAAAACTCTTAAAGTCTTAAACACATTCAGTATCAACGCTGACAACGCAGTATCATGCGGTCATAGGGGAAATTGTCATCATGCCATTTGAACGATTTGGTTACTAACAATCATTGTCTCAGCTGATCGCGCGGAAATGCTAACGCAATGCGACGATACAACCACAACTTCTGGCAAATTATTTCGCACATTCAGATTCAAATATTTATATTTAGAGGTTAACATTTTAGAGTTCTCAGTTGTGTCATTAATAGCCTATTTCATTATTTAGATACAAAAAGTAGACGCAAATGCGTCTATAGCGTCCGCGTGCCGGCGCCGCACTGCTGACACTTATACCATTTAGTGTACAGCTTGCATCGGCACCGAATTTGCTAAGCTGGAAAGTAAACGACAAGTTTTTCGACACTGTGGACCTTGTGATTCGTCCATTGGCGCTCAAGAGCACAAGAGCAGGAAATGAGTACCTAATTATACTCCACTATGCAAATATTGGTTTTACTTTACTCCTACCTTAATTACCCATATTCACTATGCAGAAGTAGGCTACTGTAACAAGCCGCACTCTTATCCATGATTAAACCTTTGAAGCGCTACTTCATCATTTTGCATCATGTCATGATGACTGAGGAAATTAGGTAACTACTGGTTGAAACTTGAGAACTGCTTTGCTCTTAGATCTGCATGATGGATAGCCGGGTTTATAGCCTTTGAGAATTTTCATAAACGCTATGTTAATAACCACACCCTTAATGCTCATATCCTTAGCTGTATCGACTGACCAGTGGCGTCAGGGAGGGTTTGAGAGAACGATTCCCACGGTTGGCAGAAGTGGGGGTTCAGATGTGGGACATAAACTGGGGTTGTTGATTTCCGATAAGATAACGATTCTCAGTTACTTCTGAGTCTCTTATATTTAAGTCGGCAATGGTGGGGGCAAATATTGCCGCCAATAAAACTTGCAACTTAAAATGTGAGCGTTATTCTTATGCCACTTGAAGAAAGGAAAAAAGAATCGAAACGATGCTTGGACCTACCTCCATACGGCATTCTCATTTTTTTTACCTCTGCAAAATGCACAATTAACACAAACACGATTTACAATTTAAATTAATATATTATTTCTTTAAAGAAAGTTCAAACAACTGATTCGACCGAAATATAAAGCTATCATCTCTTAGACGAGGTAACGAGGTTATATCACATGATTTAAACTGCCTATAATGCAAGTTACAGCCCTATCACGTGACATCACATCATATAACCCTGAAAATAGAGAAAATAAATTGTATTGCCTCACATTTCAGCGTATTGCATTCACTTCATGTCAGTGATTTCATTTTCTCCCCGGTTTTTGCATACACCTTGTATGAAATTATTCCACATCTCCGGGAAAAAACCACTTAATTTTTTGTCAAAATATATACATTTTTAGCGTACAATCCGTGCATGTAAGAATCATATTTAAATTGACACAAGGCGTTATATCCATAACCAGTTGATAGTTCACACGATGCTCAGAGTTCGCGGTAATTATATGTTTGTCACTTAATTAAACTGATTATAAACTTTACATTTTACCTTTCTTGTTGGAAGTGCTGCTTTCGGCACACACACTGCCTTCTGACTGCAGATTCTTACACTTGTGAACAATCCACCGGATATTCGATTTCTCGAGGGGCAGACGATATGCAGGAAACTCAGACGACTTAGGCGGCACACTATATTCTGCGTCAGCAAACGTAATCATTGTTTATTGCAGCTGTAGAATATAATTATATCATCTAGAAATTGTTTAGCGCCTTTTAACAAACTCTTAACATGCAACGTCACCAGTGAAGTCATACGCTTCTAGAACGCCTTTGATATAATCATTTTGTTGATGAGACAGCGTTGTGAGTGATCTTAACTGACTGGTTTTAAACGACGCTTAGTCCTACCGAGAGACCTACTGGTATCGTTGAATGACCTAAACACATAACTGCATACATACTTACTTACTTGCATACTTACGTGCTTACACACTTACCTGAGACACCCATGCTTGCATACTTCCAAACATAGAAACGTGCGTAGATACGTACGTACATACTTACACACTATTTTACTGACACACATGCTTGCATGAATTGTCAATTACTTTGACTGGTACAGTAGTAGTCTTTGCTATATTTCAGACTCAAGAACACGTCTCTGAGGACTATAGTTCGTGTTATCAGTGAACGAATAGAACACCCTTACATTACCTTGCTACAATACGTGAATGGGTACTTTAGACTCTGTAGAGGCCTATTACTTTTGTAGGCATGTTTTATGGTTAACATGCATTTTAGTGATGGGAAGCTTATGGACATAAGTGCTAGTGGACATGCGCTTCCTTGGCACTTTTCTTAAATGACATATTCATGTTGTGTATAACTATGTATGTATATATTATAGGGTGTCCAATAAGTTCGTGGACGATTTTGCTTTTACAAAGCAGAAAATTTATGCAACATACATTAATAATGCCTATGTCATTTGAAAGAGCTGTAATAGCTGTATGTCCCGAAACCAAAAAGTGTAAAAAGTGTGAGGTTTTTGCAACTAGGAAATGACGTCATCAATTTATGCTGAGAGGCTATTTTTAGCGAATTTTATGCAGTTCGCGATCGTTTTTCGTAAACAAACTCGGAAATGGGCAAAATAGCAGACGTTTAGTTACGCTCGAAAGGTGCTATTCTTGCTCAAGAAGGATATTCATATTCCGTCATAGGCCATAAATTAGGACGATCGAAAGGTTGGGTTGCAAAATGGGTTGAAAGAAGCAAGCAAGGCGAGGGTGGCGATCATGCACGATGCGGTCGACCAAAGATTTTGACACAGGCTGCTATTAAAATAATCAAAAAGTCGAAATACAGACGAGGATTTGGATTGAGACAGATAGAAAAATCTCTCAAGACAGGTGGACTGAAGGGCAACAAAGAAACAATCAGAAATTACATGAAAGTGGAGTTGAAGTGGAAAAGTTGGAAACGTAGAAAGACGCCATTGTTAACAGACGCTCAGAAGAAAAAACGGTTGTTATTCGCGCGGCAGCATAGACATTGGAAATTCGAAGACTGGTCTAATGTTTTGTTTAGTGACGAATCGCCGTATCAAGTGTTCTATGTTCCAAACTCACGCAATGACACCGTTTGGGGTTCGCAAGAAGAAAATGTTCCTGTCGCCTCGCAGGTCAAGTTTAGTCCGACTGTTCTTGTGTGGCCAGTGTGGGGAAGTATGACAGCCTCAGGATTAACGCGACTACATTTTGTACCTCAGCATACATCAATTAACTCGGAGTATTATATCAATAACATTTTAAAGAAGGAATTGAAACCAGTTTACGACAGACTGGACACTTCTGGAACTATCTCGAAACGACGACTATTCACTGACAACGCCGTTAGCGTTTTCCAGCAGGATGGTGCGCGAGCACATACATCTGCTGTTTCGCGAGCATGGCTGAACGAAAATATTCCTAACTACATTGAAAACTGGCTTCCAAACTCTCCTGATCTCTCAACGATTGAAAATCTCTGGAGTATACTGTCAAGCAGTGTCTACAAAGATCCTGAACCAAAACTCCTGCTCAGCTAAAACGTCGTTTGCGAAAAGCATGGAATCCGATATCGCTTGAAACTTTGCACAACCTCATCGAATCTTTGCCCAGACGAATGAAAGCTGTTATAGCCAGCAAAGGCAACACTATTGCCTATTAAATGGTACAATAATTATTGATTTTTGTTGTGTAGTTTTTTTTAACAAACTAGCAAAATCGTTCACGAACTTATTGGACACCCTGTATAAATGTACATATATAGATTTAACTGACTTGATCAGACTCGTTTAGGGCAACTATGAATAATTGCATGTGATTAGGTGATATGCCTTGAGTACCAGGCAAGTTCACATCAGATAAAAATAACAGATGATGTAAGATTTTAAGTAGACTCTATAATTAGTCATTCGGAAAGAATCATTTACGTCCTGAATGATGTGTCAATGGAACTTATGAAATAAGATAAATTGAAAAGGAATGTATCTGTGTGGACTTTGATATTTTAGATGAAAAGAAATTATACACGAATTCTGAGATAAGTTATCGAATTGTGTGAGTGAAAAATTATAGGCCACCTTTTACCGTGTACAACGTGTAGCAGACAGTAACACACAGATTAAGAACAAGCGAAGTCAGCTTATAGACTGTGCAAGATTAAACGAGGAAGTGCAAGATCTTCCAACCATTAAGTAAGAAAACAGTCAATGAATCAATTTATTGAGGCATTAGTTACAAGTTAACCGATTTTAATTGTAACAGAACGGTAAGACAGATGATCAGTCGTTAGATATGTATTTGCACAGCACAATGAATAATAATATGAATCAATAATATTATTATAATGTAAATCAATTATTATTATTATTTCAGACTCTTTGAATCAATAATAATGAGATTATTTTCCCGGTCGCGGACATCTATCATGCAACGCCGTGCCTTTTCTGTTGCTGGCAATGCAACCTGGAATGGGCTCCCTGTGGATCTACGCCTAATGCCTAGAGCCCTTGCGGCCACGTTCTTCTCTAACCTCAAGACTGTTCTGTTTAGCAGAGGTTTGGTCGGGAGCGCTCCTGAGTATATAATCTTGAAGAGGAGCTATCTAAATCTCCGAAATGAATGAATGAATGAAGATTACGTGCCAGACGTCAACATTTGAGTCAGAGAAAAGAGCAAACGTCAAGCTTATCTTTCCTTACCTTATTTTCCTACTTACTTACCTTACCTTTGCCTTGTCAAAACTGAAAACATTGCTCTTTCGCAAAATCCTATCATGATTCCTCCTCTTCCCCTTACTTCCCCGAAGTTTCGATTGCAAATACCATCCACCTTATTCGTGTGACTGTCTTCCTGCTTGGCCCCTTTGGGTCTTGACCTGGAACCAATATCACCTCGCCTATCAAATTTGTTTTGACTAAGCACCTATGAAAATCTGGTTCCCCGACTTTCATTACGATTACGAAATTAAGTAATGGCACCATTATTTTGTGAGAGTTGCGTCTCAATCGATTGCTGCTACTTACGTGTGAACGGTGTTTGTAAGTTGATGACCCTGCCTACAAATGACAAATGTCATGTAATGAGACAACTCATTGCTTATAACTGTAATTAATTATTGAAGGAGAGAATTAGAACACTCCACTCATAATTATGTCAAAAAATGAAGTTACTAACACTGAAGACAACTAACACTGTAATATTAGGGCGTGTCAATTTGAGGGTAAAATTAATTTTTTTCCAATTTTTAAAGTCTTGGGTCTTAAAAATATGTATTTGGGTGTGAGGAATTCAAATCTGCCATTATTTTTGAGATCAGACAACATCTAGCTTGGTAAATCTCTGTTTGATTACAAGGCATATAAACTGCTCTCGAAAAACCAAAGAATTCAAATTTTACCTTCGTAAAATGTCAGGTAACGCTATTAAAATTTTAGTTTCTCTGCATGAGACACACCCTAAAAAGCGTACGACATTACCTTGTAATCATAAAGCAACATTAGAAAGTGATGACATTTGTTAATAAGAAATTTAAGCATCACGTTTCTTCAAGTCTTGCTTTGATTCGTTCTTGGTCATCAGCCACCGACTTGCTTCTTGGCCTCTGATGTAGCCCTCACGTTTCTCATGTGTATTCAACCTTCCTGCTTATTCTGTGACTTCTTTCACGCACTTATGTATAGACTGAGCATGACAAGGCCACTGTGGAACTTGCATGGATTCGTCAATGAACTTCTTTAGTTCCACTGTAGTAAGTCTTCATGTCAAGGGAGGTTCATATTCTCTGTCAGAACAGTCTATCATCTCCAACAGCGACGAAGCACTCAGTGAAATAAAAGGCTCTCCAGTTGAGAATTTGGTGAAAGAAGGTCCAATTTCAAGTTCTGTAGCAGTTTCTAGCATCTTACCAATGTTACCTGTCCACTTGTTGTTAGACAAGATCTTCCCATCGAGTGCTGTGATCAAGTGTCGCAGGAGGAACTCGTTGGTGTGGAGGGCACAAACCAACCAGATCAGATTATGACCAAGCTTAACCTCTACCCAGTGCATGGAAGCTCTACCCAGTGCATGGAACCACCCCCAACCGGTATTACCATTTGTAGAATCACCTCCAATGACCTGTATTCTTATCAGTGCCCTTCTTCTTCGTGAAATCTACCAGATTATTAGCAATAACTTTAACTGGCTTTTTCTCATTGAGCCTTTCTCCGGAGCAAAGTTGTAAAGATATCTTCCACCTAGCTCAATGCACACAGAAGAATGCTGCTCTGTGATGATGTTGGTCAACTGCTGATCTGAATTGTCTGCTTTCAGTATGCCTATGACTTTAGTTGTATCTTCACGGTCGTCAAAAAGATGTAGTCAATTTCACCCTTCTGACAAAGACCATCAAATTCGTGAACCCGGGATTTAATCATTATTTTCCTTGGGCCCTCTTGACTTTATTGCCCATAGGAGCAACCTAATTGAAAGTGGTAGAGAGTTGTTGTCCTATGAACTGCCAACTCTGCGAGACATTATGAGATATGGGATACTGCTAAGAACACAAAGTGGCGAGGATGTCAGAAACTACTCAGCAGACAGTCTTGCAAAGGACATTTACCCAAAAGTGCTTGAAAAGTGGGAACTGGCAAAGATCTCTTTTTTCGCTTCATTGTAAGTTCACAAATGAGAATCTTAAAGAAGATCTAAGATAGCTGGGAGCAGGCCAATGACATATCACTTAGTAGAGGAAAGCCAGATGTCATAACTTGACAAACTTTTTGACCTCCTCAATTATTGCAGGTGCAACATTTTTCTTTCCTGCAAATTAGGCTACCCTGCAGATGCTGGTTGCAGGAAGGAGGCCCACATGAACTGTGCATACATGCCTTAGGAGATGAAGATCCCTATGACAGAACTTGCTATCATTAAAGGTCAGAGAGAAAAGACTAGTTCTATTGGACCACATCAGGTTGACTTACTAGATTGCCAGAGCATAACAGACAGGTTAAAAAGGCGGAAGCGGCAGAAGACGAGAGAACAGAGCTTGCTGAATATAAGCAGAGAATTAAGCAGGATGCTTAAATGCCATCAAATGAAATAATGTTATCTGATTATGAAAATGAAGAACAAATAGCTGATGCCCAAGATGGAAATGATGGATGCTATGAATTGGTATTAGGAAAACCAAGTATGCCTTCCACGTCTAATCAAAAGACAGAGTACAACATATTAGAAATGCATAATGCTGCTATGCAGCGCACCAGATATGGTGTTGGCCTGCGTGCCACAGCTGCCATCACCACAGCCGCCTGTATGAATGAAGACAAGAAACTTGTAGTTTATCTTTTCTTATCTTTTTAGAAGCCATTGTGGGCAATTTTCCCACTAGTTAGGATGGAAGTAGTAGCAGCACTGACGGACAAATAATTTTCCAGACACTGATGACGATCCTTCAACCTCCGAAAGAAGCAAATACAGCTATTGCACGACATTAGTGAATTATATAAAGGGCCTATATTTGTGTGTGCGCAATTGTAATATATAGTTTAATAAGTAAATAATAAAAATAATATTAGTATATTATATAACTGCAAGTATCTGGCAATCATCTCCAATGATTTTTATGCAATTTTACAAAATATTTTTCCACAAAAAACTTTTAATCAGACAAGTTAAGAATTATTGGAAATTCACAAAAAACGTTAAAAAGTAAATATTTCAACATGTTATTTACCAAGCAAAACTAAATAATATTAATTTTACAAAAATATCTTTTTACTTACTAAGTCATGTCACAACTTTTTAGCACTAGTCATTTTTGGAATTTGAAAGTTGACAAAATCGACACGCCCTACTGTAATATTCAGTAGTATTATTATTATTCAGTAGTAACTTCTATAGCGCCTTTAACTAATGCACAAGCATCAACCGATGGAGCACCAAAGCAATCAGGCCAACAATCAGGTGTAATTGCAATCGTGGGTATGATCAGAGATAGGCAATCAGATTATTTTGTCGAATTGTGGTTAGCCAGAGGAATAAGGATAGCAAGAACGTTTTACCACGCCAGATGTACAAAAAACATTTACTAGCAGCTACTCTCTGGAACCTCGCCTAGTCTCACTCTCAACGCTATAAACCAATCCAATTTGCCCTATTAGAACTATAGGGCCTACACAATGATAGTGCTGAACAAAGCAGTACCTAAAGTTATAATAGTCTCATAGTGTTAGACACAATAACTGCATAATCATGCATTGGTGTTACTTGCTGCGTTCTGACAGCTAGCTATGAAATAAACGAAAATACAATACAAAACAATAAATAAAACTGATTGTGGAGAGGTTGACGGGATGGCGATTGGTGGTTCCGAGTCTGACCAGGGCAGAAAGATTTCTTTTGAATCTCTGCTACAATTCTGTGCGCCCCAGAGGAACTTGATTATACAATCTGCACTTAGTCAGCGGCAAGATCAGGCGGAGAGGAAGAAACTGTCCGCTCGCATCGCATGCTGAGGGTAAGAAAATGAAATGGTGAACTCTTGATGTCTATGCCTGTCTCTCGATATTATCTGTTTACATAATTTCATATTTGCTGTGTACATATAATATTATAGATCCTTTAAACGCTTACCGTCCTTGTATTTGATGACCATCTTGCAATCTGAACTTGAGCATGTTGCTTTCTTGAGGTAATATCTACCAGGATACGCTGTAACGATATTGAAATACAAATTCCATATCTTTGTTGCGTAGAAGTGCTAATATTTAAAGGAGGTAACTTGTTGATCGGATGTCACCTGGTCTGCCCTGTCCTCACCTGACCTTGTCTAGGCCATTAGTCTATTGATAAGCCTAGTATAGTCTATAAGTCTATTCTACTAGTTTTGCATCTTCTTGTTTATTCTATTAGTCTAGTCTGTGAGTTTAGCCTAGTTTATCAGTCTAATCTAGTCCAGCTGAGACTAATCAAGTTTAGTCTAGTATGTTAGTCTAGTCCAGTCTAGTCTCTTCTGTTAATCCATCGATCAAATCTAAAAGATTGATAGAAACCAATCCGGTGTAGTCTTGTTTAGTCTAGACTTGTCTAGTTTAGTCTATTAGTCTAATCCATTAGTCTAGTAACCTAGTCTAATCTAATCTAGTATAGTCTAATAGTCTAATCTAGTAGCCTAGTCTAGTGTAATGGTATAGTCTAATTTAGCCTATAGTCTGTTGTCTACTGTTTATGGTCTAGTGACTCTAGTCTATGGTGTATTGTAATGCTGTTTATTAGAAACATCTAGGCTAGTCTATTAGTATAGACAGTTGTATTTTAATCTAGTCTAATACAGTTTAATCCGATATGTGTTAATCAGCTGATTTAATATTAACTTCTATAGTAAGTGGCGGCCTTCGACAGTTTTGCACTATATAGGCAAGGACAAAAATTATTACGCCATTTAAACATAAATGGCGATCAATCATTTATTATAAATCGTTTTCAGTGTTCTAAGAGAAAATATTGATCTCTTCATTTTGAAGTATAAATCAGAGTGATGGAAACTTGTTATTTATATTTTTTAGTAATTTATTATACAGTAAGTGCTTAAACACAAGTTCTTGATTCTCGCCATTTCTCAGTATTGTTACGTAGCCTATAAGGTCACACTTATTCTTCCAGTCTAATACAATCATGGAATGATAGAGTTGTCATAAAGTCTAAACAAAACAATTATCTTATTTCTCTTTTTGTCTTTTTCATTTTGCCGGAATTTGCCACGCCTTGAAAATTCCGCTCTAGACAGCCGCCTATATCGCCTATGCCTATAACCGGCGCTGCTTCCATAGTCCCGTCATCAGGATTCGCATGACATCAGTCCGTGGATTATTTAATTTTCTAAAGCTTTCGATGAGTGAAGATCATCCAATTGAAACTTGTAAAATTATCCAAACACGCTGTTTAATTATCGTTTTAAACTCTTGCGAAAGTTCCAGGTTTCTTTGGTCTAGAAATTAATACGACGATTTGATGCTGGCAGTGGGAACAGACTCACGGACAGTCACGAAATGTAAAAAAATTACCTTAAAACTGAGATACAGTTTCCCCGAGATTTGCAGGGTGAATCTGTCTTTGATAGCTGTTGATTGCTGAATTCGACCAGTGAAGATGAGATGGATTCTGTAAGTGAAGGCAGATTGGGCAAAAGTTGAAGGACCCCGAATATGTCGCAGCTACAGTTTAACAGTGAATATCAACTATTCTATGTTGCACTGACCTTTCACTGCTGCAGGTTTTTGCTTCTTCCGTCTTCTCCGCCTTGATTGGTCATCTGACATCGCAAAAAAGATTTTACTAGAATACAGTGAAAACGGAATCTAATTCTTAAATATCGACGCTTTGAGGTCCCACAAGTTGCAAGAACCTGATTTATTAATAGGCGCTCAGACAGAACACGTCGACAATGACAGTTAGATCTACATGTGGTTCGGTTCACTGTCCACACCCAGTGATTGTGGCGTCTAGACAGCTGAGCGACAACAGTGCATTGCTAGACTTGCAGCAAACGTGGAAGATTATGGTAAACAGTTAGAAGTATCACGGCGGAATTTATTAAAACCATAGACCCCTTAAATTTCAGGACTATAGGCGCTCAGCCTCGGGACTTGGAACTTGAGTCCATTCTGAATTTACACCCAAGTTCCAAGACCCGAGCATGAGCGCCTACAGTCCCTGCAATTTAAGTAGTCTATGATTATAACTGATGACCTAATGTTAGATGGAAATGACGAGGATATAGTTATAGAATTCAAGGTTTTCATGAGATAGGCCTATCATCGAATGAAAATATTTGTTTAACATTTTTTACTTTTCAATTTCATATTTACTGTTTTAACTGAAGTCATGCATCTTAAACCTTCATTCTACTGTAGAAGAAGAAGAAGAGCAGTTTCCAAAGTTAGCGACTTCATTTAGCCTCAGCATATGAGAGCGGGTGGCCAGTCCTCTCCCTCGTCTTCTCATCATACCATTGAGAGGATGCTGTCAGTGTACTCACTATAGCTAAGGGGCGCATATTTGGCAGAAATATCGACACGAATTTCTGCCCAGGACGAGAATTGAACCCCGATCTCTCGGTTGAAACTCCAGCACGCTAACCACTTTAAACCATCTTTCTCCTATAGAGTTTCAGCACTTAACAGTATCATTTTTTCACATCAGTTTCAGCTGTTCTATATTTCTGACAGTGGACTTTCTTTCTTCGTTAAAATATTATTATAGACAATAAAACAATCATGAGCAGTTGAGTCCGGTTAATATTTATACTATTGGTGCCTTGCCTTGTTGAATTTGCATTTCGTAGGAGTTATCTTTGTAGATACAACTTTTCTTGCGATCTGAAATGTAGGATTACGAAAGGTAGTATCTAAAAGAAAAGACTGAAACGGCATTTAAATACACATTGCATAATTATCTTTATTTCCTTGATGGGGTAATTGTACATAGTGATGAATTTTAGGATAAGTTCTGACCTCACCCGACCTGGTCTAGTTAGTCTAGTCTAGGCTATAGAGTATTACACTCTATAATTTTAGACTATAGTATGGTCTAATCTAATCCAATCTAAACCAATACAGTCTGATTAGAGAAGTGATTGTCGGATTTCGATCGATTATAAACACCAGAATTTAGATTACGATGGGTATGCAATTGAAACTTGCAGAGACTTTTGTTTTGATCTTCGTATTACTTGCTTGAAAGGCTCCAAGAAGCTTAGATATAGATGTAGGAATTCATAGAGCGATTTGTGGTTGGCAGTTGGTAACACCCAATGACAGACACGAAATGTATATTGAGTTAAAATTATCTTGACCAGCAGAGTTATGGAGGGTAGGCGAAATATGTCATAGGCACCTCTTGGATTAGTCAGTAAAGATCAGTAGAAAAATCAATTAAGACTGCTTGGGCAACGATTGAAGAAGTTTTCGACGATATCCAAAGTGGCACCCGATGTGCTGTGGAACTTAAGCATTCGGTTTGTGGTGCCTAGATCTATCTATCTATCTATGAAATTTATATAGCGCCCCTTCAAGAGTAACTACTCAGAGGCGCTCCCCAAGACCCAGGCCCGGTCAAAGAGGAAGGTCTTAAGTAGTCTATAGAAAGAATCAGAGAGGTCTCGCGGGAGAGAACGAAGGTCTGAGGGGAGGCTATTCCAGAAAGAAGGACCAACGATCGAGAAAGCCCGACGCTGTCTAGTAGCAGAGCGAGCATGCGGAACTATGAAGTCACCTCTAGAGGCCGAGCGCAGAGATCGGCGACCAGAGCATGCCGAGGTTAAAGTGAAGAGCTCCCGGAGATAGACAGGTGATCTGCCCAGAACACAGTGCCAGACAATGGAGGAGACCCTATAATGGATGCGCTGCTGGACCGGGAGCCAGTGGAGGACATCACGCATAAATGCAGAGATGTGGCCAAACTTAGGGACACCACCAATTAGACGAGCTGCCGCCCGCAAAACGCCTTCCAAAGGATGCAAACGGACTTGAGGAAGTCCACAGTAGAGCGAAGAAGCAGTAGTCCAATCGATTACTAACAAAGGCATGGACCAGAGTGGAGGCAGATGAAGAAGCAAGAGTGCGAGTGACAACCCGCAGCTGGCGCAAGTGGTAGTAGCAAGAACGAGTCAATGCCGTGATGTGCCCAGTGAAAGAGAGTTCCTGGTCCAGGATGACCCCTAAGTTGCGGACCGAGGTGGAAAAAGCAAAGGTAGGAAATTCAGCGGAGAGGGACTCCAAGTCCAGCTTATCCAGCTGCTGGCGAGTACCAAGCCAGATATATTGAGTTTTTGAAGGATCCAGGCAGAAAGGCAGTCAGTAGTGCAGGACATGATTCGAACAGCAGAAGCAGCTTGGGACGCTGAGCAATGAGTGTAGGATTGAATGTCATCAGCGTAAGAATGACTCGAAGAACAGTAGTCCAATCGATTAGATATAGTAACATTACTTGCACTGACCTATCTTTGGCTTAGGTTCAAAGCCCGGTGTGTCCGGAATGACGACCGGATTGACCGGATTGTCCGGATTACCGACGGGATTGTCCGGATTCACGACCGGCACGTCCGGATTCACGTCCGGTACGTCCGGTTTTACACTCGGTTTCCCATCCGGTCCCTTATCTGACATCAAAAACAGATTTTGCTAGAATACTTTACTGACATTAACAAATGGGGTCATGTTCTTAAATTTCAGCGCGAAAAATCGTGAGAACCAAGTTTTAAACTGGCGATCATCCATAAGACATCGATAAGATTTGGAAAAATACAACACACGTCTCGTGTTTGTATCAATTTGATCTTATCCAGTCTTATAGTTTTAATCTACTAGCATCTGTTCGTTCTGTTCAGTTTCTTGTGACCTTTCGGTGTTGAATCAAGACACCTTTTCTCAACTGGTTTGTTCACCTTAGTCGGTCTCTCCGTGCCAGCAAAGCGATCTTCAGGGTATCGATTTGATTACGACTTGATTCTACTACACCATCGGTTGATGCCCTGTACAACTAGTCATACTAATTAAATATATTAATAAACAATAATAGATAATAATAATAATAATAACAATATTATTATTATTATCATTGTCATCATTATTATTATTATTATTATTATTATTATTATTATTATTATAGCGAATAAACTCTCTAGGCGTGTTTCTTCTGGAAACTCTAAGTTAAGTTAAACTGAGCTTGACTAAAGTTCGATCTGTTTGTGCACTTGAATGTCTCATACCACGTGGTGGAGGCGTTGGCGAAATGCGTGGACTCGGTGAGGGTTTTGGTGGTTGTGGACCATCGTCTACCTGAAAAGAAATTGAAACTTGTTAATGGTGTCTAAGAATTTCTGTATGAGCAATTTACTAATCTTTGTACTGTCCTACCGTTTAGATGGTGACCCAATTCAGAGTAAACCTTTGTCCGGAACAGAGATATGCATTGGCTGCCGGGAAGTTTTTATAGACTTACCATTCTAATAATAACTATTATTAATTCTCGGTGGTCGAAGTTAGCGTATCAACTGCTGAAATTAACCAATGAATTATAACTTACGCAAAACATAACGTCCTGGTAATTCTTTTAGGATTTATTATTTCTCTGACTAAAGATTCTCACATAAGTTCAGTCGCTTCGTTGTTATGTAGTTGGCAAAACATTCAGCATTCTACGTACCTTGCGGTGAACGTTGTTTGTAGTCACCATCTTACATGGTAATGTACAATGTTATTTAGCTGTATTTGTATGTATTCGCAAACAATATAATTATTTTGCGATTGTTTCCATTCTTACAGAAGTTGAAGCTAGAGAATGAATTGCAGAAGTATGGTCAGTAGTAGTATAAATTTGTTGCTATCTGGCGCATTACACTTGCGCTACATAAAAATCTGTGATTCTTCCATAACCTAGGTTATTATTACAATCCATTGAACCAATAAGAAACCATAATACCCAAGTTCTAGCTTAATGACTCATCGATCGAAACTATCGGAAATCCCCAAGGTATCGATCGATGAGTCAAAGGTCGCGGAAGTTCCCAACTAGTTTACGATCAGTCGTCACACGGTCGTTAACTGTTATCTCATTTTGACTTAAAGAAAAATCTTCTGTATATAAAATGGAATATAAAACGAAAACAGTAAAACAATTACGAAACATTGCCAAAGAGAATGGCTTGGTTAGATATTCGGGACTGCGAAAAGCGGATCTCGTAGCATTAATATCATCGAGACTTTTGCAAAGCGTTAAGATTGTACACGAAAGCAACCTGCTAGACGCTCCAGTTCCAGACATCAAAGTTCCAACGCTTGTTCCAGGTAAGTATACGCCTCCGTCTAATACTTGGAAATCTCGTTTGATTGAATGTAAGAATAAGGTTAGGTTGGAATTTAAAATTTTTTCGATTGGTTGATTAATTTTGTAGTTCCTCGAGAAACCCGTGAATGAAAAGTTAGACTCTTTGAAGTCAAAGATTTTGAGTATTTTTAATAAAATTAATAAAAAGAAGTTCGAAATCCTAGAGACCGCGAATGCTATTAAAGGATTTACTAAACGATACACAGTCGAAGGAACTGGAGGGATTGACGTCACATCTTTCTTCAATGCTGTAAGGCCGCAGGTAGTCGGTCTGCTAACGAAATCTCGAGGGGTAAAAGTTCAATTCAATCTTATGTGTGTAATGGAGAAAGTAGATATGAAATCTGGGGAAAGAAGTCGAGGCTGAACCTAATTTTAAATCGAAGATTGAGATTATTTTAGACGCAACCGACGTGGGTGAAATATATAGCGGCGCAGTAGATAAAATTAAAGAGAGCATGGCGAGTTATCAGATGCTAGGTAGTAACTGGAGGTTTAAATCTGTTGTGAAGTTGGATATCGATACGGTTGTTTATAAGCCATTGAAAGGAAGTTCTTACATTCCGCTACCGCAATGTCTAGCGAGTAAAAAGGGAATTATTAATATGAAGAACGAAGACGAAGAATGTTTCAAGTGGTGTGTAACGAGAGCCTTAAACCCTGTTGCGAGAGATTCAGAAAGAATTACGAGAGAATTAATCAAGCAGTCTGAGGAACTTAATTGGTCCGGTATCGAATTTCCAGTAGCAGCGGATGCAAACGTGATAAGTAAGTTTGAGAGAAATAATAATATTAATATTATAATGTTTTTGGTTATGAGACAGATGTTAACCTATTCCACTAT
>JACEVL010000332.1:1085000-1128970 GCA_020284085.1 Aporrectodea caliginosa | reverse complement strand
TCAGTACTTCGTTCAGTTACGTATTGCTATGAATTAGGTCAATGCTTTCTATAAAGAGAGATCTATACCTGTCTTAGACACAACTACAAACTGGAGAATGGCTGCACCTCCGAAACCCAGAGGTCTCATCAATAACGGAAACACATGCTATTTCAACTCAGTGATGCAGGCTCTAAACCATACCTCAATTCTTAAAAGTCAGCTGGGCCAAATTAAGGTGCTCGGAGACATGGTAAAAAGATTAACACAGTTTTATGCATCCATGAATGGCAGTGAAACTTCGCTGCATTTGATCCTCAAAGACTACAAAGCCTGATGTTTCGAAGAACAGGAACATTTAGTTTTGGCATGCAACACGATAGCCACGAATGTTTGCTGAATATCCTTTCACGAGCTAAGGAATCATGAGGAGACAAGGTCGAACGGACCGACTAACCGTGGTTGACAAGATATTCGGTGGTCACTGTATGACAGTCTACACGTGCGAGGAGTGTGACACGCCTACGCATTTATGTGAACCATTTCTAGACATATCTCTTCCAATTGTAATTCCAAGTTTAAGCAGTCCAAGGAAAAGTCGAAAGGTCTGCAAAGCGCTCACATAGTGGTGACCCACATGCGCCACACAGACCATACCTGAACCTCCTGTTGATGGTTTTAAGAAAGGTAACCCACAGGAACACAGCGAACGTCGCACGAGACGTTCCGGACAAGGATCTTGATTTGGGAAACAAAGGCGAAAGACATGAACATAAACGAAAAGAATCAAACAGGAGATGGTTCTAGAGAAAGAAGAACTAAAATCCAGAAAAGAGAATTTACTCAGCATGCAACATTCAATGAGCCGGAGCCAACACGAAAGCAAAATGAAGAGTACAAAATAGCGATTAGTCTAATGATGTGGACTCTTCCAAAAGTCAGAAAAGAGAGCAGCAATCTGTGCACACTTGATGGCTGCCTCCGATGCTATACCCGAGAGGACACATCGTTGGCGAATATCTGTGTCGTGAGTGCAACCCCGACCGGAGAGCGAGAGCGATATCAGACTAACATCTGCAACAAAGCGGGACTCTAATCTACAATCCGCCAGCAGTGCTGACGATCCACCTGAAGAGATTTGAAAGCACATTGTAAGGTGCTACTATACGAATGAAGACAACTCGTTTCTAGGGTAAAAAAGAATGTATATTATAAAACAAAATCCGTAATAGTAACACACATACAACCTTATCGAAGAACATCAGATCCTCACGTCTCCTTGTCTCGAGAACGTTGAACATCAAACAAA
This sequence comes from Aporrectodea caliginosa, assembly GCA_020284085.1. Taxonomy (NCBI): domain Eukaryota; kingdom Metazoa; phylum Annelida; class Clitellata; order Crassiclitellata; family Lumbricidae; genus Aporrectodea; species Aporrectodea caliginosa. Next base: position 1,127,682 of record JACEVL010000332.1, on the reverse strand, counting down.
CAACTTGGTTGGCCACAGCGGACACGAAACCAACAGTTTTAACTAGTTAACTAGACTTATCTAGTACATGGAAGTCTTGGTCAGTTCTACTGAGAATTCGACACCTCACGGCAACAGGCCTAACGAAAACTGCCAAGCTTCGACGACGATTCTTTCACATTGGTTTAAATAGGAGAGAACACTCCTTCTAAACTATACATGATATATTTCATCATCTATCCTATTTTCTGTCTCTGTTACAACAACGATATTCGTATATTTATAGTACGCATAACATCACGCCTACTTTTTATATATAGTTCAGTTCCATACTAAATATATTTAGCTTTATCCAGAATGTCTCTTCAATCTAGGACAAAGTACCGTAAACAGTGTCTCGGTTGGGAAGGTCTCCCAACATACCCCCAACCACTACGAGAGAAAACCTATCGGTTTTCGACCACACGATAACACAAAACCAAACAAAAATGAACCACGCAAAACAACAAAAAAAACATAGCACGCAATCCCCAACACTAACACTACCCAGCAATACAATCGAAGATCACACAGGCGACGGACGACTCAAAAGATCAGGCATCCAGTTCTCTTTTCCCGGTCGATGCTTAATGTCTAGAGTATACTGTTGCAACTCTATGCTCCATCGCAGTAATTTCTGATTTGAATTTGCCATTGTATTTATGAACTGCAACGGACTGTGATCTGTGTAAACCAAGACCGGCGAAGACCCAAAGTAGACGCTGCACGCTCGCACAGCGGTCACAAGCGCCAAGGCCTCCTTCTCGATCGTCGAATAGTGCATCTCATGAATCCTCAGTTTCCGACTCAGAAAACATATCGGATGTTCCACGTCATCAGTAATCTGAAACAGACAAGCTCCCACACAATTTTGAGAAGCGTCTACAGCCAAACAAAACTGTTTATCGTAATCAGGTGGTCTCAAAATAGGTCTAGACGCCAATCTCGATTTGAGATCGACAAAAGCCCTTTGAGCATCAACATTCCAACAGAAAGTCTTATTTTTCTTCAACAATTCATTCAAAGGAACCGTAATGTCAGCAAAATGAGGTATATATCTCCTGTAATATCCTGCCAACCCCAACAAAGATTGTACCTGTTTTTTATTCACAGGAGTAGGAAATTTCAATAATGCCTCTACTTTCTGCGTTCTAGGTTGAATTGAATTCAAACCCAAATGATGACCAAGAAAATCAATTTCAGCATTCGCAAACACACATTTTTTCAAGTTCAATGTCAAATGCGCATTCCACACTTTCATCAACACTTGCTTCAGATGCATCAAATGATTATCCCAATTTCTACTAAAAATGATCACGTCATCGAGATATGCATCACAAAATGATTCCATACCCTGAAACAACTTCCTTACCAACCTACTAAACGTAGCTGGTGCATTTCTCAACCCAAAACTCATATAGCGCCACTGAAAATGCCCATTTGGAGTAACAAATCCAGTCAACGGAATATCCTCCTTCGCAATCGGAATTTGCCAATAACCTTTGGTCATATCCAATTTTGTCATGTATTTAGCACCTCCCAATTTATCCAATAACGTATCCACCCTTGGCATAGGAAATGGATCCGCCACAGTTACCATATTCAATTTTCGAAAGTCTGTGCATAACCTTCCTGACCCATCAGGTTTGGGAACCATTATAATCGGAGCAGCCCACGCACTCTCCGATTCTTCAATGATCCCATCCTTCAACAAATCCTCAATTTCAGTTGTCACCAACCGTAATTTTTCAGGATTTAACCTGTATGGCGTTTGCCGAACAGGTCGAGCACCCTCCTGTAATTGAATTCGATGTTCAATCAAGGAAGTACGTCCTGGCTTGTCACCAAAAACGTGTTGAAACTCCCACAATAGAGTCATCAACTGCTGCCTTTTCTCCACATCTAAATGATCAAGAATTACATCATTAAAGACATCTTTTTCATGATCAACGCCTCTTCCCTGATTTGTCAAGACTACGTTTATCTTCACTGCCTCATCCGTTTCCAACCCACGTGTAACATATTTTCTCAACAAATTAACATGCACTACACGTTTAGTTTTTCTCCTATCCGGAGTTCCAATGACATAATCCACTTCACCCAACCTTTTCTCTATCACATATGGACCACAATATTTTGCCTGCAATGGTTTTCCAATCAGCGGCAATAATACCAACACCTTCTCACCAACTTCAAACACCACTTTCTTTGCTTTCTGATCATACCAATACTTTGCTTTCTCCTTTTCAATTTCTTCATTTTCATTCACCAATGCCATTGCATTTCGAATTTTCTCCCTTAAATCCAACACAAAATCAATCAAATTTCTCTGTTTTAAGTCCTTAACCCAATCATCATGCAACCATGCTTTCTTAATTAATTGCAAAGGACCTTTCACGTCTCTTCCAAACGTTAAATCAAAAGCAGAAAATCCCAAACCTTTAACCGGCACCTCTCGATAGGCAAACAAGACCCACGGCAGAATTTCATCCCAGTCTCCCTGAAATTTCTCACCCACCGCTTTTAACATGTCCTTCAACGTCCTGTGAAACCTCTCCAGACATCCGTTGGTCTGCGGGTGATACGGCGACGTTTTCAGCTGCGTTACCTGACACTCATTCAAAAAAACTTGCATTACTTTCGACATAAACTCAGTTCCACAATCAGACAACAGTTCCTCTGGAAAACCAAACATCGTAAACACTTGTATTAGTGATTTTGCTACTTCAGTTGCACAATGTTCTTTCAAAGGAAATGCCAACGGGTAATGTGTAGCTAAATCCATTACAGTCAAGATAAACTTATTCCCCGATTTCGCACATGTTTCTAAGGGACCCACCACATCTACAGCCAATCTTGAAAATGGACTAGAAATCACTGGTAAGTTTATCAATGGAGCACGAACCTTCACCGCACCTTTTCCCAATCTCTGACACACATCACAACTCCTACAATATTCCTTTACATCTCTGAACACACCAGGCCACCAAAAATGACACAACAACCTATCGATGGTTTTTTGTGTTCCCAAATGACCACTTGATGGAATATCATGTGCCACTTGCAGTAATTTCTTCCTTAAGGCTGTAGGTACAACAATTTGTTTTACCTCAATGCCATCAGGAACTATCTTATTTTTCCAATGTCTTACCAACACCTCATTAGAAACATCATAGTAACTCTGTTCCCTCATTGACGAATCCGATTGAGCCAACTCAAACAATGGCTTCAATGAGACATCGTTACGTTGTAACTGAATCAAATCATTTCGAGATACAATTTCTCCTATGTTTGACTTAATGACTTCATTCTCGTCAAACAATTCACTAACACCTGAAAACTCCAAATCCTCTTCTACTATTTCCAACTGTGTACTAGCATGAGCGTTCACGGCATCTTTATTCCCAGTGACAACCCTATCCAATGCTGCCTGTGCTCTAGTTACCACAGAAATGTCCATAGGTCCCATGTCTGCAATATCATTACCTATGAGCACATCTACTCCTTCAGGTAACTTATCAATTAAGCCACATAACAATTTTCCCTTCACTCGTTCCGAATCCAAGTTAATTTCCACTAAAGGAATCTCAATGGGATCTCCCACTACACCCTGAATCAACCTATTTTCCTTTGTGTCTTTAAACTCATCATTTTCTAATCTTTCCCTGCTAACCAAAGTTTGCAATGAACCTGAATCCCTCAACAACACTATCTGACGCCGTGTACCTTCATGCCCATACAACCATGCATTTGAACAAAAAGGCTTATAATTATCATGCACATGCATTGAACCTTGTGAGTTTTCAGTATAGCAGCTGTCATTCCCCACTAACTGAACAGATTTTGGATTAGTTTCATAATTTCGTTGCCCATTACTTTCATTTCTACTTTTCAAATGCCAACAATTTGAAACCACGTGTCCGTTTCCTCCACAAAACCCACAAGCTGCTGGTGATCCCAAACTTCTAGGAAAAGCCAATTTATTTGTCTTTTTAGGTGACCTCCAACCAGAATTCCACGGTTTGTTCTCAAATTTCTGTGCGTTTGAGTAGTGTCCCCAATTTCCTTTTTCCATATTCAAATCCACTTTATTTTCACCTCTGAATCCTCCAAATGTTTCCACTTTAAATGGTTTGTACAAAATAGCAAATTCATCTGCTAATGTGGCTGCTTCACTCAAACTCCCAGGTTTTTTTTCAATCACCCATCTATGAAGTTCTGTTGGTAAACAATTCACAAATTGTTCCAACTTCACTACTTCAATAAGTTTATCCACTTCTTTCGTAGCACCTTCCCCCTCAATCCAACTGTTAAATGGCAAACTCATTCGAAAAGCAAAATTTGAATATGTCTCCAAATTTCCTTTTTTCATTGTTCTGAACCGTTTTCTATAAAATTCCGGAACACGAGCATAAGCTCTCAACAATGCTTGCTTCAGAATGTCATAGTCTTGACATTCCTCCACACTGAGCTCTGAAAACACTTTCTGTGCCTTGCCAGTTAACTGAGTATGAATGAGTCCCGTCCATTTATCTTTTGGAAATTTATGTATTTGCATTGCTTTTTCAAATGCCAACAAGTAATGTTCAACATCTAATTCATCAAATTTCGGAACAAATTTAACCGCATTAGACATTCGAAAACCTTGCTCCATATCATCGTTTTCACTTACATTATTTTCCAACTTTTTCAATTTCAACTCATGTTGTCTTACTTTATCTTTTTCTTGCAATTCTAACTCCAACTGTAGCTTCATCTGAGCTGCCTCTGCTTCCACTCTCATTCTTCTCTCCAATACCTCAGCTTCCAATTTTATTTTCCTTTCCTCTGCTTCTAACTTTCTTTCCTCCATTTCCAACTGTCTTTTATCCGCTTCAGCCTTAGCTTTACGTTCCTCAGCTGCTTCTTCAGCTTTAACCTTCCTTTCCTTATCTGCTTCTTCTAATCTTCTTGCTTCAGTTTCTGCCTCTAACTTAAGTTTAAACATTTCCAATTCACGCTCTTCCTTTCTCTGCTGTCTTTCTGCTTCCTCTCTCTTAAATTGTCTATCAGCCTCTTCTGCTTCCTTTGCTGCTTTTAACTCCAACGACTTGCTTTTTATTTTCCATTCCTCACTCATAGCCTTAGACGGAGATACTAACTTCGCTAACTTCTTTTGCATCTGTGCTTTACTTAAGCCTTTTGCTTCCTGACCTAAGCGTTCTAACTCAACTTTTAATTCTTCAACCGAACAGTCAAAGACATCTTCAAGCGTTAACGCTTTTGCTGCTACAGGCGACTCCATTTTGCCTGCTTTTCTCTAGTCTATTTTAGACTTACTCAAATTAATTTCAGCTCTGTTGCCAAAACTTTCACTACGAAATTTCCTTTTCAACGGTTTAAATTTCCCCACTTTTGTCTCTAGACTCTTTTAGAAAAGTCCCTACAAAATTTTCGCTTTTAGACTTTTCTTTAACGTCACTTTCGGACGAAGCCCCCAAATGTAAGGTGCTACTATACGAATGAAGACAACTCGTTTCTAGGGTAAAAAAGAATGTATATTATAAAACAAAATCCGTAATAGTAACACACATACAACCTTATCGAAGAACATCAGATCCTCACGTCTCCTTGTCTCGAGAACGTTGAACATCAAACAAACAACTTGGTTGGCCACAGCGGACACGAAACCAACAGTTTTAACTAGTTAACTAGACTTATCTAGTACATGGAAGTCTTGGTCAGTTCTACTGAGAATTCGACACCTCACGGCAACAGGCCTAACGAAAACTGCCAAGCTTCGACGACGATTCTTTCACATTGGTTTAAATAGGAGAGAACACTCCTTCTAAACTATACATGATATATTTCATCATCTATCCTATTTTCTGTCTCTGTTACAACAACGATATTCGTATATTTATAGTACGCATAACATCACGCCTACTTTTTATATATAGTTCAGTTCCATACTAAATATATTTAGCTTTATCCAGAATGTCTCTTCAATCTAGGACAAAGTACCGTAAACAGTGTCTCGGTTGGGAAGGTCTCCCAACAACATCGAGAGGATATGTAAAGCGCACTACAGTGGTACATTACGACGAAGTTCTTGACATTGGACCGTACTGCACTTCATGGTGGAATGATCCTCAAAGTAAAAGCATCGGGTATTCGCTTTACGCAGTGGTTATTCACTCTGGTTCACTAGAATCGGGGCATTATATCGCCTACGTGAAAGTCAGAGAGTATGATCATAAAATTATACAATTTCTTCAGAAAACGTATCTCAATCGTGATGATATTACGATCGAGAGTCTCATTCACATGATGAACGATCGCAAATCAGGATTACACCGTCCATACACTGAGTATCTGGCTAACAAAGAAGGAACCTGGTATTGTATGAATGACCATGCTGTTAGTAAAGTCTCAGCGCAGGATGCACTAGACCAAGAAGCATTTCTGTTGTTCTACGAGAGATTGTAAACAAAGCCATAGAATCATTTGCTACAGAATTCATAAGACATCTCTAAAAATTATTGTTCAATTGTTGCTCTTGCGTGCATTTGATTTCCGTGTGTTTATAACAGCCGCTTCCAAACTTTCTTAGCTGGTCCTCAGTTGAGGCTGTTACAATGCAATAAACATTATCGTTAACTAAGAAACATACTGAAACTGCCAGTAAATTTCGAGACTGATTTTCTCCGTTGTTTGTCCTACTAGTGTCCTAGTGTCTTCTTGGGCATCCCTCTTAGCTTAGGACTAGACTCGCATGGAATGTGACATGAACTTACACAGATATACTAATAATGTTATAAACTCCTTCCGATTTTGCTATGCAGTGACCAGCGGTTTTATCCTTGTGACGCTTTAGAAGTTATTGTTAGCAAATTTATATGTGTTTATACTAAATTAACATGCTACAGAATTATAATATTCCTTGTTTTCAACACTATTTTTTATTGCTGTTTTGATTTGTATGACTTGTGTAGTCTGGCCTTTTGCTCATGAAACGAGCCATTTAACTCTATTTCTGAGACAGAGTGAATTTAATTGTAATTATTAATTGCATGTATACATTTTTGGATTGCCTCTTTGTGGTGATAGTAAGACTCCATACAGGTGTCACACACCTGATAGCATAATCAAGTCAAGTTAAGTTTTTTAATTGCAACCAATTTTCACATAGTAGGCCTAGTGTGCTGACGAGGAAGGTATATCAGTTACAAAGGGAAGGCCCAAAAGGGATCGAATCCCCGCCAGGAGAGACATCCAATGTTCGAATATTACCACATAAATCAAATGATGGATTTAAACCAGGACACACAGTTGAAAGTACACAGCCACGTTATAAACTGTACAAATAAAATAGTCCATAATCCAGAATTTACTAGGGGCATCACATTATCATCTAAAAAAGTTACATAGGGCCTACAATCTTAACTGTGGACATAACTAAACGCGGCACTGCACGCAGAGTGAACGATGCTGAGGCTTGAGTAGTTGTTAGTGAAGTTGTGATGAGCTCTAGTTACTGAGTAAAAGAGAACGATACCCGTTTTTAAATATGTGGAAATTTTATGCATTGCGAATTTCAGTAGGTATAGAGTTCCAAAATAGAATCCCGAATGACTTGATGGTGAAGCGACGAGTGCTGGAGAGAGTTCTAACAGGGCGATACGTCTTAGCATTGCTTGTATAATGAGTGTGAAGGTTAAAGCCCAGCTGGAGGTAGTTGTTGAATGCAAGAGGGTTAAAGTCGATAAATAAATTCAGCTACATGTATATGGAGACTCCTAAACTGGTTAATGTGAAGAGACATTATTCATAACAGTAAGGGCCTGTATGTTTCCCTCTGCGAATGCCCGCGATGATCAGTGTTTAATCTAGTCCCCTTGCTGTCGGGGGGGGGAATCGAGGGTTCTGGGGGGTATCCAGCTTATTTTAAAAGTTGACAACCGGGGGGGTAGTAACGAGTGTTTCCAAGAACAAGAGCTCAACGATTTTCAACAATATTCGAGGGGAGGGGTAGTAACAAGAAGTTTTCCAAGAAGAATTTTCGACGGGGGTGGGTACTATCGAGAGTTTTCCAACACAATATTCCCCACTAAATCCTGCCAGAATTATCCGTACATTTACTAAATTTCACACTTTCTCTACAAAATTACATGTCTTCAATTTTTCTTCGGGATAAAATTTCCCTCTCTTTCATTTTTCTGGGGAAACTCGATCCTGGGGAACTTTACCCCCAGAGATGTCTAGATTAAACACTGCGCGATGATACGTAGCCTACTATATGCATAATCCTACGCTATGAGATAGAATGGCCTTGAAATCCCGGTCGAAATTCAGGCGTATAAAAATTATGAAGACATTGTCGCAGGTTGTATGGCCGCCCGTAGAAAGTAATAATATTTTTTGGCGAATAAGGATTTGTTCAATGTCCCTAAACAATACCTCTGTTTCTAGGGATGTCTCTAACCCATACTATCCGCGTCACGAACATTGTAACCAATCGGCTACCGTGTCCGTATGAGGTGATATGATTGCATGGGATCGCCAGCTTCAATTATTCTTTGAATTATTTAAATGGAGCATCAATGGCCGTAAACTGGACTAGACGCCTGCTATGCACTAATGACATCTATTATGTAAAACAAAAAAGGTATGATGAGGTCAACCCCTAACTGCACGTACGTGTACTCTAGTAAACGCCACCTGCGTACGTACATTTGACGCACCCACGAATTCTATAGAACGGTCTGTATCTGATCGGCGCAGACTGCTGAACTGCGTGATAGTTAATAGAAGTCAGAGGTAACGTAGCATACAAATGGCACCTCTCCCATAATCATACTTCTTCCGGTAGTAGCCTACTTGTCTGACAGCTGAAAAATTGAAATATGGCTCATTTAAAGGCCAATTTAGACAAATTATTATCGAAGTTTCACACACACACACACACACACACACACACACACACACACCTCTATCCTTTGCGTACTTATATGTACATTTTCAGGTGGCCCCCATGCGCAAACATATTATGCATTTTGGTTAACCGCCCTCCCCTCCATGTGTATTAACTAATTGGATGACCCCATACCAGTAGCCGAAAGCATTTGAAATAACATTGAAAAAGACAGATTTAAAGGTAAATTTGCAGTCGTCTGTCATTTAATAGATGAATGATCACGTTCTTGAATAATAATTTTGAATTAATTTATCTCTGCCCACTTGAAGATAAAAAGTCCTATTATTTTACACCAATTATACTTCAACGTGTAAAGTCTTTCGAAATATATTCATTAAAGTCGAAAATTAAACTAAATAACGGTAAACTGTTTGCAATTTATTATGCGTCAATTAAACGTATTGTATAACTTTGGCATTTACTATTGTAATTGCTATTTTTGATCGTCCGTCATTTCTTAAGGCATTCTTTCGTAGAACAGAAGATAGGCTTCCTGATCCAAGACTTCTGCGACCGAAACTTTGTGAAACGATGAATCGTTCATGCAGTACCAAGTTCCACCCGGTTGTTTGTGAGCTTCACCCGGCTGTTTCTCTTGCATCATTTCTATCAGCTGCTCCCTGGTCAAGTCTCTGTCGAAGTACTTCTCCTGTAAGAATCTCCTGAAACCGATATCATTGTCGTTTATTTTGACATAAGCAAAGTAATGACCGGACTTCAATGTAGAACCATGGTGTACCACAACGCCGTACAGAGAATACCAGATGTTCTGACATGGAGGGTCATTTCGTAGACACATGGAACTGCAATACGGTGCTATGTCCAGAAGTTCTCCATAGGTTATCATGTCTGTTCGTTTCACGGATCCTCCCGGCTTCAATTCAAACCTCTTCAGGTGAAGGGTTAGAATGGCAGGTGGATTGAAGATCATAGTTTGCTTCGTAGCGGATGTCAACAGTACATCCTCACCGCCTTTTTCAAGGTGCTTACTGTAGCACGGGTTGCAAAGGTATTCTTTGTGTATGTGTTCCTTTCGAGTGAAGTACATAAGACAATCGTAAATTGTAACATGTTTCCTTATAGCTGTCTCGTCACTTGGCAGATATGGTGAGGAAAGAGAAAGAGGCGTCATCAGTCTATCTACGGTTTCTCGATAGCTGTCCCTAGTTTCAGAATCAAATTCTACCACCTCAAATTCTCTTTCACCTAATTCTTCTTTCTGTTGACGAATTTGCTCTTCATCATCTTCTTCTGTTTCCTTTTCTTCTTCCACTTCTTTGTCGTCATCTTCGTCGTTGTCTTTGCCTTCTTCTTCTACAACTTTTCGACCTTGGTATTCTAATTCGGCTTCTCCTTCAACAAGTTTTTTTTCTCCGTCTTCACCTTTTTGATCTTCGTCCTCGTTTTCTTTGTCGCCTTTGTTGTTACCAGAAGTTCCCGGTGTTATTTCCATATCGTTTTTCTCATGTTCTTGTACATGCACTTTTTCTTGTTCTCCTCCTCCTTCTTCTTCTGGTTTACGTTGCTCTTCTCCCACTTCTTTTTTTATTTCTTCATCCCGAATATCTTGCCCAGTCTGCTGCTCTTCAGCGCCTTTGTGTTGCTTCTCTGGCTGAACATTCAAGAGATGTTTTCCACCATGCTGTGCTTCTAGTTCTAGGTCTTGTTTCAAATGTTCCTGTTCATCATCATCTTCTTCTTCTTCTTCTTCTTCTTCTTCTTCTTCTTCTTCTTCTTCTTCTTCTTCTTCTTCTTCTTCATAATTTTCTGCTTTTTTGTCGTCATTTTCGTCGCTGTGTACTTGTTGCGCTTGCTCTACGTTTTGTTCTTGCTTATTTTGTTCCTTTCCATCTTGCTGTTCTTCTAGTTCTTGATCATGTTTCAGATTATGCTGCTCATCATCATCTTCTTTTTTTCCTTCTTGTTCTTCATTTTTGTCTTCATCTGTTTCTTTATCGTCTTCGCCGTTTTTGCTGTCATTTTCGTCGTCATAGTTTTGCTGCTCCTCTCGTTGCTTATGTTGCTCTTTCTCCGATGACTGCTTTTGTCCTTCGTTGCATTCCTGAATTTCCGTTGGATTGTCACGCGCGCCACTCTTCGCCCATTCACTGTCCTTCCTTTCTTTGTTGTCTTCTGTTCCAACGGGAATGCTTGGCTCATGCGAATATCCTTGAGATAAGCTTGTATCATTTGCTACGTCGTACTCCTCTGCTAAATTACTAACAGCCTTGGTAGAGCTACAGCTGCTTTCGACATTTTCAGCCACTGTCTCTGAACCTGATTCATTTCTGGATTCCTTCTCCTCATCAGAGATCTTTGCTTTCTTATTGTCTTCTTCGGCTTCTTTTGCCTTACAAACTCCTTCCAAATCAGTGTCTGTTTCAAATGTTGTCTTCGAATTCTCATCCTTTTGGCCATTATCGTCCGACGAAACTGTCCCTAATTCAGTGTCACGGTCAAACGATCTCGGAATTGGCAAGGACTTTTCTTTGCCATCTGATGTGTTTTCTAGATCAACATTCTTTGGGGATAAGTTTACCACGTCGTTCAAATTGTGCAGCTCTTCAGCTTCAGGCGTAACGTTTCCTTGAACTGAGCGTGCTTCTGGCTCATTTGAAGTAGAGCTTACTTCAAATTCGAGACCTGATGCCAAAGGCTCGGCGTAGATGTTAGTCGGATGCCTGTCAGCGGTTTCTGTCTTAGATTTTAACTGAAGAGCTTGTTCTGACGTATTCTGCTGTAATGCGACATCCAGTATGGAGTATTGCTCTGTTTCACTAGGTTTTGGCTTTATTGAGTCTTCTCCAGCATTTGATTTGTCCATTGGCGACTTGATAAGTTTGCTTTTATTTGTATCATCGGTCTTTGGAGTCTGTAGTTTGACTGTCCTTGACTCTTTTCGATTGATGCCACGCGCTGAGTTCATGGCAGCCAAGTCCTTCTCATCAATCATGATGGGCAACGAGATGTCGAGAAGTGCTTCACACACATGATACGGCGTCTCGCATTCCTTGCAGATGTAGACTGTCATGAAGTGACCGCCAAAGACGCTGTCGACAACCGTAAGCACCTTCCGCTTATCCACAGCTCCTGAATTGTCCCTCTCTTCTTTACGTACATTGTCGAGGAAATTTCGAAGGCATTCGTGGCTATCGTGCTGCCTGTGGTCAGCAAATTTGGGCGATTTCTTGCCAAACATGCGGTGCAGGTTATCTGGCGAATATGGTCCTGAATTTTTAGGTCGCATGGAGCTTAAGAATTCCAGTACGTTTAGAACAAATTCTCCCTTTGTGTGAAGATCCTGCAGTTCCTCGCGAAAGACAAGATTTGTGTGGACTAAGGTTTGCATAGTTGAATTGAAATAACAGGTGTTGCCAAGATTCTGAAGTCCTCGAACTGATTTCTTTCGATCTTGCCGAACTACCACCACTGGATCTGGCAGAACTTCAGCTATAGCAGACAGGTAAACATTGTCCAATACGAATCAACAAGATTAGACTTAGCGAAAACGTGTATAAGATGGATATATATATATATATATATATGCATATGCATTACATAGTGTATATCTATAATTATATGCAAGTTAAATAGATGAAAGTAAGAAAATTGCTCATGATATCTGTAGAGAAATCTACAGAACTAGTACTAGGTCGATGGAAGATTCTGCTGAGGCGCAGATGTGACCACAGCAATCTAAGGACAATGAGCCATTCTAGCCCCTAACTTTGTACACATTTACCAACCAAAAAAGAACGTAGGGCTGAGCTGGCACCTGGTCGGTTGGTATTCCACGAACGCTCATCCATCCAAATGCTAACCATGCATGCTTGAAGACCACTATATTTCATCTTGGTCTTGTATTACCAGGTCTGGAGCAACTGTGATGAGTTTTCTTGAGAATGCACCATAGAAATAATCACTTACAAATTACATGCGTTGCTTAACCTCTGCGATGCATCAACAAAGCCCGATGGCCACCCACTTGAAGTGCACCTAAGTATTGCATGTATGACTCTAAATTGTGAACAAGTCCGATTCTGTGGAGTAGAAGTAGGAATCGCCGAAACATTGCATTTTCATAAATATTAAGTAACAGTAGTTTCATATGAATTCTGCTGTAGTATAAAGGATTATGTTTGGATTTATTAAACAGAAGAAGCTTTCGTGTTTCGGTCATGCGCTGCAGACGAGCGGATATTGCCTGGAGAAGGATTTATCCAAGGCACAGTTTCAACGTAAAATCTGAAGTAAAAACCTAATGTGACATGGACTTATCACATGAGAGTCGTGGACTGATTTATCATTTGATCAGTGATTTAAGGAGATAAAAGTCAGAAGCAGATGGAACAGAATTGTCCGCGGGGCCTCCAATTTTCGGATCGAGGACGGTTGAAGACCAGGTAATAATCATTAAATAATAATTAATTAAAGTAATATTCCCAACGTTACCAGTTCGCAGAAAAGAACTCACTCTGAGTGGCAGCGTCGTCTGATTTCTTCCTTTTTGACCTTATTAACAGTTAAAAAATTAAAATTAGTAAATAAATCATTAGTTAATTACTAAGTAGTCAATGCTAGTTAAAATAATAATGTTGAACTTCAAGGGTTAAATGACTGATGATCTCCACTGCAGAAGCAGAAGCTCGTCTTCAACCCTTTTATCTACTGCATTATGTGAAGCAATTCAACATATTATATGAGGACATCACATCACGTGGACTAACACTAAAGGGAGCAATGAACTTGGCACATAATCGAGAACAATGGATATCACTTATTCGTACCCATCGCCGCCAAGTGGAACCGATAATGATGATGATGATGATGCTATATAATAGAATTCATAAGACTCATTTAATAATCTGTGTCTTTGAGAGCGTTGTGGAAGCAGCATGCATAGCAATTACAGTCATACTTGAATATCCCGAGAGCTTCAGTGAAAATAGAAAGAACGTTCTCGTCCAAATTCTGGAAGACGGGAGACGATCTGGCTAGGCCCTGGTCTAAGTTCTTGCAGTGCATAAGCACATATACATACGTTCGTGCATAGAGTGGCTATATGTATACATACATGCATAGGCCTACATGCATACATACATACATTTACGAAATTCCTTTAGTCGCATTTGTTTAGATCTGTTAGGTAGCTGCGTTAAGCGCCTTCTTGAGGTTCTTGTAAGGCGCTATATAAATGTTCTGTTCATATATATATATATATATATATATATATATATATATATATATATATATATACATACATATGCATACATATATACATACTTACATACATACATACATACATACATACATACATATAAAAACTTCGAAGGCAATGCTACTTCTCTATCCTTACAGTTTTCTATAAATCCAAATCCACACTGCTGCACCGCCAGCCAATGCAAATGGCACGAATATCACTCCTGTAAAAACACAGAACTATTCAGACAAAAGAACTAGCATTTGAAACAGTAACTTGCAAATAGAAATCCTCTCTTCACTTAATTATTTTATTTGATAATTATGTTGCATGATACGACTGGATTTAAAACAAATGCGTTGAAATACGGCGACTTCTTAACCTGTCGGATAATAATTATGTTTGACCACGAATTGATTTAGTAGTTACCTGAGTAGTTACCTTGAAGTAGTTACCTTGAAGGGGCGCTATATAAATTTTTGAATGAATGAATGACTTGAATCGACCATCCGTTGATTCTGTGTGCATAATGTTTACGTCGTTATTAAAGCCATTGATGATCTGGTATATAGGATACCATTATCTTGAAATTGCGTGTCGGTTTTCGACGATAACCTGTCCTAGACACTACAGATATAAGTGACGCCTTGCGACATAGCTTTTCTAATGGCCTAAATAAGACAAGATATCTAGTCAAACTTAATCTCGTGTAATGTCTTTTATAGCCTCGTTATTGTAATGCACACAGCATCAATCCATGAGCGCATCAAATGAAATCGTAGTTGAAAATCGCAATCGGTTTGCGGAAGGCACACTAAAGGAAACAGTGTGATATTTAAATTAGTCTGAACTATATTTATCACTATTTAAACTATAAGGAACTCCATTCATGACAGATGAGAGATTTTCGAAATGTTTCCTCCACTGGCGCGCCCTAGCAGATTTTAATGCAAAATGAGTAACATGGCGTGCTGCCTGCTCTCATATGCCAAGGATATTAAGAGAAGTGAAGTTACTAACACATCATACACAAGGCTGACTGTAAGACGAAACATTTTATCTTCTTTCTCATCTAGGATTTTAAACATACCTCGATGATCTCACATAAACCGATTATGTTTGCATGTGCTCGTAAATGGATGTGCTTTTCCCTTTTTCTTTGCATATGTTAATGTAAAACGAGTGTGTATATTTTACTGTGCTTGTATGCTGTTCACATCTTATTGCAGACATCATTAGTAATACTGTCGTGAGTGCCAGTCTATTCGAGAGCAAACTGAATATGTAATCCAGCAACTGTGGACCTGAGCCTGGTGAGTAGGCAAAGTCGAAAAGTTATTCGACCTCACTTTGCTTTCAGATTTTATTTCTCAGAATAACTGACCATGTGCAAATGGAAACTGCAAGAAAATCAATAATGACTTACCAATCGAAAATGCAGTCTTAGTGTTCTTGGCCATTTCTACAATACATGTACAGTTGGTCGACATTCAAAATAGCGAACTATTCTAAATGAATTCCAGACTATTGAAACTGGCCTTAACACTAGAAGTACCGAGAAATCGAACTTCCTAGAAGCACCAAGGGGGTCATTTTGACCCCAAATAATTTATAATGCAAAGTCAATTGCAAATTCAATTAAATTGACTATCAACTTTATTAACATAAATTACATGAGCATAAACAAGTGTAATAAGTAAGTTGGAATGGAATAATAGGAGATCCTCTCCTCTCACCAGATCTCCTATCCTCTCGCCAGACCTCCTCCGCTCTCACTACATCTACTATCCACTCACCAGATCTCCTATCCTCTCACCAAATTTCCTATCCTCTCACCAGATCTCACCCTATCTTCTCGCCAAAGCTTCTATCCTCTCACCAGATTTCTTATCCTCTCACCAGACCTCACCCTATCTTCTCACCAAATATTTTATCCTCTCACCAGATCTCCCCTCTCACCAGATCTTCTCTCCTCTCGCCAGATCTTCTATCTTCTCATCAGATCTCCTCTCCTTTCACCAGAAAACTCTCCTATCTTATCACCAGATCTCCTATCCTCTGACCAGATCTCCTCTCCTCTGACCAGATATTCTTTCTTCTCACCAGATATCCTTTCCTCTTTCCAAATATCGTCTTCTCTCACCGGATCTCTCTTCTCTCACCGGATATACTCTGCTCTCACCAGATCTCTCTCCACTCACCAGATCTCCTCTCCTCTCACCCGATATCCTCTCACCAAGTCATCCTTTTTCTCGCCAGATCGCCTATCCTCTCACTTGATCTCCTCTCCTCTCACCAGATCTACTACCCTCTCACCTGATCTTCTATCCTTTCACTAGATCTCTCCTCTGACCACATCTTCTTTCTCCCACTAGATATCCTCTCCTCTCACCAGATATTCTCTTCTCTCACCAGATCTTCTCTCACCAGATCTGTTCTTTTCTCACCAGATCTCCTCTCACAAGATCTCCTTTCCTCTAACCAGATCTCCGCTCCTCTCATCAAATCATCCTTCTCGCCAGATCTCCTATCCTCTCACTTGATCTCCTCTCCTCTCGCCAGATCTACTATCCTCTGGCTAGATCTCTCTGACCAGATCTGCTTTCCTCTCACCAGATCGCCTATCCTCTCATCAGATCTCCTATACTCTCACCAGATCTCCTCTTCTCTCCCCAGATCTTCTTTCCCATCGCCAAATGTCCTCTCCTCTCGCCAGATCTCTAATTCTCTCGCCAGATCTCCTATCCTCTCACTTGACCTCCTCTCCTCTCGCCAGATCTACTATCCTCTGGCCAGATCTCTCCTCTGACCAGATCTACATTCCTCTCACCAGATCGCCTATCCTCTCATCAGATTTCCTATCCTCTCACCAGATCTCCTCTGCTCTGCCCAGATCTTCTTTCCCATCGCCAAATGTCCTCTCCTCTCGCCAGATCTCTATTTCTCTCGCCAGATCTCCTATCCTCTCACCTGAGCTCCTCTTCTCTCACCTGATCTCCTCTTCTCTCACCAGATCTCATCTCCTCTCGCCAGATCTCCTATCCTCTCACCAGATCTCCTATCCTCTCATCTGATCTTCTCTCCTCTGACCAGATCTTCTTTCCTTTCATCAGATCGCCTCTCCTCTCACCAAATCGCCTCTTCTCTCACCAGATCTGATCCTATCCTCTCACCAGATCTCCTCTCCTCTCACCAGATCTCCTCTCTTCTCACATTTATTACGTAATTAGCTTTGATATATAATATTATTGAATAAAAAACAAGAAATGCGTAAGCCTGATATGCAAGTACTGAAACAGGGGTCAGATTGACCCCCTTGGTGCTTAAAGGTAGAACAGCAAAAATCTCAGAAATTGTGAATCCCCCGAGTTCAAATTTTGGCAGAGGGTATACCCTACGAAGTTAGGAAAAGTCATGAAATTACAGGACTCTGGCTATATCTGGGGCCGAGGTGCGTTCCGCTAAAAACCAAAAGGGGTCAGATTGACCCCTTCGGTGCTTCTAGTGTTAATCATACGTCACTGTATTAGAAAAACCTTGATTGTCACCTCAACATTATCTCACCATTACCTCACCATTATCTAACCATTATCTCACCATGATCTCACCATTATCTCACCATTATCTCACCATTATCTCACCATTATCTCACCATTTTCTAATCTAATCTGACCAATCCAATCCAGTCTAATCTAATCTAATTACCACTGTCACAATCGTCGACGTCGTTGTCATTATTACCATGGTTGTCGTCGTCATTGTTATCGTGTTCATCATCGACGTGTTTGCCCTATAATGACTTTCATCATACAATCGCGTGCCATTCATCATAACAATTTTATTGAGCCAAAACCCCCGACTGCCACACGAAGTTTTGTTGATAAAAATAAAATTTCAAATTGAAACGAGGAGCCTTCTTGCAGTTGATAAGTAAAGAAAATACAGCTGAAGATTCAATAGATTTGATAGGAAAACGTCATTCCGAATCCGAAAAGAACGCCGATATTTACTTATTTACTATATTTACTTAAGACATTAAATTAAGCGAAATCCAAACACGGTCCATGGTTTTATATGTGACTTCCTACTTCAATCTAACCCTGATATTCAGTTCAACTGTTTGGCTTATGCAGCTAGTGTTTAACCTTTGAAGTCTTTCTTATTTCTGATTAACATCCTATTAGTTTGACTAAACTTCCCATGGTTATACGAAGGTAAACGTAGGCGACATGATTATTGCACAAACCTTCCATACAAATCACCTGCAGGCCTAGGCCCTACCTATGCCTGCTTTACGCTCATTATATTGAGGATCTAATTCTAAAGATGCACTCGTAACAATTCACTGATGAATTTCCACAAATTATCATACAAAGGGTTATTAAACAGAAAACAGAAAACAGAAAAAGCAAAATTTAATACTAAAAGCAAATCTTCAATTAAAACGAAAAGTGGGAAAGAAAAACTTTAGGCGATGTGGAATTTCTTGTCACGATTTGAATTTCTGAAAAAAGATAACGAAAGTAAATTTTTCTGGCTGAGAAATCATACGAGAAAAGCAAAATTCCATGCTGCGAACAAAGCATTCACTATACATTTGAATTTGAAAGTGAAAATGTTATCGAAATCTATTGCTAAAGTTAATTTGAAAGTGATGGCAAACTTCTTCTGGAATCGATAGCAAGAGCAAACTCTTCACCCTCGAGCAAAAATTTTACCGATTAGGTTGTAATAGTTAATATCCATGTCGAAAGCAAAAGTCTCACTGAAATCAATAACAAAAACTAAATTTCAGTTTGAGGCAGAAATTTTACCGCGTCGATTGGAATTACAAAATTCCATACTGAGACCAAAAGTAAAAGTAGGACAGAATAACACACGAGATACACGCAGGTGTAGACTAAAATCGATCGATCGTATATACTATAGACAAGCATCTGTAGAGATCATAATAGGCCTATTATGCAGAGACACCATGCTGAGTGAAAGTTTATCGTGTCAATTTCTCTCACAACATACTACGCGCAGAATTGGAACTGGTTTAGATAGAAGCGCAGGAACCCTAGAAACAAGAGAGAGCCCTGTGTTCTAGTGTTGAGTTAACTGGGTCTTGGATATGCAGATGCTGCGTAATTGAATCTCAACTCCAATCCTTCGTATTTTCTCATGCATTGGACCGTCCCTATGGAATAGTCTTCCACTTCGTTTACGTACCGTTGGCATTTTATTTCTACGACATACATTTCCTACCTACCGTTAAACCCACATTATTATATAAGTCAGATAGCCATGCGTGCAGTGTTTTACGAGGCATTAAAAGGCGCTATATGAAGTGTCTTGATACACATATGCATTAATACATGCAAACAATTATCAGGTATTATATTAGCGACGCCATTACGAGCTTCAAGAGAGCTCGACAAAGACGAACAGAAACCTTCTGGTACAAGGCCCACAACAAAATAAACTTAGCTGTGTACAGAATACACAGAATTTGGTCTCGAAACTATTATTTTTACTTACCTTCTTACTTTTACGAAAAGCCTCACAGATTCGTGAGTCCTATTTTAGGCTGAAACTTAACATAGAAAACTATTGCTTCAACACAGACAACGCAGAACAAGCAAAGAAGTAAAACTGAAAGTAACTTTTAAAAACTAAAAACCATGCTTCCGCCTAAATCAGCAGGCAAAGCAGAGGCAATAGTACAAATGTTACACAGACTAACCTTCGCAGAATTAAAGCTGCTTTAAATAACTGTTCTTTCTTAAAGTCTTTCGGACTTGCTTACACGATCGTAATCCGATATCCTGAAGTTCTGCAAACTGAATAAGATAGTGAAAGCTGCACGGGTGCAATATACCAAATGACGTGTGCGCGAACCAATCAGCGCTTTCCTCGATAAATCGGAAACACAGTAAAATACACTTGGCTAAAAATAGCATCTGTAGGCCCTATGCTAAGTTTTCTAGAGGAATTTTCTTAATAAGAAGCACTTGTGTTTGCTTAGCCTAGATGTAGGCTACCGACACCGAACAAAGTCCACTCGACAAAACAGCCTAGGCCTACAATTTAACCTCCATGCGGGCAAAAGCCAGAGCCCGTTCAGCATACCTGTAGGGATCCCATATGGTCCAATATAGGCCTACCTATATGGGTCCTTATTAAGGCTGTGGAAGGTAATTAATCGATTAATCGTTAATTAATTTTAACGATTAAATATATATTTAACGATGAATCGAAGATCGCTTGTAATATTCGATTAGGTGCCGCAGATATTATATTATAATACACCTTGTGATTGAAGGAGGACATTTGAACTGAAAAACGTTGACTATTAATGTGAACAAATAACTACTAAGTAACTAATAACCAGCAATAAATATTAATGATGCTATTAAAATATAAACAATGAATTATAATGTTAATTTTGTATTTGTCATTACTTATTGTGGATTATATTAAATCACAATTAACAAATTAATTAATCGTTTATTCTTAAATAGTTAACTATTAATTTTTTTTATCGATAACAGCCCTAGCTAGTCCTCATAGAACCTGTATCATATCGTATTTAAGTATTTGTAAAGCGCCTCTCGTAGGGTGAACCGTTCAGAAGCGCTCCCAGTGTGCTAAGCCCCGCGAAAATAAACAGGCTTTGAGAAAAGCGAAGGAAGAAGAGAGACTGCCAGAGAGAATTTTCAGAGCGAACAGAAGGAGAAAGAGCATTCCAAAGAGAGGGACCAATTGAAGCAAAGGAACGAGCCTGAGCCATAGCAGTTCTACTACGGGGAACCAAGAGGTCAAGTCTATTGCAGGAACGAAGTGGACGGTTGGAGGAAGCTGAATGAGGCCGAAGTATTACGCCAACCAGATATTGCGGGGCAAGACCCCTCTGAGCCTTGAAGATCAGAGAGAGGATTTTAAATTGTATGCGAGCATGCAGAGGGAGCCAATGAAGTTCATTAAACATAAAGGTAGAGATGTGAGAGTACCGGGAAGGCGGGCTATCAGTCTAGCAGCTGTGTTGAGGACCGACTGAAGATGAGAGAGACGAACCTTAGGAAAACCAACAAGAAGGGAATTGCAGTAGTCAATCCGAGAAAATACAAAAGCATGAACTAAAGCTGCTGTGAAGATGGAGTAGTAGAACGACAGTAGCAGAACGACGAGAGGCGCCTTAAGTGAAAATAGGAGGAGCGTGTGAGATTAGAGATGTGCTCGGTAAAGGTAAGTGAACTATCATGTATGGGTCCCAATAACTGTCCATGGTCATCTTGAGCTCATCTCAGAGGTACGGGGTTTCTTATGCATAAACGAGGATAACAATCGTAAATGGAAATGTGGGCCTAGACTTGCAATTTATCATTTTCGGTTTAGGCACTCGAAGTCATCGTTGTAGGCTACTAGCAACAATGAGCAATCTAGTGCACTACTACTACTACTACTACTACTACTACTACTACTACTACTACTACTACTACTACTACTACTACTACTACTACTACTACTACTACTACTACTACTACTACTACTACTACTACTACTACTACTACCACTACTGCTACCACTACTACTACTACTGCTACTACTACTACTACTACTACTACTGCTACTACTACTACTACTGCTTTACACTGCTGCTACTATTATTCATCATTACTACTATTACTACTACTACTATTACTACTACTACTACTACTACTACTACTACTACTACTACTACTACTACTTACTCTGCTATGCTACTGCTGCTACTGCTACTGCTACTGCTACCACTGCTACTGCTACTGCTACTGCTACTACTACTACTACTACTACTACTACTACTACTACTACTACTACTACTACTACTACTACTACTACTACTACTACTACTACTACTACTACTACTACTACTATTACTATTAAGCCTTTTAAGCGCCAATATCTAATGACCAAGCATCAATCGATGGCGCTGTGCATGATTTATTTGTCCAAGGTCCCTACACAGTTGTTGTCTAGACTCTAGAGGAGTCTCTAACCCATACAGTCCGCGTCACGGGACGAACATTTTAACCAATCGGCTACCGTGTCTGTATCAGGTGATATGATTGAATGATGGGATTGCAAGCTTAAACAATTCTTTAATTGGTGCAGCATATGCTGCAATGGCTGTAAACTGGACCAGACACCTCCTATGCATTAATGACATTAATTTTGCTGTGTAAAGCAAAAAAGGAATGATGACGCACGTGTACTCTATTACACCCCACCTGTGTGCATACATTTGACGCACACACGAATCCTATAGTATGGTCTGTATTTGATCCACGAAGATGTGTAATCCATTAGCAGAAAGCAGTTGAAGTAACATTGAAAAAGACAGATTTAACTGATAAATTTGCAGTACTCTGTCATTTAATAGAAGAATCATTAAATGTTCATGTATAATACATTTGAATAAATTTGTCTTTGCCCACTTGAAGATAAAAAAAACCTATTATTTTACACCAATTATACTTCAACGTGTAAAGTCTTTAGAAATAATATATTAATTTAAGACGTCTTAAGGCTTTCTTGTTCCCTGATGCATGCACTGATGCAGGCCGAGAGCGCTGCTGATTTTTGAGCGGCGCTATATAAATGTTCGATTACAATTACAATTACAATTAAGTCGAAAATTAATCTAAATGACAGCAAACTGTTTGCAATTTATTATGTGTCAATTATACGTTTTAGTATAGCTTTGGTATTTACTATTGTTACTGCTAATTTGCGTCGTTTATCAGTTTTTAAGACATCCTTTCGTAGAACAGAAGATAGGCTTCCTGATTCAAGACTTCTGCGACTGGGACTTTGTTAGACAAAGAATCGTTCATGCAGTACCAAGTTCCACCTGGCAGCTTAGGAGTTTCATTCGACTGTTTAGGAGTTTCACCCGACTGTTTAGGAGATAGCCCCTGCTGTTTCTCTTGCATCAGTTCTATCAGCTGCTCCCTGGTCAAGTCTCTGTCGAAGTATTTCTCCTGTAGGAATTTCTTGAAACCCGCGTCATTGTCCTTTATCTTCGTAGCAGATGTCAACAGTACATCCTCACCGCCTTTTTCAAGGTGCTTATCGTAGCACGGGTTGCAAAGGTATTCTTTGTGTATGTGTTCCTCTCGAGTGAAGTACATAAGACAATTGTCAATTGTAACATGTTTCCTTATCGCCATCTCATTACTTGAGAGAGGAGTCATCAGCTTATATACGGTTTCTAGATAGCGGTCGCTAGTTTCGGAAGCATATTCTTCCACCTCTCTTGCTCCTAGTCCTTGAGTTTGTTGTAGATTTTGCTCTTCGGCATCTTCATCTGTTTCCTCTTTGTGTTCGTCATATTCGCCGTCGTCTTTTCCTTGCGCTTGGTCTCCATCTTGCTCTTGCTCTTGCTTTTCTGGTCCTTCTTCCATTTCATCTTCTTCTTCAACAACTTTTTCATCATCGTTTTCGTTTCTATCGCCGCTAGCTTTGTTGTCATCCGTTCGCGGTTCTTCAACGATATCTTGTTCTTCATGTTCTTGTTCATCTGTGTCATGAGCAAGATTTCCACCGTCACTCTCTTCTGTTTTACGTTGTTTTTGTCCTAGTTTTGTGTCATGGGAAAGTTGTCCACCGTCATTCTCTTCTGTTTTACGTTGTTCCTGTCCTAGTTCTGTGTCATGAGAAAGATTTACACCGTCATTCTCTTCTGTTTTACGTTGTTCCTGTCCCAGTTCTGTCTCATGAGAAAGATGTCCACCGTCATTCTCTTCTGTTTTACGTTGTTCCTGTCCTAGTTCTGTGTCATGAGAAAGATGTCCACCGTCATTCTCTTCTGTTTTACGTTGTTCCTGTCCCAGTTCTGTCTCATGAGAAAGATGTCCACCGACATTCTCTTCTGTTTTACGTTGTTCCTGTCCTTGTTCTATGTCATGGGAAAGATGTCCACCGTCATTCTCTTCTGTTTTACGTTGTTCCTGTCCCAGTTCTGTCTCACGAGAAAGATGTCCACCGACATTCTCTTCTGTTTTACGTTGTTTTCTGTCCTAGTTCTGTTTTATGAGAAAGATGTCCACCGTCATTCTCTTCTGTTTTACGTTTTTTCTGTCCTAGTTCTGTGTTATGAGAAAGATGTCCACCGTCATTCTCATCTGTTTTACGCTCTTCCTGCCCTAGTTCTGTGTCATGAGAAAGATGGCCACCGTCATTCTCTTCTGTTTTACGTTGTTCCTGTCCTAGTTCTATATCATGAGAAAGATGTACACCGCCATTCTCTTCTGTTTTACGTTTTTTCTGTCCTAGTTCTGTGTTATGAGAAAGATGGCCACCGTCATTCTCTTCTGTTTTACGTTTTTTCTGTCCTAGTTCTGTTTTATGAGAAAGATGGCCACCGTCATTCTCTTCTGTTTTACGTTTTTCCTGTCCTAGTTCTGTGTCATGAGAAAGATGTCCACCGTCATTCTCTTCTGTTTTACGTTGTTCCTGTCCTAGTTCTGTGTCATGAGAAAGATGTCCACCGTCATTCTCTTCTGTTTTACGTTTTTTCCTGTCCTAGTTCTGTGTTATGAGAAAGATGGCCACCGTCATTCTCTTCTGTTTTACGTTGTTTCTGTCCTAGTTCTGTTTTATGAGAAAGATGTCCACCGTCAGTCTCTTCTGTTTTACGTTGTTCCTGTCCTAGTTCTGTGTCATGAGAAAGTTGTCCACCGTCATTCTCTTCTGTTTTACGTTGTTCCTGTCCTAGTTCTGTGTCATGTGGAAGATGTCCACCGTCAGTCTCTTCTGTTTTACGTTGTTCCTGTCTTAGTTTTGTGTCATGGGAAAGATGTCCACCGTCATTCTCTTCTGTTTTACGTTGTTCCTGTCCTAGTTCTGTTTTATGGAAAAGATGTCCACCGTCATTCTCTTCTGTTTTACGTTGTTCCTGTCCTAGTTCTGTGTCATGAGAAAGATTTACACCGTCATTCTCTTCTGTTTTACGTTGTTCCTGTCCTAGTTCTGTGTCATGAGAAAGATGTCCACCGACATTCTCTTCTGTTTTACGTTGTTCCTGTCCTAGTTCTGTGTCATGAGAAAGATTTACACCGTCATTCTCTTCTGTTTTACGTTGTTCCTGTCCTAGTTCTGTGTCATGAGAAAGATGTCCACCGTCATTCTCTTCTGTTTTACGTTGTTCCTGTCCTAGTTCTGTGTCATAAGAAAGATGTCCACCGACATTTTCTTCTGTTTTACGTTGTTCCTGTCCTAGTTCTGTGTCATGAGAAAGATGTCCACCGACATTCTCTTCTGTTTTACGTTGTTCCTGTCCTAGTTCTGTTTTATGAGAAAGATGTCCACCGTCATTTTCTTCTGTTTTACGTTGTTCCTGTCCTAGTTCTGTGTCATGAGAAAGATGTACACCGACATTCTCTTCTGTTTTACGTTGTTCCTGTCCTAGTTCTGTGTCATGAGAAAGATGTCCACCGACATTCTCTTCTGTTTTACGTTGTTCCTGTCCTAGTTCTGTGTCATGAGAAAGTTGTCCACCGACATTCTCTTCTGTTTTACGTTGTTCCTGTCCTAGTTCTGTGTCATGAGAAAGATGTCCACCGACATTCTCTTCTGTTTTACGTTGTTCCTGTCCTAGTTCTGTGTCATGAGAAAGATGTCCACCGACATTCTCTTCTGTTTTACGTTGTTCCTGTCCTAGTTCTGTGTCATGAGAAAGATGTTCACCGACATTCTCTTCTGTTTTACGTTGTTCCTGTCCTAGTTCTGTGTCATGAGAAAGATGTCCACCGTCATTTTCTTCTGTTTTACGTTGTTCCTGTCCTAGTTCTGTGTCATGAGAAATATTTACACCGTCATTCTCTTCTGTTTTACGTTGTTCCTGTCCTAGTTCTGTGTCATGAGAAAGATGTCCACCGACATTTTCTTCTGTTTTACGTTGTTCCTGTCCTAGTTCTGTGTTATGAGAAATATTTACACCGTCATTCTCTTCTGTTTTACGTTGTTCCTGTCCTAGTTCTGTGTCATGAGAAAGATGTCCACCGACATTCTCTTCTGTTTTACGTTGTTCATGTCCTAGTTCTGTGTCATGAGAAAGATGTTCATCGACATTCTCTTCTGTTTTACGTTGTTCCTGTCCTAGTTCTGTGTCATGAGAAAGATGTCCACCGACATTCTCTTCTGTTTTTCGTTGTTCCTGTCCTAGTTCTGTGTCATGAGAAAGATGTCCACTGACATTCTCTTCTGTTTTACGTTGTTCCTGTCCTAGTTCTGTGTCATGAGAAAGATGTCCACCGTCATTCTCTTCTGTTTTACGTTGTTCTTGTCCTAGTTCTGTGTCATGAGAAAGATGTCCACCGACATTCTCTTCTGTTTTACGCTGTTCCTGTCCTAGTTCTGTGTCATGAGAAAGATGTCCACCGACATTCTCTTCTGTTTTACGTTGTTCCTGTCCTAGTTCTGTGTCACGAGAAAGATGTTCATCGACATTCTCTTCTGTTTTACGTTGTTCCTGTCCTAGTTCTGTGTCATGAGAAAGATGTCCACCGACATTCTCTTCTGTTTTACGTTGTTCCTGTCCTAGTTCTGTGTCATGAGAAAGATGTTCATCGACATTCTCTTCTGTTTTACGTTGTTCCTGTCCTAGTTCTGTGTCATGAGAAAGATGTCCACCGACATTCTCTTCTGTTTTACGTTGTTCCTGTCCTAGTTCTGTGTCATGAGAAAGATGTCCACCGACATTCTCTTCTGTTTTACGTTTTTTCTGTCCTAGTTCTGTGTTATGAGAAAGATGGCCACCGTCATTCTCTTCTGTTTTACGTTTTTTCTGTCCTAGTTCTGGGTCATGAGAAAGATGTCCACCGTCATTCTCTTCTGTTTTACGTTGTTCCTGTCCTAGTTTTGTGTCATGGGAAAGTTGTCCACCGTCATTCTCTTCTGTTTTGCGTTGTTCCTGTCCTAGTTCTGTGTCATGAGAAAGTTGTCCACCGTCATCCTCTTCTGTTTTTCGTTGTTCCTGTCCTAGTTCTGTGTTATGGTGGTGCTGCTTCTTGTGTTCATCATGCTGTTGTTCCTCCAATGTCTGCTGTTGTTTTTCTTTGCATTCCTGAATTTCAGTTGGATTGTCACTCGCGTCACTCTTCACCGATTGATGATCTCCGCTTTCTTTGTTGTCTTCTGTTCCAACGGGGATGCTTGACTCATGAATATCTTTGAGATGAGTTTGAGATGAGTTTGGATCAGTTGATGTATCGTTTTTCTGTGCTAAATTACTTTTAGCATTTGTAGAGCAACAGCTGCTTTTAACATTTGCGTCTAATTTATCTGATACATATCTGGATCCTTTCTCCTCATCAGAAATCTCTGCTCTCTTATTGTCTATTTCTGATGCATCGGGTTCTTTCGCCTTATCAACTTCTCCGAACTCAGTCTCTGTTGTTTTCGACTCTTCAGCATTTTGGTTTTCATCGTCCAAAGATTCAGTGTTTGGGTCAAACGCCCTCGAAGTTGCTAAACAGTTTTTCTTATTTAACATCTCCCCTATTTTGCAACCTGATGTGTTTTCCAATTCATTACATGTTGGGGGTATGTTTATCAAGTTGTTCGAGTTATGCAACATTTCATCATCAATTATCGTCCCTTCCTGAAATGAGTGTGCTTCTGGCTCATTGGAAGCAAAGCTTACATCAAATTCCTGATCTGATGCCACAGCCTGTGCGTTGATGTTATTCGAATGACTGCTAGTGGTTTCTGTCTTAGATTTTAACTGAAAAACTTGATCTGATGTCTTATCTTGAAATGTGACATACAATCTGGAGTCATCTACTGTCTCACTAGGTTTCAGCTCAATTGCATACTCCACAGCAGTTGGTTTGTAATCTGGCTCAGCAGACAGACTCTGTGTTAAGATGTCGACTGGCGACTTAGTAAGTTTACGTTTATTTGAATCATCGACTTGCGTAGCATGTTTGATCTGACTCTTTACTGTCTGTAGTTTGACTGTCCTTGACTCCTTTCGATTGCTACCACGCGCTGAGTTCATGGCAACCAAGTCCTTCTTATCAATCATGATGGGCAACGAAATGTCGAGAAGAGCTTCACACACATGATACGGCGTATCGCATTCTTTGCAGATGTAGACTGTCATGAAGTGACCGCCAAAGACGCTGTCGACAACCGTTAGAACCTTCCGCTTATCCACAGCTCCTGAATTGTCCCTCTCTTCTGTACGTACATTGTCGAGGAAATTTCGAAGGCATTCGTGGCTATCGTGCTGACTGTGATCAGCAAATTTGGGCGATTTCTTGCCAAACATGCGGTGCAGGTTATCTGGCGAGTATGGTCCAGAATTTGTAGGTAGCATGGAGCTGAAGAATTCCAGTAAACTAAAGCGATTTGGCCAGTATGGCCAAGCATTTTCATGTTGCATGTAGCTGAAGAATTCCAGTACGCTTCGAACAAATTCTCCCTTCTTGCGAAGATTTTTTAGTTCCTCGCGAAACACGAAATTTGTGTGGACCAACGCTTGCATAGTTGAATTGAAGTAACAGGTGTTGCCAAGGTTCTGAAGTCCTCGAACTGATTCCACTCGATCTTGTTCAACTTGAGCTGTTACAGACAGGTAAACATTATCCATTAAATAATAACGAATCAACAAATTTAGACTTGGCGAAACGTGTATGGGATGTATATGTATATACATATAATACACATATGTAGTATGCATATATATATGCATATATATATAGTGCATATATATATTGGATATATATATATATATATATATATATATATATATATATATTCTTGCAAGTTAAATAGATCAACATAAGTTAATTGCTTATACATGTAGCTCTGGAGAAACACTCAAAGCGTGGTTCTCGGTTCGAAGGAACATTCGGCTGAGGAGCAGAATGTTTCCTTGTCGGTAGATTGCTACGATCACGTAGCAATCTAACGACAAGGAACCATTCTAGCCCACAATTTGGTACTCATTTATCGACCCAAAAAGGATGGAGGGCTGAGGTGGCACCTGATGGCTTGGTATTCCACGAAAGCTCATCCATCCAAATGCTAACCATGCTTAAAGACCACTCTATTTCATCCTGGTATTGATTAATCAGGCCTTGAGCACCAATGATGAGTTTTCTTGAAAATGCGCTATCGTGATGCGTAGCCTATGACGATGGGGGGTAGAATGGTTTATCCCCCCGGATACTCTACACCAGTTTATTCCATCCGGGGGATATGCTTTAGGGGGGACAGAATATCACGGGACACCGGCATAACTAATAAGTAAACTGAAATTAAACTAAATAACAAGTTAATATTATTGAGCCAATTAACACTTATTATTTTATTTTTATAGTATCATGCTGGCTCGGTGCTGCAACCTACTGGCCCAAAATTAATTTAAGTGTAGGCCTACTTATTTGTGTCAGCTACTTCACAATGATATAAACAAAAGTGCAGGCACACAAGATACAAGCTAACAAATATATTAATATGATATTATAAATAAATAATAAATATAATACATGTAATATATATGCATATTGTATATAAATGTATAGACTATAATTATATATATTAAATGCCGAGGGGTCAGCTACTTAGAGTAATATATATAAACAGAAGTGAAGGCACACAAGATACAAGCTAACAAATATATTAATATAATATATATATATTATAAATAAATAATAAATATAATACATGTAATATACATGTATGTATAGACTATGTATACTAAATGCCGGGGGTAATGGCAGGGGGGTAATATCCTACAGGGGGTAATTGGCCGGGGGTAATGGCAGGGGGTAATGGCAGGGGGTAATGTCCAGGGGGTAATGTCCTAGACCCATAAATCAGCACCTACAAATTACATGGTGCATGCGTTGTTTAACTTCACTGTCGCTGACAGCGATGGATCAACAAGGCCCGATGGCCATCCACTTAAAGTGGACCTAAGTGTTGCATGGATATGACTCTATACTGTGAATGAGTCCGATTCTGTAGAGTCTATGACCGCCGAAGTATTGCAATTGCTTAAAATTTAAGTGACAGTAGTTTCATATGAATTCTACTGCAGTTAAAATGGTTATGCTCGGATTGATCAAACAGTCACTGGAAGTTTTCGTATTTCGGGCATGCCTGCGAAAGACTGGAGATTGTCTCGTGAAAGGGGTTATCCAAGGCACAGTTTAATGGTCAAGAGCTGAAGGAAACGCTAGAGTGACATGGACTGATCACATAAAGTCGTGAACTGAGGGAGACAAGAGACAGAAGAGAGATAAGCAGATGGAACAAAATTGTCCTTGATGCGGCCAATCCGAGGATTGGGGAAGTATGTTTGAAGACAAGACATTAATAGTTAGACAATAATTAGCATAAAGTATTATCCTCAACACTACCAGTTTGCAGAAAACAACTCACGCTGAGGGGCCGGCATCTCGACAAAGAAAGTCGAATGAACGTTATCTGGCAAAGGTCGCTCATAGTTTTCCTCGCTCTGGATCGCATCACAGTCTGGGATTAATCGTTCATATCGTCCATTTTCTATTGCAGATTCTTCGTCTTCCTCTTTCTTCTTCCTTGGCCTTATTAAGAGTTCAAATATTAAAACTAGTCAATTAATAATTACTTAATTAATAATGGTTAATTATTATTTAGCAATTAATCAATAATTATTTCATTAATAATTAGGTTAGTTAAATAACAATGCTAAATTTCAATGTTTAAATTACTGTATCTCCATTGCAGAAACACTGTAGATCCTGTTTGTTTCTAGAATCTACTGCCTTCGAGAAGCAGATCAGCTTAATATGTTATAGAATTTGCAACACTCCTTTAATAATCTCAATCTTTGAGAACAACGTAGAAGCAGCATGCGCAACAATTACAGCCATCATTGAAAAGTCAGCTGTACATCCCGAGAGCTTCAGTGAAATTAAAAAAATAATGCCTTGCAAATTCTGGAAGGGTATGGGAGACCATCTGGCTAGGGTGTTCGTTCCAAGACTAGTGCTTGCAGTATACTTAAACACACATGCACACGTACATGCATAAATATACACCGTGATTCAATTAAAAGTAAGCCAAACTTTGTGTTTCATATAAGTACCTCTAACATGAAAACAGTATTTAATATTCTTGTGAAGAAACTCTTAGTAGTATGTGTAGTATAGTAGGGAACCAGAGTCAAGACAGTGAACCAGTGTTAATGGCGGACTTGGCGGACTCGAACAATAGATGTTTACAGCAAGCTAAATATCAGATTGTGTTTCAGTAATAAAGTATGTAAACTTAAAATACAACATTTGGCGACGAGGATGAGATATCCACAGCGCATGAACAGGAAGCCACCAAGACGATTTACCCCACAATGAACAGGATTGATGTTCTGATGGACTGTATATACAGGAACTCTGATAGGCCACTTACAGACACTATAGAAGTCCAATATAAAGTCAATGTAGAATTTAGCTTTTAAAGAAGGGGGGTTGTAGTATAGTAGGGAACCAGAGTCAAGACAGTGAACCAGTGTTAATGGCGGACTTGGCGGACTCGAACAATAGATGTTTACAGCAAGCTAAATATCAGATTGTGTTTCAGTAATAAAGTATGTAAACTTAAAATACAACAGTATGGTTTGATTATTTAATTAGAGAAGATGTTAAAAATGTCCTCCTTCTGCGTTCACGCAAGCCTGGAGGCGCTGGCGCCAATGGGCAACGTTTTCTTCAGTGCGCGATGATCGTCTGCCACTACCAATGAAACGGTCGACTGACCCTGTTACGCTAATTTTTCGAAGCAATTTATTTAATCCGCTTCTGGTCCAGTGTTTTTCTGAAATCTCTCGTAGAAATTGACTGCCGCTGTAATTCTTGGATTCCCTCAAACCTTTTATCATGTGTAAATCTTCTTTACTAAAAGGCATTTTTTTGGGAAATTGCTAATTTCTTGTTTATGTTTCCAATCGTATTATCGTCTGCTGTTTTGAGTAGGAAATATAAACCGGAAGTCATTAAAATGAAAAAGTAGGTATGTGCATATTTTTATTTTGAAAATATTATTAATAAAATATAGTTCAAGTTTTAATATTTGTTTATAAAGTTTGGCTTACTTTTTATTGAATCACCGTGTATAATATACACATACATTTATACAAACATAGAAAGCGAATGCTACTTTTCTATGCTTACCTTTCACTGAGTTCACAACACAGTGCATAGAAGCTAGCAAATGCAAATCCCACGAAAATCGTCGCTCCTGTTAAAAACATAAAACTCGCTGTTGGAAAGAATTTCATTTGAAAGAGGTGCGAATGAAAATTATGTCTTCGCCTAATTGTTTTATGATATTTATGTAATACGATGCGACTGGATGTAAAAGCAAATGCGATGAAATGCGATGATTTCTTAACCTGTTGCATTATAATTATGACTTCGGATTGACTTTATAGCGATTGATGCATTGTGCATTATGTTTATGGTACTACAGAAATCATTTGAAGGAGTATATAACCTAGTATATCGAATATCTGTATCTTGTAATAACGCGTTTA
Source organism: Aporrectodea caliginosa (assembly GCA_020284085.1). Lineage (NCBI taxonomy): Eukaryota > Metazoa > Annelida > Clitellata > Crassiclitellata > Lumbricidae > Aporrectodea > Aporrectodea caliginosa. Next base: position 1,094,955 of record JACEVL010000332.1, on the reverse strand, counting down.
TTTTCGACGATAACCTGTCTTAGACATTGTAGATATAAAGGATGCTTTGCGACATAGGACAGAGCATAACAGGATAGCTGCAGCAATCCAATTTGATCTATAGTCTAATAACTTCTAAAGCGCCGTCATACTAATGCATAGAGCATCAATTCATGTTCGCTTTAAATACCTGGCAGGAGGCACGCTAAAGAAGTTAATAGATTTTTGCAATTAGTCAGTATTACATTTATTACGATTTAACCTATGATTAGACACTAAATTCTAAATTCAAAAATTCCAATTACAGTTGCTTAATCTACAGTACTTTAAGAACTGTGTAAAATAAAAAGATGCGCAATGACATTGTGGTTAACGTGAAGGACTGTTTGTATTCGAAATATTTAATTCCTAACAGGAGAGAGATATTCGAAATTTCTGTTCCACTGGAGCGTCGTAGCAGATTTTAATATAAAGTGAGTAACATGGGCGGACTCTGATTGTCTCGCCTAAGATTGGTGTGCACTGCGAGAGGCGCTATATAAATTTATAGATAGAATACAATATAGATAAGGCGACGAGGGTGACGACTGTCTTGGATACCTGCTCTCATATACCAATGCTGAGAAAAATATGGTTACTAGCACTTCGTCCTTACTTGTTTATTAGATTTTATTTATCAAAATTATTGACCTGGTGCAAATGAAAGTACAAGAAAAAAACTGAATATGACTTACCAATCGCAAGTGTAATCCTGTTCTCCAAGTCTACAATACAGTTTGTCAACACTGAAAGTAGCGTATTATTTTAATTATTCTAACCTAATCAATTCACACAATTCAAACTGACCCTAATAATTATAAGTCACTGTATTAGAAAACCTTGATGGCCATCTCACCATTATCTCACAATAATCTCAAAGTTATCTCATCATTATTATAGCCATTACCTCACCATCACCTCACCTATACCTCAATATTATCTCACAATTATAATCTCACAATCTCTCATTGTTGTCTCACACCTATCTCACCATTATCTCGCCATGCTCGATAGTTTAGTGGTTAACTTGCTGGACTGTCAATCGAGAGGTTGGGGTTGAAATCCCACCAGGGCAGAAATTTGGTTCGAGATTTCTGCTCCACCTGCGCCCCTAGCCAACTCAGCTATAATTAGTTCACTGGCCGCACACTATCGGTGGGAAGATGACTACGACAAAGGAGATGACTGACCACCCGAGGCTAAAACAATGAAGTCGCTAACATTTCACGCCATGCCTGTCTCAGGGTAACTTAAGGGACTGCTCTTCTTCGCATTCATCGCATTCTTCTTCTTCTCCTCCTTTTTCATCTTCTTCTACGTTTGGCTTCCTATTATTTCCAATCCAAGTCCAGTATTCAGTTCAACACTTTGGATTATAGTTTTTCATAGGTCCTCCGCATTTCTTATTAATGTTCAAGTAGTTCAACTGAACAACTTCCCATGGCTGTATGTAGGTGTCCGTAGCGACATGGTTATTGCACCTTCATGCCTTACAAATCACTTGTGACGCCAGGGCTCAAAACCCGTCGCTTGTCGCTTCCTACTGAGCTAGAAGCTGAAATAGGCGAGATGGGTCATAAATGTAGAATATTCTTCAATTCAGCAGTTGCCTTGCCCTATGAATCTGCCATAATTTTGCAAAAATAGTCATTCGATTTTGATGCCGTTTGTTTTATTCGACACATAAGATAGCCCTTTATTGTCTGTGAAAATTGCAGAATAATCAAGTAATGGTTGTTGAGGACTTTGATGACACGAATATTCCGAAATGTTTTATTCGATTTTTTCACTCTATACCAATGCAAGAATCAAACGCGCATAACTTCCGTTAGAAAAAAGAAAAAAGAAATGTTCATTCTGTAAAATATATTTTTAAGCAGATTAATTTTAGAATATGACTGAATAAAAAGGTCAGAAACCGACATGTGAAGGGTTTTGAGTCTTTTGACCCATGGTGTCACACTTGTATCTATGTCTGCTTGCAGGGTCGGACTGGCTTGGAAAACCGGCCCGGGAAATTTGGTCATGGGCGGTCCAGATGGGCGGCCAACATTAGCGAACGCTGAAGGCGCGAAACCTTTCAGGATAAAATTAATCCGATAAGGGTCTGAATGGTGCCCACCCGCCAATGCTTTTTGTAACATTTGACATAAAATGATGGACTTTTAGGTATTAATGAGCCAACTGGCATAAGCCTAAATATCGCTAAATGAATATGAAAAGATTAAGAAAATTTAAGCACATGCGTTTTAATTAACAGCTGCTCTTAAATTCGTTACACTGTCATCAAATCTTCTGGGCAACTCACTCAGGTGCTGTATTCTATCACTTGGAATTCTTATCGAAATTTCTGCCAAAAATTGTTTGGATCTAAACAAGACAAATCAGCATGAAGACTACCGTGCTCAGAGAATCTCCGTTTCAAACCCTACTAATAACTTGATCCATTATCATGTTGTGAACGTTTACTCGAAATTTATCTTTCGCGTTTCGATTTTCTGATATTTAGCATTTAGATTCCGAGGCTGCAATAATTTTCTGTCTTGATCTAATTCTATTCTGTTTAGTCTCAACATCAATGTCGAGATTTCTTTTATCTAGTTCACTGTAACATGTAATAAGTTCAGAAAATGTGCAGCTGCTTCAAAAATGAGATCAAACGTTCGATGCATTTGGCTTAATAATTCAACAATGGTATCTTGAACCATCTTATGGGCTGGTATGATGTCCATCATAGTCCATGCTGCTTGTTTGCAACGAAGTTGTTTGTTCTAGCACTTTTAAAAACAATTGCGCTGTCAAAATACATTCATAACTTGACACAGAATGCAGGAGAGTTTTCGTTCTGCACCGGACATCATAATAAAATTAGAATTAAGAAGTAGAACTAAAATATCATAGCATTTTGTAATCATATTTTTCTATTCTTTGAGCCGGCCCACCGGCCTGCCAGTGTGCCGGCCCACCGGGAATCTCCCGGTGTCCCGGCGGCCCAGTCCAAGCCTGTCTGCTTGAAATGCCTGACTTAGGCAGTAGGCACATGAAAAACAAGCAGTTGCCTGAGACGCAGAATCTAGGGGCACCACCGCACCAGTATGTGTTTTCATATATAGTTTGATATTTTTCACTTGTTTAGCCATTTTATTAGTTAGATTTAATCAAGTGTATGCTTTGCCTGGGGCGCCATTAAGGGTAGGCTAATACACTCTATCTAATACGCTTGACACTCATTCTGAGCACCTAATTATAAACAGGCACTTACATTAATTCACTGATGAATTTCAGCACGAGTTATCAGATAGAAAGAATAAAGAGCAAATTTTAAACTAAAAGAAAAACTCTAAAACGAAAATTAGAAAGAAAAATTTCCGGCGATGTGGAATTTCAATTATTCGATTTTCTTTTTTGAAAAGAGAAAGCAAAAGCAAATTTTCTCTGTCTGAGAGCAAGCACTTTGTAGAAATGACACCAGAAAAAGCAAGATTCCATGCTGAGAACAAAGCCTTCACTATGATATATTATGACAATACTAACAACTTGAATTTGAAAGCGAAAATGTTATCAAAATCTATTGCTGAAGTTAATATTAATTGGTGCAACTTCTTCTGGAATCGATAGCAAAAGCAAACTTTTTGCAAAAAGTTTTACCGATCAGGCTGAGATAGGAGGACTTCATACTGAAAGCAATAGTCTCACTGAAATCAAAAACAACATCTACATTTTAGCTTGAAGGCAAAAATTGATTTACCGCATCGATTGTAATCGCAAAATTCCATACTGAAACCAAAAGTAGAAGTGGAAAAGAATAATACACGAGAGACGCGGTTCTAGACTCAAATCGAGCTATCGAATAAAACTGCAGACAGAGATTTGTAGATACATTTGTAGATGCAAAGGCATTAATTACAGAACCGTCTAAAAGTTTATTCTGTCGAGTTTTCTCACGACACACAAGAAGGACAAACCAAGAAATATGAGATAGCTTTTCGTTCCAGTTTTGAGTCGCCTGGGTCTACGATTGCTGCGCTGATTTGCAGCCAGGATATGCTTTAGAATCTCAACTCGAACCCAACGTACCTTGTCGTGTATTGGACAGTTCTCATGGAATAGCCTTCTATTTCATTTACGGCAATTACAGCATTTTAGCATTTCATTTCTTCAACAGACCGTGAAAGGTACTTGTTTAGAGCTGCTTGATGGCAGTGCGTACAGCGCTTTTGTGAGGCACTAAAACGCGCTATATTAAGTGTCTTGATACACTTATTCATAAATATATGCAAACAATGATCAAGTACTAGACGCACACAATATCAGCGACGCCATTACAGGCTTCAAGTAAGCTCGAGAAAACAAACAGAACCCTTCTGGTTCAAGGCCTACAACAAATAAACTCAGCTGCGTGCAGAATAAACAGAGGCTGGTCTCGAAACTACTATTCTAACTGGCCTTCTAACCAGCACAAAATGCGTCACAGACTCTTAAGCCTTAGGCCTACTTTAATTCTGAAATTAGCATAGAAATCTTTTGCTTTAACACAGACAACGTAGGCTATAGAACAAGCAGAAAAGTAAAACTGAAAGCAACTTCACACGACTAAAAGCTACATGTATACTTCCACCTAAATCAATATTCGAAGCAGAGGCAATTCCACAAAATGCAACATATTATAATAATCTTCGCAGAATTAAAGCTGCCTTAAATAACTCTTCTTTCTTAAAATCTTTGGAACGTGCTTCACGAGCGTAATCCGATATCCCGAAGTTAAACAAACTGAATTAGATAGTGAAAGCTGCATGAATGCTAAACTAAATGACGTTTGCATGAACCAATAAGATACATCTGGCTAAAATAGCATTTATGCACTAATTTTTCCAGGGGATTTTCTTTGGTAAGAAACGCACTTACCTCAAAATGTGGTTGCGTTGTTTTTACTTAGATGTAGCCTCTATAGGCCATCGACACCGAACAAAGTCCACCCATCTCTTATCGTCATCTTAATTACAATTTAACATCTGTAATGGCGAAAGCCAGAGCCCCGTTCAACATACCTGTAGGACCTATGGGTCCCATATAGGAGCAAAATGCCTACAAGGGTCATATTGGGCACGCTTGACAGAGGCAATGGGCTTCTTCTGCATAAACGAAATAACATTTGTAAATGAAAATGTGGGCCTGGACTTGAGGAATTTTGTGTAAGATAATCGATGCCATCGTAGTACTTGCAACAATAAGCAATCCAATGCAGCGCTGTACTGCGATTATTCAAGACGGCAGATCTTAATTGCAATGAGAAATTTATATATCGCCACATAAAGATAAAACTAATCCTATGCACTCTCTACGCTAGCTAAATGCCACGAAATGCCGCTACGACTAAAATTTCACCAGTAAGTAAAACAGTGTATAGAACACTAGAAGACACAAAAGTGGCCGTATCGGGCGCGCGCACTCGCATACACACACAAACACAAATATGCATAAAGAGAGTTAGACCTACATCGAAAATGACCAATCATAAGTGTAACTATACGCTGTACAATTGGCCGTTTCTTAGTATAGAATTGACCGCTTCTTAGTAACTGAAGCAGTAACTACGTAAGTAATTAAGCTAGTTATTTAGTAAGTAAAAGTAAGAAATTTAGTACCGCTTTGCATTGCGATTATTCATGATGGAAGATTAAAGGTTTAAAGCCCTAGCCCTAGAGTGTGGCGGCGAGTTGACGTATAAGTCTGCATTTGCACCCAGTTCACCGGACTGCTCAGTTATTACCTAATGTGTGAACAAGCTACTAAACTAAGTGGAATCATTGTCCGACCCAGTCCTATAATTTCAGTCTGATCGTCCATTATCTCGTCTTATTTCTAACCCACAAGGCTTGGCAAGGCCGTATTTTGTTTTTTGGGTGTTTAAACACCCCCCGAAATTAAATAATGTATAATATAAATATTGCATTTACTAACACATGTTTATATAGTATACGGTGTAAGAACTAAGAGCACTCATGTGAACTTAGATGATGCAGCTGCACAGTGCTTTGAGAGCTCACAGCGCTCCTCCAAACCCCTTAAAGACGGTTGACTTGGTTGCTTGTCGGCTTGTTAAAGAACGAGTAAACACCTCCCGAAACAAAATCCTGGCTACGGCCTTGAGGCTTGGTTTAAATGTAAATGAAGTGTAGGCCTACATGTTTTCCTGTAGCGACAGCATAGGCCTATACGGTGTCAACCTTGCTTCATTTTCCAATGAATACATCGGGTGAGATTCTTCACCACCGCCGTCCGTATGAATGGATGCCTCACCCTTCAGGGTCCTCGTATACGTCATAGCCTTCTTGACCCTGTTCCACTATAATCTGGTGGGCCCCATCCCTTCCATACTTCCTCTCCTCCCCCTCTCTCTACTCTGTCATTGACGTTAATTCATTCTTTTCAGATTACCAAAATTGTAAATAAGTAAGCCTGATTTTGAGTTCAGCAAGCCCTTCCATTCCTTGATCAAACCCAGAGCGTATTCAACAGTTCCGTCATCCATCAAGCACAATTAATTTAGAAGTTGTGGTGTGCAATTATAGTCTAGTGGTTAGCGTGTCTGTCAATTGAATGGTCGGAGGTTCAAACCCGGTCAAGGACAGGAATATGTTTCTAGATATCGGTTTCACTTGCGCCTCCTATCCAGGGGTGCAAAAAACCAAACTTTTTCAAAATGAAAAGTTGGTTTTTTGGGTTTTCGTTTTTTGTTAGCCTTTTGACCCTGTTTTAATCCGTTTCCCCATTTTCCTATTTGGGATCATAAAGCTCATAAAAATGGCATAATACCGTTCAAATTAATCAGATGCATATAAATGAAATTAACTTTGAACAGTAGAACCGTAGAATGTCATGAAACGAAGTTAACAAAAGACCAGACAACAATTGCTAAGAGATCGAAGAGACGACATTTTTGACATTTTATATTGTCAAAATTTGTTGTTAAAAACAAAAAATTGAATTTACGGAGGTTTTGGGTTTTTTAAAGAACAGGAAAAAAAAAAACCAATATCTTTTAACAGCCCTGCTTCTATCCATCTCAGTTTTAACGAGTACACTGATCGTGCACTGTCAGTGGAAGGATTACGCGACCAGGAAGAAAGCTGACTATCCGTCCTCATGTGCCAAGGCCAAGAAAATGAAGTCGCTGACACGTCATTTACACGACTGCCTCTCATTTTAATATCGCAAGGGATTGTTCATAGCAACTTCTGTTCATATCAAGCAACAGACATACTATCAATTTACGTAAAATAAGATTATTAATCGTACAAAGCGTCAGTAAAATACAAAATGCATTCTGGAATAATTGTCAGACTCAATAACAATTTAGCCAATCCACGTTAGCTATTAAGCTTTTCTTCAAATCTTTTGGTGTCAATTAGTCTACATCGCCTCTGGGAAGTGTTTGAAAGTCTCTAAATAAATCGTATTATTATCGTTGTCGTGAATTTCTGAAGCGCTACTCTACAGCTACGCAAAGCACCAGCTTATTCAAGAGCAAATGTTATGTTATTATTGCGTTCTTTGTTCAATTAAGTCGTTCGTAGAACAGAAGATAGGCTTCCTGATTCAAGACTTCACTCAACGAGCTCTCGCTGATACTTGAATCATTTGCACAATACCACACTGCATCTGTTGCTGAAGCAGCAGGACTCTTACTTTGTTTGGTCAATGCCATCTCTATGAGTCCTTCATTGGTTACATCACGATCAAAGTATTCCATCTGCAGAAATCTCTTGGTTCCCAGTTGTTCGTTCCTCTGTACCTTCACGTAAGATGTGTAGTGTCCAGACTCCAGAGATCCAGAGTGTACAACGACCGCATACAGAGAATACCAGATGTTCTGACATGGAGGGTCATTACGACGACACATGGAACTGCAATACGGTGCTATGTCCAGAAGTTCTCCATAGGTTATCATGTCCTTGCGTTTCACGGATCCTCCAGGCTTCAGTTCAAACCTCTTCAGGTGAAGGGTTAAAATTGCAGGTGGATTGAAGATCATAGTTTGCTTCGTAGCGGATGTCAACAATACATCCTCACCGCCATTTGCAAGGTGCCTACACGGGTTGCAAAGGTATTCTTTGTGTATGTGTTCCCTTCGAGTAAAGTGCATAAGACAATCTTCGACAGACTTTGAATTACTATCGATGCTGCTCAGCTGAGGGTTTGAGCAAGTACTGAGTGGTTTCATGAGCAATCTAATGGTGTTCTTATAAGGATCATTTTCTCTGGATTGCTCCTCATCATCTGATGCATTAAATGTTCTTCCGTCCGATCGTTCTTGCGATATGACACTGGCTCTAACTTCTGGCTCAGTACTTGCTTTCAATTTAAGATTCAACTTTTGTTGTTCCCTGGGTTTAAATTCAACAGATTGTTGCTGTACTTCGCAGTCATTCTCCACAAGCGTCGAACTACTCTGATATTTCACTGCAACTGGTTTTCCCAACTCTTTCCTTCTATTCTTCTTACACCTCCTGTCTTTGTTCTCCTCTTTATATCTGATGTGTTCATTGTCCTCCAACTTTTCTTTTTCGTGTTTCTCTTCCTTAACATGCTTCTCTTCTTCGTCAGGTATCTTCTCTGAGATGTTAATGGTGCGATGTTTGAGTGAATCGTCCTTTTCTTTCTCCTCTGTGTTTTCTTCCTTCATTCTCTGTTCCTCCTTCAACTTGGCTTCATTCTGGTGCTTGTCTGCTTTCTCGCCACCTTCTTCCATGCTGCTATACTCTTTGTCTTGATCTTTATCTTCCTCCTTTTTCTTCTCTCTCGCTTCTCTCTCATTACTTTCACCTTCTCTGTGCTGTTTTCGTTCTTTTTCTTCTTCCATTCCCTCATGGGAATCAACTTCTTCATCTTCCAATTTTGTCACTTTCTTCTCAGTTTGATCTTCTTCTTCTCTTTTCTTCGCTGCCGCTTTATCCTCCGCCTTCTCCTCCTCCTCTTCTTCCTCTTCAACGTCTTCTTCTTCTTCCTCTTCGTCCTTCTCTTCCTTTAAACCTGCCTTCTTAGTATTTTCATTGTTCTCGTCTCCATCCTCTTCATTAGTTTGCTCGAGTTCTGAATCCACTGAAGTTTCATCCTCACTCATTTCTAGTCCATTATCCTCTTCGGTCATCTGAACATCTTTCCCAGTCTTGTTTAACCCTTGCTTGCGCCCTTCCTTGCGTCTCTCAAAACAGATCGGTAGAGAGATATCAAGACATGGTTCACACACGTGATAGGGACCCTGACAAGTCATACAGACATAGACCGTCATCAGATGACCACCAAAAACTCTATCAACCACAGTGAGCATATTTTTGCTGCTACCAGAATTTGTCTTCTCCAACAGTCCCTTCTCTTCCTTACGAATATTGTCCAGGAAATGACGAAGACATTCGTGGCTATCATGTTGCCTCCTGTTGTCAAAACGTGAAGATTCTCTACCGAAAATCTGGTGTTGAGCGTATGGAGAAAAAGGTCCGGATTCACCCGAGAGCATATCTGTGTAGAAGTTTCGAAGCGACTCGGTGAGTTCTCCGGATGTTTGACTTTCTCTGAGTGATTCCTTCAAACTGTGAGTGTAACAGAGAGGCTGCATCACTGAGTTGAAATAGCACGTGTTTCCAAGGTTCTCAAGACCTCGTGGCTTGACATCTAAAACATCAGTCAAAAGTTATAAAGATTAGCATCGGAACTTTTCTGTTCTAATGGTCAGACCTTTCCTATACACTGGCCATTTTGGAAATAAATTGGCCAAACATCGGTGTTGCATCGGATTTGGTAAACTGCTTAAGACATTTCTTAAAAGATCTGCATTTCGTCAAGCTTACAGAGAACATCAAGAGCAGTCAAACTGCTGAAGAAATTGAAAAAAATATATGCATTTCGTTAAGCTTACAGAGAACATCAAGAGCAGTCA